>CM035162.1:61915994-62142784 GCA_020205615.1 Panax quinquefolius
TGCCATGTTGTTTTAGTTATTATGATATGTATGTTTAGCATATTATTAAGTGTTATGTGATGCATGAAAACTGTTAGATTTTGCTGGGCTGTCGAGCTCAACCTTGCAAATAACCACTTTTACAGGTCAAGGAATTAAGGTAAGGATATGTGCTAAGTGAGTTATGGAGATCTATATTCACGAAGATTACTTATGTTTTATGAGAAATGTATATAAGATTTTGAATGTAACATGTTGTTGAATCGTAAATTGAGCTATCCAGTGTATATGGATATCTATTTATGATGTAAGACTTTGTATAGTCATTTTGTTGTAACGATTCATGATATAAATTTGAATCGAAGAGATGTAATGTAAAGGTTGCAATTTAGGGCAATACAAAAGGTAATGTATAAAAGTTTTAAATATTCCGCAATTTTAGTGATTTTAATATCGAATAATGATGTAAAATTTGAGGTTGAATGTATGGTTAACGACCGAAGTCGAGATTTAAATTGTATGAATTTTGGGGTCATTATAGTTGGTATCAAAGCCGTAGGTTATAAACCTTAGGTAGGGGTACCTTAGGCTATAACCTTAAAGAAGGAAGGTGAAGATAATGAAAGAATAAGCTCAAATAGAGTTTGAACAATAAGAAGTAATTTAAGAAATTTATAAAGAAGGGATTAAAACTTGCGTAAAATGATTCAAAGAAGAATCTCGCAGAGTTATAAGGAATATGAATGTGGGGTTACCCAACTCCAATAATAAGGATGTAAGGTGATAATAAATAGACAATGTCTAAAAAAAGAGAGTTATAAAGAAGTTAAGAATAGAGAGTTATATTTAAGTATGATGCAATTGTACTCTTTAGTAGTTGATGTATGGTATCTGGGATAAATGATTCCTTCATAGAGCGGAGGTATATACAAACTAGTAACTCAGAACCTAGTTTGTTGGTTGTTTGTGGAAAACCACTCAACGTACCATATTGAAACTGTTAGAGAGTCGATGTGTACCAAGTGTAGAAAATGGACACGTATGATGAGAGTTTAGAACTTGAATGAAATTTTGAGCGATGTAAATGAAGTTAGAAATTTTTAAAGCAGGAATTGTTATATAAATAAGAAGATTCAAAGAAGAATCTTGAAGAAATGAAAGTAGATAAGAAATGGGAGTTACCTAACTCCAATAGCCAAGATAACGAATAATGTCGTAAATGATGAAAAAAGGAAATAAAGAGGATCGTAAAACAAAAAGATCACGAGTTAAGAAAATAATTTTAAGGGAGATGATTATAGAATAAGATCACGACGTGATCTGTTTAAGTTATAAAAGAAAGATGGTCTGTAATGTTTGAATGATTATAGCTTACTGCTATGAAGATGGTGTACTATGAAATAGTACAAGATAACTCATGAGGAGTTATAGATGATGTGATACGAGGAATTCGTATCAAGCAAAGAGCAAGTTAAGAGAAAGATAGAGTTAGAAGGGATTTTAATTGAGGACTCATGTGATAGCTGAGTTGTACAAACCTTTATATGGGCGAGGGTTTTGTGCTTGCACTCAGTTTATCACATTGATAATCATTGGAATGTTTGTGTCGCGCTATTTGCTATATGCCTGTTGAGAAGGTGATTCTTTTCTCATGTGTATAATGAGATAGGTAGAGTATAGTTAGAGAATATTATAAGGTTAAGTCGAGTTCTTAAAACTCATACTTATGGTAGGTTCGTGACTCATAATTATATGGTATGTTTTTGAACCCATCAAATGAATGGACGCCATGGTTCGACTAGGATAAGTTCTTAAACTCATATGATTGTGGCAAGTTCCTGAACTCATAACATGTGGTAAGTTTGGCGAACTGGGTATAGATAAATGTAAATGGAGTATTGAGGATGATAGGAATAGATAGACCTATTAAGCAATGGATCATTATAGAAAGTGGAGTTGATGGTGGAAGCATAGGTATTTTAAATCTACTAGCTATGCTAGACTTTAAAAATTTATTGACTTCGTGCTGATGTTTACACTTCTATTTTCTTGAAAAACATTGGATCAACTGATGGAACCAATGAGTTTTAACAACAATACTGTTATTCATATGTCTATGCTAATTGCTTTGGCTAGACAAAAATGATTTGGAATATATCAAAATGTATTTTATATATCATCAATGTATCATGGAACCTGGTGGAAAGATGATAAAAATGATGGAGTCATCAATGCAGTATTACTTAGTGTTGGATGTGATCTAAGGATCGTCGCCCACCCACTACTTATGATGTGTAGTATGATAAAATCACCAAATGATGGGAATCCTCAACGAATCATAAATACAAAGCAGATCGTATCATGACGTCATAAAAAGATTTTTGAGATTTCTTTAAGATATGAGAATACATATCTATGTATGTGTATGTATATTTCGGTTGATGTCCGAATTGTTGTAGAGGTCTATGCTATTTGATTCAGCTAGAAAAATATTGAAAAATATGCATGAAATTCAAGAGTTTCTTGAGAAGTTATGCCAAACCAAATTATTTTGGTGCGGATTCAGATGTTGAAAAGCTGAGATGAACAACCCTATTATTTAGGGGTTGCGCTTAGTTTATACTTTGCCCTGAAATGTTTGAGCACAATAAATGTACGAAGGATTGATCCCCTAAGTACCTTGGAGTCCTTATAGTCGTATGACTATTAAAGTTAAAGTTGAAAGATTACTTATAACTGTGGACATGGTTCGTGGTCATTAGACCCTCAGTTGAATGTTTGCACTCTAAATTCTGAGATGAACAACTCTTTTATTAGAGGTTACACTTAGTTTATACTTTTTATACCGAAATGTTTGTTCACAATACATTGTACGAAGGGCTTAACACCCTAAGTAGTTGATTATCTATAGTCGAGTAATTACGTTCATGCGGCCCAGGTGTTTTCATAGTCTTTGTGATTGATAAACATTTTATGATTGATAAACATTCTGCCAAAGAGGGTTTAAAGTATGAAGAACCGGAGGGTGAAGCACTATTAAACCTAGAGAATAGAGTTCACGGTCTTGTGACCCCTCAGCATGATTTGGAATCTTTTAAATTCCTGAGTTATTCATACTACTTCCCAATTATTGAACAATTATGGAAGATTCTTGTTATTCTGCAAGATGGAAGTGAAAAAGGAAAGTATTCCTTAGAAAGTAGTGAGTCGTAGAATACGACACTGAATGATGAATATGTTGAATAAGTGAGAAAAGAGATTTTGAAGTGAGAAGGAGATGAGTTATTAAAGAATAATATAGAACTTTTAATAGAAAAGTTAATAATTGTATAATGATCTTTGTGGAAGGAAGTGGCTATAAAATCCAAGGAATGAATGAAGTATTAGTGTAAAATCTATTTTGTTAGATTGAATGAATAAAAATTTCGAGGACGAAATTCTTAGAAGAAATGGTGAATGTAATATCCCGAGTGTTATGATAACGATCCTTAGAAAAGGAAATGAATGGGTTAAAAGATTTATAATACTCAAAATATAATTGAGTTCAAGTGAAAGTTATGAAATGAAACCTAGAATTTGTTAAAGTAATGAATGTAGTAGAAAATATAAAACCTATATTTAGATAAAATGTTGAAAGATTACTATGAGTTATTTATTTAATTTGTGTCTTCGATTCTGAAGACAGAATCTTTGTAAGTAGGGAAGATTGTAACGAGTGAGTGGTTTGAGTTGAGATTCTGAGGACATAATCCTTGTAAGGAGGGAATGATGTAACAGTCCAGATTTTTAATTATAATATTTACATATTTATTAAATTATATAAATATTTAATGGATGTGTTTATCGTTGAATAAATATTTGTTTAATTGATTTGATTTGATTTAGTTAATTATTTGTCTAATAAATAATTAATGAGTTAAGGAAAGTAATTATTTTGAAATAGTAATCTAATCTAATTTAATGTAATTAGAAAGTTTATAATGATTAAATGAATTATTATAATGTTTTATTTAATTTATTAAATAAAGTGTGACAAATAACTTTATTATAAGTGGTTATTAAAATAAATTAAAGTAGTTTTAATTTAGTTTGTCAAGCAAGGCTTAAATATATTAAGTCTTTAATTTTATAGAGTTTTGCCAAACGGAGCCTTATGACTTTTGGATTTTTAAATTTGATTTATTAATAAAATAAATTAAATGAAACAAAATATAAATAATATATAATATATTTGGTAACTGATAGTTTAAAAGGGTCATTAGTATATGTCAGTTACGTTTGGGTTTTAAACGTTTTGAAAGTGCGTGCGTTGCCTTTATTTTATTTCATGTAAAACAGTTTTGGGTCTGATATTGGCTTAAGAGAAAAAAGAACAAAGAATACAGAGAAAAGAACTTGAGAGAATTTGAGAGAGAAAAGGCTGGAATTCCCTAAGTAAATTCTTGAGGTTTTGAAAATAATTTCTGTGGTATCTAACAAGGATTAACCAAGCATCAAAAAGGTATGTGTCTATAATATATATACCTATATGTGTTTTACGTTATTATGTCTAAAGTATGTGTGTTATTGAATTTCAGAGTATATATAGAGTTTTTACAAAATTCTCAGTAAACCTTGTGTATTGGTAATTATGGTTGTTATACTAGCATATATATATATATATATATGATTGTATGTTTAATATAGAGATAAGATTGTATGCTAAATTACGTATACATGAAAAGAGTTTTTACAGTGAACGTAATGTAGGAACGTGGGTTGTAGAGTATCAAAATTGATATAATATAATTGTCTGCAATTGGTTGTTTATGAACTTACTGAACATTATGTGTGTTAGTTGGGTAAGAAGTCAATGAGAACTTAGTTCAAATGAATGAATGTGATGATTAATTGTGGTTTACAGTGTTAAACCTTGTCAAACATAGATAATGGAGTTTTGGTTTTAAAATAGTGCGTACAATGATTTAAGTTTTCTAAAATTATTTTTTAGTGGTTTAAACTAGTATATGCATGTTGGGTAGTGTGTATATGTGTAATTTATATAAGTTAGCATGTTAGTTTAGATGTTAGCAGTGTTAACCAGACATAATTTAGTTGTTCTGTTCTCCGATGGTTGGGTTCTGTAAGTTTCGGCGCCCCAGCGCCGAAATTCGCGCCCTAGCGCTAGAAATTCTTGCCCAAACGCTAAAATTTGCGCCCCAGCGCCAAAATTTGCGCCCCAGCACCACTGACTAGCTTAGTCCTCATGCCCCAGCGCCGTAATTGTATTCTAGGTCGGACAGTTTTGACCTCCTGTAGTAAAACGACCATAACATTTTCATACAAACTTCGATTGAGGTGATTCAAGATGATCCGGAACGAGGACGAATAGACCTACAATTGTCGTTCTTTAAGTATTTCAATTTGAGGTCTGTAACAGTAGTCAAAATGGTCATCTTTAGGATTGTTGTGTTTTCGGGGCAATCGGAGGGCGTCGGGCATGCACATATGCATGTGTAGTGCTCCTGACGATAAAAGATGATGTCCTAAGTTATAAAACATGTATGTTAGTAAATATAATGATGCTTAACATTAATAAATAATGTATTAGATAAGTTATAGAAGCATAGTAAGCATACACAAGAGATGCAAATCGGGCGTGTGACGATTGAACGTCGAAATGCCGTGCCAAGTGTAAATGAACTTAAAAAGTGTTTTCATTCAATTGAAATGAATATTATGAGATATGGAATGGATTTAATATAAAACCAATAAGTAGTCCTAGCAAGACTTAAACACTTGAATGAACTTCGAGTTTGACTAAGAAGAAATATAGTGAGTTATAAGTTGAAAAGTTAACACAATCTAATTGAACGTTGTGTGCTAATTAATAGGAAAGATTATGAGATGTGGAGTAGAGTTTACATTAAAATTACTATATGTTGTTATGTGACTAATAGTTGATGTGTAAGATTATATAATTGTGTAGGGCACATGAAGTGTAGATAACTGTAAGCTGTTAAATTGTTATTGGTAAATAACGATCAATGCAAATCTTTCGGTTCCTATTTATTACGTGGACTTGATGAACTATTTTAAATTGCATGATATGTTATACATGTTGAAATCATGAAATGTTAAAGTCAATTTATGATTGTATTGTTTTGGTTAAATAAGGAGGATTGAGTAAGGAACTCAATCTTTATATTTTCTATGTGTGTGACGCCCCCAAAATTAGGTATACATCACCCATCTTGGCTCGTCAGATACATGGTACAAAATTCAAATACAACTTACTAATACAACTGTCGTGTACAATACGACAAAACATAACTGTGAGTTTGAATACAATTATTGTCTACTAGAGATTATACAAACTCAAAAGGAGTCCTCATTACAATTATTAACACACTATTTCACGTAATAGTGAGGACTACTAATGCTATCCTTCTGACCGTCACTCCGCTCCCCGACTAGTCCCTCGCTATGTTCTCATTTCAAGAAGAAACAAAGAAAAGAAAGGGTGAGCTAAACTAGCCCAAAGAAGAAATATTATGACTAAGATAATGCGTAATAAATTATCATTAGTCTCCAACAATGTTAAACTGATAAAATATAATAGACATCAAGTTTAACTACAACGGAACAAGCAATCCATTAAAAGAGTCAAGTAGAAAATAAAATCTACTATCTTTTATGATTTAAAATGTTTTTCATCACTTTTATCGCTGGGACTCAGCTTAATAAATAATCCACATCATCGAATCACCCCTGCAGTACGGCCAAGAATATTCTTTAGTATCACAACCACAATTATCCATGCACTACGGGCCAAGAATATTTGTGTATTCATTAATGGTAATGATCATGCCAACAACTGTCCATCAATGCACTACGGGCCAATGAGAACTTTTACCACATCATTTATAACATAACGGTCATGATTATACCGAATAATCCCTGGTCATAATCATACCAAGTCCATCTATGCACTACAGGCCACATACGACTTTCAACAAAATATAAACATGAGGATGATGACAATGATATAAGAATTCAATAAAACAAGTTCAAGAATAATTTTATCCAGAAATTATTAACGTCCAAATTGTCAACACGATACTGCTTTGTAGAGTAAAATTCAAGAATGCTCAGAAGAATAGTTCCATGAAAAAATACTGGATGAAGCGCAAATATCAAGGATATTCCACTAATTTCATGGAGTATAGAAGTCAAAACTTTAACCAACTGAGTATAATAAAGAATGAAATAATAAAAGAAATCACCATGCATGCGGTACTTCGCATAGACAGGTTATTTCAATAGATTAATAATAACGGAACCGTGTCGTGCAAAATTTGCACCCACAGGATGTTCCAATGAATAATAAAGATTTTAACCAGTCCTGTAAAACACACACGCATGTGATGTTCCAACAATAATAATAAAGATTTTAACCAGTCCCGGTAAAACACACACGCATGTGATGTTCCAATGTAATAATAATAAAGATTTTAACCAGTCCTGTAAAACACACGATGTGATGTTCCAATGAATAATAGAAGAATGTCACCAAGTATAGGGTAGATCACAGATACAAAAGTTATTCTAACAGAATAATAAGTAATGGAATAACAACAGTTCTCTTCATGAATAAGAAAGAATAACACCCCTTACCGTAAAAGAAACTGGATATAAGAGTAGGGAAGTAGTAGAATACTTTTCTATAGTTTCTCTATAATTTCTCTCTCTAAAGCTTCAAAGAATTAAATAAGAAAATAATGAAGGAATGAGCTTATTTATAGAAAAATGGATCTGCATAAGAACTAACTCATGAACAAATCAGTATTGATTTACTTTAATCTGACTATCCATATTTAAAGCAAAATATTTTAAATAAAATATAATATAATATATATTATATATTATATATATAACTCACTGGGTCTTTACCCCAAGCACTAGCAAAGACAATCTCATGAATATATATATATATATATATATATATATATATATATATATATATACTCTCTAAATTGCCATCCATGTCACTTTCTTTTCTTTCTTTACATATATATATATATATATATATATATATATATATATATATATATATATATATATATATTAACTAAACCTTTCCCCCCCCCACCCACGGGTGATTAACATAAATATATATATAATTACAATTCCATGTGAACCACTTTTGAAAAACAACTTCCCAGCAATCAAATTTTCCACATATGGACCCCACATGTGGGCCCACCTTTATAATATTAAATAATTTTTTACCAATTAATTTGAAAAAATGAGTGAGTAGGGGTCCATAAAATAAGCCAAATTGAGTGACTTCTCACGTAAACATCAATAATCAATACTGTGTGCTACTATGCAACCACGCCAGACATCGCATTTTTTTACTACCAAGTAGTTCAACAAGATAATTGGTGAAAACTTCCGCCGTTATTTTTAATAAAATATTTTTTTGTCATTTTCTCAATTCGACAATAATTTCGTTGTGGGGTCCACCAATGATTGTGCCATCGTACGAATATTCCCCGACACAAAGAATATTCCCTGACCAATCGAATATAATATAACAACTTGCATACTTTGAAAAATTTATAAATACTACCCACAATTATAACATTATATCAAATTTATTCCATAATATTCAAAAATGATAATTATAGAAAATTCATCTTTATTCAAAAAGTTGGGGTCTTACAATGTGAACTAAAAGCATGTATGCTATGTTGTTTTAGTTATTATGATATGTATGTTTAGCATATTATTATGTGTTATGTGATGCATGAAAACTGTTAGATTTTGCTGGGTTGTCGAGCTCAACCTTGCAAATAACCACTTTTACAGGTCAATGAATTTAGGTAAGGATATGTGCTAAGTAAGTTATAGAGATCTATATTCGCGAAGATTACTTATGTTTTATGAGAAATGTATGTAAGATTTTGAATGTAACATGTTGTTGAATTGTAAATTGAGTTATCTGGTGTATATGGATATCTATTTATGATGTAAGACTTTGTATAGTCATTTTGTTGTAACGATTCATGATATAAATTTCAGTCGAAGAGATGTAATGTAAAGGTTTCGATTTAGGGCAATACAGAAGGTAATGTATAAAAGGTTTAAATATTCCTCAATTTTAGTGATTTTAATATCGAATAATGATGTAAAATTTGAGGTTGAATGTATGGTTAACGACCGAAGTCGAGATTAAAATGGTATGAATTTTGGGGTCGTTACAGAATATACTTGTATTGAACTGTTCAATCATAGAACAGTTCATCTCAAATAAACACCGAAGTGTTAAAATTGTGGCACAAGGCCTCATACATTCTACCACCTTGTACAAATATCGCACATTTGCACATAGACAAGACTTCTCAAGTTCAACATCTAAGAAGTTTAAGAAACTAGCATTCATGTAATATGAATGAAGTTAGGAAACTTGCCTTATGCATAGCTACAGCTTACGCTGAACTGCTCATTCGAATTCCTATATAATACATAAAGAAATAACATATACACCAATTAGTCATATAATTGACTTACGCATTGGTTTACTAAAATTTACTTCTTAAGGTTCACGTTCTTTCAATCTAAGTTTACACGACCAGCTTTCTTTACCGCTTTATGGCTTTATGACATATGGGGATGTCCTACTCATACGATCATCATCTTTGATGATTTACATTCTTTTATCTTATTCTTATAACCTTTCTAGGACTCAGCACACATCATATCTTTGCTTGTAGTCCATATGGTACTTTGAGTGATTTCCCACAAACAACCAATGTATACTTAGAACATTCGTTACAGTTTTGTTTTGATAATTCCTATCTTACTTACTACCTTCATCAACGTCTAAGTCATACAACCAATGTATACTTAGAACGTTCGTCCGACGCGAATACGATTCATGAGAATCGTTTACATATTCAGCGTTCACATTACTCGTCTCTTAATCTCTCACTCAACCTTTAATCAAGGTTTTAATCGATTTCAATCATTATCCATCCCATGAACCCAGTGTTCATTATTCTTTCTTAATGTCGAAGCCATACGGTTTATTATATGTTAAGACCGATCCTTTATCGCAACTGCATTGCGTTTACAACGTCTATACGCTTTACACTTAACTCATATCATGACATCATAACATCGAAATATTATACATCATCATCGTCCCTCAACGTCTAAGGAATCACCATCATAGCAATCCCACACGTTCGATTTATCACGACTACGGTTCCCGGATATCGGTTACGTAATACATCATTTATATTCTTTGTCATTTAATATCATTCAATCTTTTCGTTCAACCTTTACTAAAAGTTTAATTCACTTGTTTAAGTGTTACATTAGGTCAACTACATGTTCATATTTCTTTCTTGCACATCCCCCAATAATTGAGCAATAAAAAGCTCATTTCTGGGCATTGCCTCACACTGTCTTTGACGTCGGTCCCTTTTGTTCCTCTCGCCACAAGCACACCACTCGAGAGTAGTGATGGCCCGAGTCAATGGCGTTAAGGCATCGCTTCCCAAGGATTAGCTGGCGCTGCGGCGCCAAGCATCAACCTTCAAAAATTCTTCTAAGTCTTTAACTGGTTTGAGACGTTTACTTTGAAATCTCATAACTTCTTCGTTATAACTCGGAACGAGGTCATTCCAAAGCCATTCGCTTCCTTATGTTATGTACTTCAACTTCCCTCAGATATAATTTTATTCTGAATCCATTAACATGCCATTCAATTAGCCTAATCTTCATCCCTAGTTCGTTTTACGTTATTAACGTTCTTCATTCGTTCGTCCGTTATTTGGTCATCCGAACTCGGGAACTCGGAACTCATTCATTCTTGAGTCCACAACTCACGTTTTCTATGCTCTCTTACATTTTTATGAAACCCCACTCATTCGGGTTCATCTATATGCTTTCTATTTCTCGATCATCTTTTACAAAATTTTCTCCATAACTTTGTTATAGTTAAGTTTAATCCGTTCTTCATGAACGTTTCTACTGTTCCTAACCAAGCAATAAGCAACTAACTTATACACGATGGTTTTAAACTTGTCCATAAATAAAAACTTATACTACGATGGTTTTAAATTTGTCCATCAACAACGTTCTTCGTGTTCTTCGCGAGTTCTTCACGTTCTTCGTTAGTGCTTCATTTTTAATCAATATTTTGATTACGATTTTACTTTTCCTTGGAATTTGATGTTATAAAACATCATTCCTTACTAATATCACCGAATCGTTCATATGATACATTCGGATCATTCAAATTTATTACAAATCTTATACTTCCTTAAGAAATTTATAAACTAAACTTCTATTTCTTATTTCTTTGTTTTCTCATGATTTCAACCATATGAAATCATTCTCAACATCTTTTACTTCTTATTCTCATTAAGATATGTTTTAACATATAAAAGTTAAAGAAAATTATTTAGACATTAGGTTTTGGATTATCTTTCTTCTTTAATCTTCCTCCGTTAGACAAAGCGTGCACTTGGGCAAGCTTTTCCTCTTCCTTCTCCTCTTCATCCGAACTCTCTCTCTCTCTCAAGTGTTGGTGATTTTCAAAATAACCAACAAATGAGCTAAGGTTCTCTTATATAGAAAACCAAAGCTAGGGGTAAAATAGTCATTTTACCCCTCAATTCACTATTCCCACCTCTTTAGTTAACCTCCTTTGAAAGCTTCGTGCTTCCTTCTTGCGAAATGCGTCCGACAGTTTTAAAAACTGCGATACTCAGAATCCAAATATTTTTGGATATTTCGTCTTTCCTTTACCATCTAACTTTTACGCATTCTTCGGAACTCCAAAAAATTGAAAAACACTTTTTGACATTAAGCGTTTTCCTTCACGTTTTCCCCTAACGTAGCTAAACAGATGAAAAGTACATTATAATACTTTTTGTCATTTTTATTTCGTCCGATTTCTGCACGCTTTTCGAGAAAAACTTTTTTCGGCTTACTTAACTTTTCACGATATATTATCATCAAATCTTTCGACGGAATGTCATTTTGACATACCGAACTCTCGAAAAAGCTTAGGTTATTCAAACCACAACCCTTAGGTTTCGTCGGGTGAATAGTGTCTATTTCATCTTTTTCTCTAGAAATATTTTTGTTCTCGGAAAATTTTTATTTTTGTCTTGAAAATTCTTATTCGTTCAGTCTAGCTCGTAGCCAGAATCCTCCCGACTTATAATCACTCTAGGTTCTAGAACGATTAATAAACACATAATAGTATTAATAAAAATTTATTTTATTAATAACAAATTTTTTAAACTTAAATTCTGGACAATCCGATTTTCCGGGTTGTCACATTCTTCCCTCCTTATAAAAATTTTGTCCTCGAAATTTCTTAAAACCACTCCTATACCCGGGTCCTCACATTCTCCCCTTCTGCACAGAATTTCGTCCTCGAAATTTTAGCCTACTCTTCTTCCCAACTTTTGTTCAAAAAGTTCTTATCTTTCAAACATTCCCTAATCTTCATAACTTATCAAGAATCACGAAGTAGAAGGAATAACGAGGAACATAAGGATTCCTTTAAAACATTTCATAATTTTGCTGAGGGGTCAAATCGACCATGAACTCTTACTAGGTTTAACAACATTTCACTGTAAACCATTCTACCACGGTCAGTTTATAATCACCAAGAAGGTAAAGTACCTCTTCCACACGTAGGTGATCAACCCATCGTATAACCCCATTTCGGGGCATGTTCACCTCAGACTTAATCATTAGATTCCGCACCAAAATAATTTAGCTTAGCATAACTTCTCAAAGAAAGCTCAATTTTCTTATAACATGACATACCATTCGTCTTAGCTAAATCAAATATCTTATTCCATACCAATAAATTGGACATCAACTTGAAACATTCGTCTAGTCAAATCAATTGACATCGACTACTTCTTTAAATTCTTTCACAATACATCAAAACGTTTCATGACGTCATGATACCTTACCTCTCACAGTACGTTGAGGACTTCGTCAGTTTATGACTTCGTCATTATACATCATACCATAGCGGGTTGTTGATCCTAAGATCACATACAACATTAGGTTTAATTACATTAATAACTCCATCCTTTAACCATCTTTGCATCAAATGCATTAATGATATAAAATTCATTTTGATATTTCAAATCAACTTCTATCTAGCCAAAACAATTAGCATAGACATACCAATAATAGTCTTTTTAAAATCCATTGGTTCCAAAAGTTGAACCAATTCTTTCCTTTTCAAAATGCGCACATATAAGCACGATTTCAATAAACTTCTAAATCTAGCATAGCTAGATGACTTGGAATATCCTATTTCTCCATCTTCATTCATTGTCTTACTTGTGACAATGCTTAATCTTCTCTAGTACCTTCAATGCTAAGCCTACTGAAAATACTCATTTTAAGTCTAAACCTTCCTATACCTTAGTATATAGTCCATCAACTTACCACACTTTATGTGTTTAGGAACTTTCCACAACCACATGTGTTTAAGAACTTATCTTCGCAATATGTAATCCAAGAACAAATCAAGGACTATCCATATGCTTAGGGCTCAGAAACATAACATATAACTATGAGTCACAAACTTTTCATAAGTATGAGTTTCAAGAACTCGTACCGATCTTATCATTTTCTACCAATCAAATATATACATGAGAAAAGATTCACCTTCTCGCCATATACATATTGATATCGCGACATACTATTCAAATAATTATCACTACTAGAAGCCAAGTGATTATCGAACCAAACACAATTCCTTGTCCATAAAAAGAATTGGTCAACTCAACCATAAATCAATATAAGAAGATAAGCGGTTGTTACACCAAGGACAATTCCCCGCCCATACAAAGAATTATTCAACTTAACAACTATATCGAATATGAAGCTAAGTGGTTCTAAAACCAAGTACAAATTCCCCTCCCATACAAAGAATCATACAACTCAGCTGCTGATATGAGTCCTCAATTGGAATCTTAAAACTTCTTACTTTCTCTTTAGTTAATACAAATTTTCTGTAATTCGTATGCTAACCTTTACAACTCAATCTGAGTTCTCCTTCCTGTACTTACTTCGTAGTACCATTCATCTATAGCATTAGACATAAATCATCCATCGTTTAATAGAATAACTGTTATTACGATTCAATATGATCACGTGGTGATCTTTGTGACGCACCCAAAATAGGTATACATCACCCATTCTGAGTTGTCAATACATGGTACAGAAACAACTACAACTTTATTATTACAATAGTAAAACTGTGAGTTTGAATACAAATATTATCTTCTAGACAATATCTATACTCAAATAAATCCTCATCACATTTATTGATACATTATTTTACAAAATGGTGAGGACTACTAAACAACTCTTTCTAGAACCTTCATTCCATACCCAGACTTGCATCGCTATATTCTCGCCTCCCGAGAAGAAAAATGGAACAAAAGGAAAAGGGTGAGCTCAACTAGCCCAAGAAAGAATATTATGACTAAGATAATATACAACAAATTATCGTTAGTCTTCAACAGGAAAAATCTAATAGAATACAATAGACAACAAATTTTAAATCAATATTCAATGGAAATAATAATTCATTAGAAGAGTTAAGTAGAGAATGCAAACTACTATCTTCTATGTATGAATTTAAAAGTTCATCGCTCATCTTTTATCCCCAACATCAATCAATATATATCTCGAATCAAATATTCATCTTTGCACTACAGCCAAAGATATTCATCAATTGGTCATGTTCATCTAAACACTGCTCATCTTTGCACTACTACCAAAGATATTCTTCAGAAATCATTCATCTTTTGCACTACAGCCAAAGATATTCCATAATATCATCATTTAAGATCAAGATGATGAAAAATATTTTTAAAGAAACGAATCCAAAGAAACAAAATGACAAGGATTAAGGATTAAGGATTCGTACTTTGTTTTATCCACGCCCAAAAATACCTCAAAAATAATTACAAGTGGTGTAAAATTCAAGAATGATCAAAACATGGATACAATCAAAGCTAGTATCCGTATAGATATTTTTGACGAAATGAAAAATTTTCATTTTTTTGATGAATAGTCTTAGTATTCGTGAATAGTATCGTAGATACGTGAATAGTGCCAGATACGTGAATAGTAACTCAGACACCAAAAGTTCCAAATTTGATAAAAACTTCGATCAATATTTCAACATAATGATATTGAAGAAATAATATAATTACCAAAAAAAATAATATCCCTTACCTCACAAAGACAAGATTCTAGTTGAAACACCTGATATAGGCTATGACTTGAACTTGCACCGTATATAAGCAATACTCAAAGTATACTCAAAATACTCACAAGAATACGCCGATAATATAGAGAGAAAACTTCATTTCTGTTGTGATTTTCAATTCAACCTAAGCACCCTATTTATAGAAATTGCTTAGAACACCAAAGCGTGAAATTTAATAAAATATTAATATATATATAAAATTTTCTCACGACTCATACCAACTAATTTCCAACTCTTAACACATGCCTACAAATAACAAAAACGTTTTTCTAACTAAAATATTTTAAACTTCCAAAATCAATTATTTGAGCTTGAAGCTTCAATAATTCATAATAAATAGCCCTTTTGCCGGAAAATTGAATCTCGCAACTTTTTATAGGAAATTCAATTCTCTACAACTTTACGTAAGAAAGTTTTTCCAAATTCCAAACAAAATTGACCAAAATTCACAAGCGAAGCGATTTTACAAAGCTATAATCAAATTTCAAATCGATAAATGGGGTCCAATTTACATGTTTAACATGTTTTAAACATTTATTGCAACAAAAATACTCTTCCTCCTCAGATACTCATATATCCCACATTCATTGTAAAAATATCACCATTATTATATTATTAAAATATAATAATATATTTAAATGAATTATCGTAAAAAGATAAAATTTCAATTTTCAACAATTGTCACATAAAAATTTTCTCCATCTATATCCACATAAAATTAATATTTTTCTTATCATATGAATCAATAATTAATTATTCACAAATAATATTACGTAATCACAATATTGACAACCGTGCGGTTCGAGGAAGGGGGTTTTCCAATAAAGATTTCTCCTTCTTACTATGCGCAAATTAGGTGACCAAACCTCTCCTTAGACGAACTTTCTAAACATTGCCAATAATGTTATCCAATAATATTATTCGGATAATATGAATTATTGTCTCTATAATAGAAAATACCGTAATGACAATTTATTGAAGCGACAAGAATATAAAATATCAATGCAACAATTATTGAATCAATAAAATAAAATAATCGAATAAAGAATTATCGTAACCATTATTGAGTAGTGCCTTCTTACGTAAGAATCAATAATTAGTGCAATACCGTAAAGCTACTCGTGTTTTAACCACCGAGTATTTTAACAAAGATTAATTCAGTAACAATTACAATCGTTATTTTTAAACAACTTATATTTGTCTTTTTTCTTCATCCAATCGCTTTCCGCTTTTGGGGCCCACACATGGTCATACCGTCGCATTTAATATTCCCCGACAAATTATGAATATTCCACGACCAAACGAATATTCCCCACAACAATGAATATTTTATAACCATTTGCTTATTTTGAAATATTTATGTATTTTACCCCCTAACTATCCACATTAATCAAATCAACCCTTACTATTTCAAAATAATAAATAGAGAAAATTAAATTTCATTAATAATAAGTTGGGGTCTTACAATATTCTTCCTTAATCATTTAACTCAACGATTTTCTTATCCTTCTCTCTACGATTATAGTCTTAGGTACTCATACCTAAGATTTATAGCCTATTAGCTCTAATACCATAATGCAACGCCCCAAAATTCGGTCTATCTTCACACCCGGATTCCGTACGTCACGATTCCATCTCCTTCCAAACATACATCATTATATTGCTAAATATAACAACATACATTCTCAAATCCCATGTTCTAAGACCTTATAATCTCTTTCATTACAAATAATGATAATTACATTATTCTTTACATCTTACAAGACTGACTTTTATCCGTCACCAAGGATACATATCAGTTCATTAAACTAATCTATAGTTCAATTAACTATTCTACATTACAGGTCTTGGCTTGTTCTTTATGCACATTCACATACTGAATGACACTTCGTCTGGATACCGATCAACTTGATCTTTACGGGATCCTTAAGTTCTTTCTAACATCGTTCGCTAAAAATGTTTTTACTTAAAGAAAGTGTGAGCATTCAATTTCTCAGCAAGTCATATCAGTTGAACAAACAACTTCAAGAATTTAACCATTCTTTTAAGACTTCCATAACCGAACAAAGGTTATGAACAACTTGAATAATAGGAATAATCTCGATTCCTATTATTTTAAAACATCAGTCACTTTCACTTTTAAATAGTTTCTTACTTCTACCTTTTTCCATACATATCCTGTCTGGCTAGAATCATTAGCACATACTTAACAATAATGGTTCATGTATAAACAGAATATACTCATATTGAACAGTTCAATCATAGAGCAGTTCATCTGAAATAAACACCGAAGTGTTTAAATTGTGGCACAAGGCCTCATACATTCTACCACCTTGTACAAATATCGCACATTTTCACATAGACAAGACTTCTCAAGTTCAACATCTGAGAAGTTTAAGAAACTAGCATTCTTGTAATATGAATGAATTTAGGAAACTTGCCTTATGCACAACTACAACTTACGCTAAACTGCTCATTCGAATTCCTATAAAATACATAAAGAAATAACACATACACCAATTAGTCATATACTTGACTTACGCATTGGTTTACTTAACTTTACTTCTTAAGGTTCGTGTTCGTACTCATACGATCATCATCTTTGATGATTTACATTCTTATCTTCTTCTTATAACCTTTCTAGGACTCAACACACATCGCATCTCTGCTAGTAGTCCATATGGTACTCTGAGTGGTTTCCCACAAACAACCAACAAACAAGTTACCGTCTCGTCTACATTGTCTTTCAAAGTGAGTTAGATCGGTCACCAGTTTCGTATATACCTTCGCTCTTTGAAGGAATTGTTTAGCCCAACTCCCGTATGTCAACCATCAAATATTACGATTATACCACAACCTAACTTTATCTTAACCTATCCAAACCATTAAACTATAATGTTCGTTAAGTCAATTTCTTATTCCTTATGGCTTTCTAGCAACTAAATGTCATACCTCATGATTCATTCTTTATCGTCTAAGTCATACAGTCTTTTGTATACTCGGAACGATCATTCAATATTAATACTACGCATTTATAACGTTAAGCATTTTACGTTACCTTATTCATATCTTACAACGTCTGGTTCATTCCTTCTTCACGTACACTCAACCCTCACGTTGGCTAAAGTGTTTAACGCTTACTTCATTCTAACATTCTCTATCCGACTTACATTCAGACTTTCATTAATCTCATTATCGTTCGTTACTACTTTTTTTTGATAATTCCTATCTTACTTACTACCTTCATCAACGTCTAAGTCATACAACCAATGTATACTTAGAACGTTCGTCCGACGCAAATACAATTCATGAGAATTGTTTACGTATTCCGCATTCACATTGCTCGTCTCTTAATCTCTCACTCAACCTTTACTCAAGGTTTTAATCGCTTTCAATCGTTATCCATCCCATTAACCCCTTGTTCATTATTCTTTCTTAATGTCGAAGCCATACGGTTCGTTGTATGCTAAGACTGATCCTTTATCGCAACTGCATTGTGTTTACATCGTCTATACACTTTAAACTTAACTCATATCATGACATCATAACATCAAAATGTTATACATCATCCTCGTCCCTCAACGTCTAAGGAATCACCATCATAGCAATCCCACACGTTTGATTTATCGCGACTACGGTTCCCAGATATCTGTTACGTAATACAGCGTTTACATTTTTTGTCTTTTAATATCGTTCAATCTTTTCGTTCAACCTTTACTAAAGGTTTAATTCACTTGTTTAAGGGTTACATTAGGTGAACTACATGTTCATATTTCTTTCTTGCACTTGCTCTAGTAATTGAGCAATAAAAAGCTCATTTCTGGGCGTTTCCCTGCACCGGCGCTGGGTCCCTTTGTTCCTCTCGCACTGCAGTGCCACTCAGAAGTAGCTGATGGTCCGAGCTTGCTCTGTGGTGCCGCTTCCCAAGGCTTAGCTGGCGCTGCGGCGCCAAGCATCAACCTTTGAAAATTCTTCTAAGTCTTTAACTGGTTTGAGACACTTACTTTGAAATCTCATAACTTCTTCGTTATAACTCGGAACGCCATTCTGTTCCTTATCTTACGTACTTCAACTTCCCACGGACAAAAATTTATTCTGAATCCATTAACATGCCATTCAATTGGCCTAATCTTCATCCCACGTTCGTTTAACGTTATTAATGTTCTTTGTTCGTTCGTCCGTAATACGATCATCTAAACTCAGAACTCGTTCGTTCTTCAGTCCACGACTCACATTTTCTACGCTCTCTTACATTCTTATTAAACCCCACTCATTCGGGTTCATCTACGTGCTTTCTATTTCTCGATCGTCTTTTACAAAATTTTTGCCATAACTTTGTTATAGCTAAGTTTAATCCGTTCTTCATGAATGCTTCTACCATTCCTAACCAAGCAATAAGCAACTAACTTATACGAGATGGTATTAAACTTGTCCATCAACAACAATTTATACTACGATGGTTTTAAATTTGTCCATCAACAACGTTCTTCGTGTTCTTCGCGAGTTCTTCGCGTTCTTCATTCGTTCTTCATTTTTAATCGATATTTTGATTACGATTTCACTTTTCCTTGGATTTTGATGTTATAAAACATCATTCCGTACTAATATCACCGAATCATTCATATGATACATTCGGATCATTCAAATTCTACGAATCTTATACTTCCTTAAGAAATTTATAAACTAAAGTTCTAATTCTTATTTCTTCGTTTTCTCATGATTTCAACCATATGAAATAATTCTCAACATCTTTTACTTGTTATTCTCATTAAGCTAATTTTTTTAACATATAAAACTTAAAGAAAATTATTTAGATGTTAGGTTTCGGATTACCTTTCTTCTTTAATCTTCCTCCGTTGGACAAAGCGTGCAGTCAGGCAAGCTCTTCCTCTTCCTTCTCCTCTTCATCCGAACTCTCTCTTTCTCTAGTGTTGGTGATTTTCAAAATCACCAACAAATGAGTTAAGGTTCTCTTATATAAAAAACCAAAGCTAGGGGCAAAATAGTCATTTCACACCTCAATTCACTATTCCCACCTCCTCAGTTAACCTCCTTACTATTCACAAAGCTTCCTTTGGAAGCTTCATGCTTTCGTCTTGCGGAATGCATCCGACAATTTTAAAAACTACGATACTCGGAATCCAAATATTTTTGAATATTTCGTCTTTCCTTTACCGTCTAACTTTTACGTATTCTTCGGAACTCCAAAAAATTGAAAAACACTTTTTGACATGAAGCGTTTTCCTTCACGTTTTCCCCTAACGTAGCTAAACAGATGAAAAGTACATAATAATACTTTTCGTAGTTTTTATTTCGTCCGATTTCTGCACATTTTTCGTGAAAAAACTTTTATCGGCTTACCTAACTTTCACGATATATTATCGTCAAATTTTTTGACGAAATGTCATTTTGACATACCGAACTCTCGGAAAGGCTTAGGTTATTCAAACCCTAACCCTTAGATTTCGTTGGGTGAATAGTGCTTATTTCGTCTTTTTTCCCAGATATATTTTTGTTCCCAGAAAATTTTTATTTTCGTCTTGAAAATTCTTATTCGTTCAGTTTAGTTTGTAGCTAGAATCCTCCTGATTTATAATCATTTTAGGTTCTAGAACGATTAATAAACACATAGCACATAATAGTATTAATAAAAACTGTGACGCCCCCAAAATTAGGAATACGTCACCCATCTTGGGTCACCACTTACATGGTACAAAATTCAAATACAACTTAATAATACAACTGTCGTGTACAATACGACAAAACATAAACTGTGAGTTTGAATACAAATATTGTATACTAGAGATTATACAAACTCAAAAGGAGTCCTTATTACAATTATTATTACACTATTTCACAGAATAGTGAGGACTACTAATGCTATCATCCCGTCCGTCCTACCCGCTCCCGACTAGTCCCTCGCTACGCTCTCATTTCAAGAGAACAATAAAAGTAAAAGGGTGAGCTCAACTAGCCCAGTAGGAAATATTATGACTAAGATAATGCAGAATATATTATCGTTAGCCTTCAACAGTGTTAAACTGATACAATATAACAACCATCAAGTTTAACTGCAACGGAACAAGCAATCCATTAAAAGAGTCAAGTAGAGAATAAAATCTACTATCTTTTATGATTTAAAAGGTTTTTCATCACTTTTATCGCTGGGACTCAGCTTAATAAATAATCCACATCATCGAATCACCCCTGCACTACGGCCAAGGATATTCTTTAGTATCACGACCACAATTATCCATGCACTACGGGCCAAGAATATTTGTGTATTCATTAATGGTCATGATCATGCCAACAACTGTCCATCAATGCACTACATGTGCCAATGACGACTTTTTTTACCACATCATTTGTAACATTACTACCATCATTACAATCAATAATCCTCAGTCATAATCATACCAAGTCCATCTATGCACTATAGGCCACAGATGACTTTCAACAAAATATAAACATGAGGATGATGACAATGATATAAGAATTCAATAAAACAAGTTCAAGAATTATTTTATCCAGAACTAATAACGCCCAAATTGTCAACATGATACTTCTTTGTAAAGTAAAATTCAAGAATGCTCGTAAGAATATTTCCATGAAAAGATATCGGATGAAGCGCAAATATCAAGGATATTCCACTAATTTCATGGAGTATAGAAGTCAAAACTTTAACCAACCGAGTATAATAAGGAATGGAATAACAAAAGAAATCACCAAGCATGCGATAGATCCATGACAGCAAAGTTATTCCAATAGAATAATAAATAACTAATCAGTCCGCGTAAAACGAATGATGATGGATATTCCAAAAAATAATAAAGACGAAATCAGTCCCAAGATAAAACGCACAAAATGTAGGATATTCCAATGTAATAATAAAGATTTTAATCAGTCCCACAGAAACGCATGCATGTGATATTCCAAATGAAAATAATAAAGACTTAGAATTAGGTTCTAAAGAAAACGCATGCATGTGATATTCCAATGTATAATAAAGATGGAACCCGTGTCCAGCCAGAAACGCATGCATGTGATATTCCAACAGTAATAATAAAGATTTTAACCGTGTCCCAAATTGGCAGAACGCATGCATGTGGATGTTCAAATGAATGATAAAGAATGGAACAATGTAAGAATTTCACCAAGTATAGGGTATCCACAGATACGCTTTATTCCAATGTAATAATAAAGAATGGAATAATGAAGTTCTCTTCATGGATAAGAAAGAAATAATACTCCCTACCTTGAAAAAATCGGATACCGGAATAAATGAGTAGCAGATTTCTCTTCTTCTTTCGCTCTATAATTTCTCTCTATAATAATCGCTCTAAAGCTTTTGTGAATTGGTGAGAAATGAAGGAAGAATGAGCTTCTATTTATAGGAAAATACAGTTTCGATAATTGCACGTTTTGGGGCTCGAAAATTATAGTACAATACCTCCAACTTTTCTTTCATTTTTAATTTAGTCCTGCAAGTATTATCAATCTTGCACCAACTCCCTTAATAGTAAATAAGTTGAATCAATAGTTCAATCATGTGAATCAATAGTATAATCATGTAAAAAAATACGAATTACAGTATAGTACCTCAATCTATACCTCAATTTTTAACTTAGTCATGCAAGTATTATCAATCTTGCACCAACTCCCCTAATAGTAAATAATATGATTCAATAGTACATATATGTGAACAAATAGTTATATAAGCATGTGAATTAGTAGCAATTAATTACTCATTTATCCGATAAATTACCCGATTTATCATCAGAATAAATGTCGATTTTCACTAATACAAACAATTCCAACATAATGAAACTATTTTTATCAAAAATATAAATTTTGAAATTTTGAAGTTTGACTTTTCCCGAAAAAGTCAACTGTTGAATTTTTGACCAAATAGTGAATCCCGAAAAATTTTGTGTTTATAGACTATTTTTACTAATTTCGTCGTTCCGGACTCAAATATCACGTCCGTGTCTCCAAATTCAACTCTGAACAACATTCATCATTCATATTATAACTCACAATATTTATCAACCAGTCGCTCCTGTGAAAGAGGGGCTTTCCAATAAGGATTTCTCCCTATTGGCGAGCAATTAGGTGACCAAACCTCTCCTTGACAGAACTTCTAGATATTGTAAATATTGCAGTTTATAATATGAATAACTTTGTCGTCTCAAGTATTGATTTAATTAAAAAATATTTTATGCAGATGATACTGACCATAATTGAATCCATAATATGATAGATATGATGCAGTAATTACTCTAGCAATAATTGAGTATAACTGAGTGACTTCTCATGTAAGCATCAATAATCAATACCGTGTGCTACTATGCAACCACGCGTATTAATGTACTTTTAACACCGGGTGTTTCAACAGTTAACGATAAAACTTCCGCCATTATTTTCATAAAGTATTTTTGTCGTTTTCTCAATCCGACAATAATTCCATTGTGGGGGTCCACCAATGATTGTGCTTGCTGTTGCATTTAATATTCCCTGTTAAAATGAATATTCCCCATCAATTGAATATTATATAACAACTTCAAATATTTTTGCAAAATTTATAAATATTACCCACAACTATAACATTATATCAAATCCACACCATAATATTCAAAAATATATTTCAAGAAAATTTAATCTTTATTCAAAAAGTTGGGGTCTTACAACCTCCCCTTGTTATGAAATTTCATCCTCGAAATTAGGGTGCGTACCTGGTATATTTCCTCGAAATTTCATCCTCGAAATTAGGGTGCGTACCTCAAAATTTCATGACTTGGCGGTAACGCAAGTCTATAGGCCACAGTTCCTACTCGATTGAGGATTAAAAATGGGACAATGAATCGAGGATTGAGCTTTCCTCTTTTTCCAAATCTTGTAACTCCTTTCCATGGAGCAACACGTAACAACACATGATCTCCAATATCGAATTCTACGTTCTTTCGATGAAGATCAACATAACTCTTTTGTTGATCTTGTGAGGTTTTTATACGTTGTCGGATCATTTGAACCTTTTTCGTAGTCATACATACCAACTCTGGTCCCAACAACGTTGCTTCACCCACCTCATCCCAGCATACTGGAGAACGACACTTTCTTCCATACAACGCCTCGAATGGAGCCATGCCAATACTTGCTTGATAACTTTTGTTGTAGGAAAACTCCACCAATGGTAAGAACTTGTCCCAACTTCCCTTGAAGTCAAGGACACAGAGTCTTAATAGATCTTCAAGAGTTTGAATCGTCCTCTCCGATCGCCTCATCTGCTTCAAGGATGATATCTTTGAGCTAAATCGTAAATCCATGCCCATAGCTTTTTGCAAACTAACCCAAAATCTTGAAGTGAATCTTTGGTCTCGATCAGAAACAATGGATACTAGCATACCATGCAATCTTACAACATCGTTTATGTACATACGAGCAAGACGTTCAAGTGTATAAGTTTCTCGTATCGGTAAGAAATGAGCAGACTTGGTCAATCTATCAACAATGACCCAAATCGCATCTATCCCTTGAGAAACTTTGGGAAGACCGGTAACGAAATCCATGGTAATGTGCTTCCACTTCCATTCTAGAATTTCAAGTGGTTGCAATGGACCTTTTGGTACTTGATGCTCTGCCTTGACTCGTTGACAAGTTAAACACCTTAAGATAAACTCTGCTATCTCCCTCTTAATATTGCACCACCAAAATGTATGTCGAAGATCACGATACATTTTGGTACTCCCAGGATGGATTGCAAACGGTGTGTTGTGCGCCTCCATCACGATTTTATACTTTAAATCAGGGTCGTTAGGAACACAAAGTCTGGAGTTGACTCAAAGTATTCCCTCCTCATCGATTCTTGCTTCCGGCATAGAACCTTCTTGCACTTTCTTCTTCATACGCATTAGCTCCAGGTTTGTAGCTTGAGCAACTTTAACTTTATCGATTAAAGTCGGTTCTACTCGTATATTCGCCATCATCATATGGGTCCCTGGAGTCTTTAACTCTATCTCCATCCTTTGTAAGTCACACAAAATGGGCTTTTGTGTTGTGAAATTGCACTCGTACCCGCATATGATCTTCTACTCAATGCGTCAGCTACCACATTCACTTTTCTAGGATGGTAGTGGATGGTATGATCATAATCTTTCAACAGTTCAAGCCAACGTCATTGTCGCATATTGAGTTCCTTTTGAGTGAAGAAATATTTGAGGCTTTTATGATCCGTAAATATCTCCACTTTCTCTCCATACAAGTAATGCCTCCAAATTTTAAGTGCGAAGATAATAGCTGCCAACTCTAGATCATGAGTAGGATAATTCCTCTCATATTCTTTGAGTTGTCTTGAGGCATAGGCCATGACTTTCCCATGTTGCATGAGAACACATCCTAACCCTTTGCCCGAAGCATCACTGTAGATGACAAATCCCTCTGAACCAGATGGTATTGTCAGAACAGGTGCTAAAATGAGTCTCCTTTTGAGTTCTTGAAAACTCTTCTCACATTCCTCGCTCCAACCGAACTTTGTATCTTTCTGAGTCAGCTGAGTTAATGGAGTAGCGATTCGAGAAAATCCTTCCACGAATCTCCGATAATAACCAGCTAAACCGAGAAAGCTACGATTTCGATTCTCGATTTCAGGGTTGCTCCCAGCTTTGAATAGCTTCAATCCTTGCCGGGTCAACGGATATTCCATGACTTGATACTAAGTGCCCAAGGAATTCTACTTAAGCCAGAACACGCATTTCTTTAACTTGGCATAAAGCTTATATTCACGAAGCTTTTGGAGTATCAGCCTCAAGTGTTGCTCATGATCTTCACGGCTTTTGAAATAAATAAGGATGTCATCAATAAAGACGACCACAAAGTGATCCAAATATTCCTTGAATACTCGGTTCATCATATCCATGAAGGCAGCAGGAGCATTAGTCAATCCAAAAGACATGACTAAGAATTCATAATGCCCGTACCGAGTTCTGAAGGCAGCCTTTGGAATATCCTCAGTTTTAATCTTCAACTGATGATATACAATTGGGTCTTTAACAATACAAAGGACATGACTAGGAATTCATAATGCCCGTACCGAGTTCTGAAAGTCGTCTTTGGAATGTCATCGGTTCTAATCTTCAATTGGTGATATCCGGAACGAAGATCAATCTTTGATAAGAATTTGGCTCCTTGCAACTGGTCAAACAGGTCATCAATACGTGGCAATGGGTACCTATTTTTGATGGTGACATGATTCAACTCCCGATAATCAATACAAAGTCGCATACTCCCATCTTTCTTCTTCACGAATAGAACAGAGCACCCCAAGGAGAAGTACTTAGGACGAATAAAGCCAATGTCTAACAATTCCTGCAATTGAGTCTTTAACTCCTCAAGTTCAATAGAGCCATTCGATATGGGGCTTTGGAAATGGGTTTTGTATCTTTGGGTTCAAGGTAGATACAAAATTCAACTTCACGCCTGGGGTAGGCCGAGAAGTTCTTCGTGGAATACGCCAGAAATTTATTAACAATAGAAATATCCTTCAAATTTGACGTATTTTTGTTTAAATCCGTGACATGAGCTAAGAAAGCTTGACATCCATTTTTCAATAAATGAATAGCTTTATGGCTTGAGATGACCTTAATTGATTTTAATGGTTTGGTCGCTTGAATTCGCATAATAGGTTTATTAGGAATATGAAAGCTAACAACCTTACGAAAATAATCAATTTTAGCATGATGAGTAGTTAACCAATCAATCCCTAGAATCACGTCAAATGCAAGTATTTTTAAGGAGATAAGATCGACAGGTAACGTGCGGTTACCGATTTGAATCAAACAAGACTTATAAACAGTGGATGTAATGAAGGTTTCTTCTAATGGAGTTTCAACAGATAAGTCAAAGTCTAATTTCTCCGGAGTCAAATTTAATCGTTGAGCGCAAGTAGGAGAAATAAAAGAATGGGTAGAACCCGTATCAAATAAGGTATAGACTTCGCTAGAGTTTATGATAAGCTTACCCGTGATGACCTCGTTTGGGTTCCTTACTTTTTGGGAGGTCACAACAAACGCTCTCCCTTGCACTACCGGCTTTGACTTTTCTGGGACGGCCTTTGGTGCCTCCATCCTAGCTGAACTTGTCTTTGGTGAACGACAAAATTGGGCTAGGTGACATTCTCTTCCACAATTATAACACGCTTTGGATGGCATCTCACATTTTGGACTGATATGTTCCTCCCCTCCGCATTTGAAGAATATGATAGGTGGTCATTCTCCTTCCTTAACCACGGTTGCTGGTGCTTACGTCTTTCCATCATTGTTGAATCTCCTTTTCTTGAAATGTCCATTTTACCGCTCTTGCCATGATTACCATTTACGCATGTTGATTCCTCCACACTTTGTTGTCACCATTTCGATGATCGTTACCACCGGTATTTTCACGCCACGCTTTGCTTTCCTTAGGTGATTGACTAGTTACCGCTACCCAATAACTCGAGCCATATTTACAACATCCGAGTACAAACACGCTTTATGAGAAATAAGATATTGACGTATCTCCTGCTTCAAACCTCTTAAAACTTTCGTGTCATTCGCCTCCTCATTATCGACCAAATGGGATGCAAACCGGATAACTCGCAAATTTAGCCTCGTATTGCGACACTCTGGCCATATTATTTTGTTCCAACTTGATAAACTCCACCTCTTTCATGTGACGAATACTTTCGGGAAAGTACTTGTCGTTGAATAGCTCTTGGAACTTCTCCTAAGACATCTTGAATGTGTCAGGCTGGGTACGTTTTACAGATTCCCACCGTAATCTGCCTCTTCACGCAGCATGAAAGTGGCGAAGGGAACCTTTTGCTCCTCGGAGCATCCCAAGACATCAAATATCTTGGTGATCTACTTTATCCATGCTTCCACCTTAAGTGGTTTAGGCTCTCCAATAAACTCGGGTGGTCCCAGCTCCTTGAACTATTTAGTGGTGACCGTCTGAGAGTTTCCTGTGTTTACATTACACCTGTATTTTGAATAGGAGCCACTCTCGCCTGATGTTGCATGAATTGCATGAAGCCTTAGAATATTCCATCGTTCATCATTTGGTTAGTGTTGTTGTTTCCATGAGGATTGTCGCCTTCCTGATGCACGTTCTCCTGGTTATTGATCTGTGGAGACTCACTGGTCTCCTGTGCTCCATTGATGTTCTCAACATTCTCGGATGCCATTTTCAAACACTGCCACAAAACAAGGGTTAATTGACATGCAACATATTATCACTATACTCTGACCGACCAATCAAATACCAAATAAACTTAGGTAGGTCATACTAGCGAAGGAATTCCCGCCTCTCCCTCCTAGTTCTAGTCTCACATCTTAGCTGTGGATCATATCCTAAGCTTTGATACCAACCGTGACGCCCCAAAAATTAGGTATATACGCACCCATCTTGGGTCGCCACTTACATGGTACAAAAAAAATTCAAATACAACTTAATAATACAACCGTCGTGTACAATACGACAAAACATTAACTGTGAGTTTGAATACAAATATTGTATACTAGAGATTATACAAACTTAAAAGGAGTCCTTATTACAATTATTATTACACTATTTCACAGAATAGTGAGGACTACTAATTCTATCATCTGGTCCGTCACTCCGTTCCCCGACTAGTCCCTGCTACGTTCTCATTTCCTGAAGAGAACAATAAAAGTAAAAGGGTGAGCTCAACTAGCCCAGTAGGAAATATTATGACTAAGATAATGCAGAATATATTATCGTTAGCCTTCAATAGTGTTAAACTGATACAATATAACAACCATCAAGTTTAACTGCAGCGGAACAAGCAATCCATTAAAAGAGTTAAGTAGAGAATAAAATCTACTATCTTTTATGATTTAGAAGGTTTTCATCACTTTTATCATTGGGACTCAAATTTTAATAAATAATCCACATCATCGAATCACCCCTCGCACTACTACCCAAGGATATTCTTTAGTATCACGACCACAATTATCCATGCACTACGGGCCAAGAATATTTGTGTATTCATTAATGGTCATAATCATGCCAACAATCGGCCCATCAATACACTACGGCCAATGAGGACTTTTACCACATCATTTGTAACATTACTACCATGATTACAATCAATAATCCTCGTCATAATCATACCAAGTCCATCTATGCACTATAGGCCACGATAACTTTCAACAAAATATAAACATGAGGATGATGACAATGATATAAGAATTCAATAAAACAAATTCAAGAATTATTTTATCCTCGAACTAATAACGCCCAAATTGTCAACATGATAATCGCTTTGTAGAGTAAAATTCAAGAATGCTCGTAAGAATATTTCCATAAAAAGATATCGATGAAGCGCAAATATCAAGGATATTCCACTAATTTCATGGAGTATAGAAGTCAAAACTTTAACCAACCGAGTATAATAAGGAATGGAATAACAAAAGAAATCACCAGTGCACGCGATGATAACCGCATGCATGATGATATTCCAAAAAATAATAAAAAGATAGATCAGTCCCATTAAAACGCATGCATGCGATATTATTCCAACATAATAATAAAGATTTTAATCAAGTCCCAGAAAAGCGCATGCATGTGATATTCCAAATGTAATAATAAAGAAGGAATCGTCCGGCCAGAAACGCATGCATGTGATATTCCAATGTAATAATAAAGATTTTAACCAGTCCCAAGAGAACGCATGAGCAGTGATGTTCCAACAGAATGATAAAGACGGAACCAGTCCGGTGTAAAAGGCATGCATGTGATATTCCAATAGAATAATAAAGATTTAAACTGTGTCCTATGTAGAGAACGCATGCATGTGATGTTCCAACAGAATGATAAAGAATGGAACAATGTAAGAATTTCACCAAGTATAGGGTAGCCCACGTGATACAAAAGTTATTCCAATGTAATAATAAAGAATGGAATAATGTAAGTTCTCTTCATGGATAAGAAAGAAATAATACTCCCTACCTTGGAAAAATTCTGGATACTGGAATAGTGAGTGTAGCAGTTTCTTCTTCTTTCTCTCTATAATTTCTCTCTATAATAATCTCTCTAAAGCTTTTGTGAATTGGTGAGAAATGAAGGAAGAATGAGCTTCTATTTATAGGAAAATATAGTTTCGATAATTGCACCTTTTGGGGCTCAAAAATTACAGTACAATACCTCTAACTTTTCTTTCATTTTTAATTTAGTCCTGCAAGTATTATCAATCTTGCACCAACTCCCCTAATAGTAAATAATGTGAATCAATAGTTCAATCATGTGAATCAATAGTATAATCATGTGAAAAAATACGAATTACAGTATAGTACCTCCATCTATACCTCAATTTTTAACTTAGTCATGCAAGTATTATCAATCTTGCACCAACTCCCCTAATAGTATATAATGTGATTTAATAGTACACATATGTGAACAAATAGTTATATAAGCATGTGAATTAGTAGCAATTAATTGCTCATTTATCCGATAAATTACCCGATTTATCAATATAACCCCTAGACATCAATTATCATCGGAATAAATGTCAATTTTCACTAACACAAACAATTCCAACATAATGAAACTATTTTTATCAAAAATATAAATTTTGAAATTTTGAAGTTTGACTTTTCCCGAAAAAGACCAAATAGTGAATCCTAGAAAATTTTGTGTTTATAGACTATTTTTACTAATTTCGTCGTTCTGGACTCAAATATCACGTCCGCGTCTCCAAATTCAACTCCGAACAACATTCATCATTAATATTATAACTCACAATATTTTTCAACTAGGTCGTTCCCAGGAAAGAGGGGGCTTTCCAATAAGGATTTCTCCCGATTGGCGCGCAATTAGGTGACCAAACCTCTCCATAAAAGAACTTCTAGACATTGTAAATATTGTAGTTTATAATATGAATAACTTTGTCATCTCAAGTATTGATTTAATAAAAAAACATTTTATGCAGATGATACTGACCATAATTGAATCCATAATATGATAGATATGATGCAACAATTACTATAGCAATAATTGAGTATAACTAAGTGACTTCTCACATAAGCATCAATAATCAATACCGTGTGCTACTATGCAACCACGCGTATTATTGTACTTTTAACACAGGGTGTTTCAACAGTTAATGGTAAAACTTCCGCCGTTATTTTAATAAAGTATTTTTGTCATTTTCTCAATCCGACAATAATTTCATTTTGGGGGTCCACCAATGATTGTGCCGTTGTACGAATATTCCTTATTTAAACGAATATTCCCCGACCAATCGAATATTATATAACAACTTGCGTACTTTGCAAAATTTGTAAATATTACCCACAACTATAACATTATATCAAATCCACACCATAATATTTAAAAATATATTTCGAGAAAATTTAATCTTTATTCAAAAAGTTGGGGTCTTACAAAAATTTATTTAATTAATAACTAATTCTTTAAACTTAAATTATGGACAATCCGATTTTTCGGGTTGTCACATAAAATATTGATGATTAACTTTTAAATCATAGAAGCCAGTAGACATCATGCTCTACTTGACTCTTCTAATGGATTTCTTGTTCAGCTGCCGTTAAACTTGTTGTCTATTGTATTATATTAGTTTTACACTGTTGAAGGCTAAGGATAATTTATTCTGCATTATCTTATTCATAATATTCTTTACCGGGCTAGTTGAGCTCACCCTTTTCTTTCATTGTTCTATTCAGGAAATGAGAATATATGTAGCATCCCCAAATTCGAGTCCTAAATCACTGCGGATCTTGGTATGCTAATTCTATAACTATTACTATTTGCGGAAGATATAAACATAAATTATTTATATATTAAACTTTACACAATATTTTCCCCAAGGTCGAGTAACCTTCAAATAAACACAATTTATAACCTGTCTAACATACAACATTATTATCATACTATAATATTATAATTAAGCTGCACATATAATCCCAAGCTGAACTTGGTCTTGTCCCTTCCTGTATTCGACGTATTCATCTTAATCTGCAATGTTAAATCATGATATAGCAAGGGTGAGCAATAAGTTTGCCTAGCAAGTTTAAGTTCAATAAATTAAAGATATATCATGATAGAAAGAATTAAATAAAAGCTGGCTACAATTCTATAATATAATTGCGAACTAACATGAACAAATTTTACATAGCTGAACGAACGTTGAACTTGAACATAGCAATTATATCTGGATCGAATGGTAATGAAGGTGATCAGCCTTTCATACCTGATGAATACATGCATTAGGCACAGAGTGCGAAAAAATAATTCATGGACATGGCAATCGATAATGATTAACCACAAGTATATCTGAATTAAACAACTGGAGGTCGAGTTAAGAAAAATTTGCCTGAACCGTTGATTACCACTATGCAATTTAATAAGCTTTGTCTGTACCTAATATATAAATAATATCAATCGCTAAGTTAGAATAATATCATCACAGTATTTAAAATCACCTAAACACATTATCACATAGGCCTATCAGTTTATAACACACATAAGACCTAACCTCTAGTCAAACTTTGACAGTCTGAGTCGAGTTCAGTATAATTCTAACATCCCGACGGTCTAGTCCGATAATCGTCGAGTTTAAGTTCAATTAAACTCTGCCTAACACTTAACAATTATCTCAGATAATTTTAATATTAGTCAAAAATAATTTTCCAAGTCTCATAATAATTTTTAAATAATTATTATCATTTATCGTGAATTTTCAATCATTAAAAACGTATTTATATAATATAAATACCGCAATATTCTATTATCATTAATATCTATTTATTATCAAATATTAATAAAATACATTTCATAATATTATAATATAGTTATAATATCACAAAGTATTTTTAATACTTTAAAATCACCTTTATATGATTTTTAAACAATTAAATTCATTATCCAATAATTGCTATTAATATTAAAATATTAATATTTTTATGAAAAAAATATCAAAAGTTATATTTTATAACTTAAAATATTTTTATAACACTTAAATTATTTTTATATAATTTATAAAACATTAATTTATTTTTCCACAATTTATTTAATATATTTATTAAATAAATTAACTATCATTAATAATGATTAATTAATGAAATTTCTCACAAAATATTAAAAGTCACTAAAAATAACTTAAAATATTTTCTTATACCATAATATTATTTTTCATGATTTTCAACTATTAAAAATCATTTTAAATAATTTAATTAATATTATAATTAAATAAATTAAATACCATTTATATTTCAAAAATATTAAATATTTATGAAATATACTCAAAATAGTTAAAAACTAATTTTCAGACTTTAAAATAATTTTTAGGAATTTATTTTATATTTTTAGTAATTAAAAACCATTTATTTCGATTTATTTAATTAAAATAATTATTTTTGGAATTTAATAATTAATAAATGGGGCCTTATAAATGACAGTAACTGTCATTTGTAGGTGTTCTTGAGCCTGTTCTTTAGCTTCATGTCAGTGTGCATGGTAGCTAGTTTGACAACCTATATATCTTAGATCCTGAAGTTTTTGGGCTGATTGATGTTATAAACATGTAGTATTAATGTAATACTACAATAACAAACTAAGTTCAGATCCATACGACAAGAAATCAGAGAGATCAAAGCCTCCAAACATTATGACAACGCTGTTCTTTATTTCTGGGTTTTCCAGAAAATGAAGAACAACCGAAGGTGCTAGATTTAGATCCTTATAACTTACGCTACCGGTCTAATTTATGAGATTTAAAGGTTCACACTTGTAGTTGAGATGTCAAAGAACATCTCTATACAATCAGATTAGTCTAACAACAACACCAAGTGAATATTTCATCCGGTCAAACTACCTGTTAGAAAACGCCCTTTGAAGATCTGGGTTACCCAAAATCTTCTTCTGGCGTGATGGTCAACGCTCGTTTGACCCTGATTTAATCCAATTCCAGGTATGATCTGGGAGTTCTAGAGACATGAATGGGTAGCATACATGTCAGTATATAAACATATAACAACAACATGGCCAAAAGTATTAATGAAAGCAGAAGAGATCAAAGCCTTCAAAATGCATTAAAAATTACGGGTTTCGGGTTGCCCGAAACTCGCATTTCTCCGATCGTCAACTCACTTTGACAACTCATAACTTTCAATATATACTTGATCTGGGCTTAATCCAAGTTTCAGATCCAAGCCCTTACAACATAGAATAGATCTATAACATAAAACACCATAAACATCTAACACAGAAGAATCTAGAGGCATCTAGATGTTATAGATCCTTGATCTAAAAACCCAGATCACTTATTAACACCATAATACACAACTTTAACCAACAACTTATAACATCTAACATCAAATACAAAGATTCTCAAGATTTAGGGTTTTTATACCTTTTAGGCTTTGATCTTGATTCTGATCATCATGATCTGTTCTTGAGATGCTATGGATCATTCTAGGGACTGAATCACTAATTAATTTCAGATTTTTAGAGAGAGAGAGAGAGAGAGAGTTGTTTGAGGGCTAGAACACAAATAAACCATATATGTGAACTTTCTCTTTCTTTAATTATTGAAATAATTGGATGCAATAGATATGGCTGATATTGAGGGCTGATATTGCTTAGATTTTTAGCACATGGGTGTATCTTAGCTAGTCCCTAACTACAAGTAGGGCAATGATTGAAAGCTACTTCAATAATGCACAAAGAGTAGTTTAGTGTGATGCCCCCAAAATTAGGTATACATCACCCATTCTGAGTCGCTAGATATATGGTACAAAATTTAAATACAACTTCATTTATACAACTGTTGAGTTGTCGTATAGAATACGACCACAGTTAACTGTGAGTTTTAATACAAATGTATGTAACTCTCATGGTGCCTCGACCACAACCTTACAATGGTACTTTTCATAAAAGTATAGTCAAAGACTGTTTTATAAACTAAAATCTTTGGGAAGTGCTCAAGGAAACCTTCGTACATGGGAGGCCATGCGTCTAGGTTATAATAGATATCATATGACCACATAATTATCCTTGGTTGACCCAATAGACCCCAAAGAAAAACGAGAAGATTACTATCATCTTCTTTCCAATGGCGAGTCTTCTCTTGACATATAACTATCTCCACTGTTTCCAAGTGAATATTATATTTTAAATCAACTTCAAGATCATATAGGTAGTGCTCGTAGATATACTCAGCAAGTGGATGCGCACAACCAACACGAGGTTGTATGTCATTAGACATCTTGTATGATATTGGCAAAACACCCTTCCAAAGTTGGGTTCACCTCACCCTATTTGATTCACCAAATATAACTACTAAATGTTGTATAGAATACATCACACTTTTCTATACTGTTTAGGGAGAACCTCCACAGCTAGAGACCATTGTTCTATTCCCCTATTATTCCCGCTCGACTCGGCAACACTCTTACGACAACACTCTTATTACCTGAAAGGAATTGTGAAGCAGAAAGGGTGAGCACAACTAGCCCAATAAAGAATATCATGACTAAAGATAATTAAATTATCAATAGCTTTCATCAATAATAAATCAGAGATTTAGAACATATGGTAGATGATAAAACTTTTCAACCATAGTTAAATGAGAACGAAAGCAATCCATTAGAAGAGTCAAATAGACCATAAGGTCTATTATCTTCTCTATGTTAAAAGTCCACCAATAATGTTTTATCCATGTAAAATAAATCAATAGTTCCTGTCCACAATCATATGAATAACTCATAATCATAATTGTGGTTCTAAATTCCTCTTCGCAACTAGGACGAAGATAATTCTCATCACCTATCTTCACCTGAAACATCAAAAATCATGGTTATACCAAATTCAATTCTGCTTTCCATAATCATACTAATAAATTCATCTTTTGCACCACGGCCAAAGATATTCATTAACAATTCATCTTTGAACTACATGCCAAAGACATACAACCAGTATTTTAGAAGAGTCAAGTAGAACATGATATCTACTATCTTCTACGCATTTAAAAGTGTATAATAAATATTTTATCATTTGAGACTCGACAATAAATAATCCACATCATTGAATCACCCCGCACTACGACCAAAGGATATTCGTTAATATCACATCCATGAATTTATATTTCATCACCGAGACTCAAATTTCGATAATCAATCCATATCACTGAATTATCCATGCACTACGGCCAAAGATATTCATTATTATCACATCCATGAATTAATATTTCATCGCTGAGACTTAACTCAATAATTAATCCACATCATCGAATCATCCCCTCGCATTACATGAATGCGATATTCATTAGTATCACGATCACGAATTATCCATGCACTACGGGCCAAAGATAATCGTGTTTTCATCAACGGTCCTGATCATGCCATAAAACAATTCATCTTTGCACCCTTGGCCGAAGAGAATCCATAGCCACAATCATACCAAAAACTGTCCATCAATGCACTACGGGCCAATGAGGACTTTTTTCACATCATTTTTAACATTACAGTCATGATTATACCGAATAATCCCTGGTCATAATCATACCAAGTCCATCTATGCACTACAGGCCACAAATGACTTTCAACATAATATAAGCATGAAGATGATGACAATGATATAAGAATCAATCAAATGAAATAAAGGATAAATATTAAACATTTATAATACAATTTATCCATCGTTCAATAATAACCAAATGTTATCAATCACTTAATAATCTCATAATCTAATATCATTAATATTATAACAATATTTTAATCATTTCTTAAACTTATAAACAATTTATTTCAATTGTTTACACTTTATCAAATAATGCATTTAATCATTCAAAATGCCATACTCATAAGATTTCATAATCAATGATCAAATCCTCATCAAAATCTGTGATATACCCTATATATGATTCTCAAGCCATAAAAATCCTATTTTTCAATTTTATTACTTCATATAACATATTTAATTCATTTACTCATAACTAGTTCATTTTTATGAAAATACCAAATCAAATCCCAAAATATTTCTCTTACGGGATTTAGCGAGAATATAGTCCCATCTTGAACATATATTTTTCTCGAAATTTTTAAAATTTATATACTATTTTTCATATGGATAAAACTGCCGAATATTTAGACATTTATCATAAATTGTACTTTTGTCCAACAATTCCGAAATTTACAGGGTATACTCCTGTTATATACATGTACTCCCAATAAAAATTTCACCAATTTTGGAGTTAACCACAAGAAGTTATAAGAGTTTACTTTTAAAATAGTCTTTTCCCATAAAATCTATAACTTTTAATCTATACATCCAAAAATCGCCATTTTTGGACACAATTTAGAAAACTCATTAAATTATCATTTCAATTTTTTTCTGAATTTTTGAGAGTCAAAAAAAATATGAATCATACCTCTTATCGAAACCCCTTTTAATAAAAATACTATTCGTATGAATCACGAAGGATCATTCACCATGCATGTGGTAATCCACATGACGTGTTATTCCAATGTAATAATAAAGAATGGAATAACAGAATGATTCACCATGCGCTATAGATCGCACCCCATATGTTATTACCAATGTAATAATAAATAATGGAACCCGTGTTCTAGAACGCATGCATACGATATATTCGGCGAATAATAAATAATGGAACCAGTCCGTAGATACGCACACGCATGTGATATTCTCGACGTAATAATAAAGAACGGAATATTAGAAGAATTTCACCATGTATGCGATTAGCATAAATAGGTTATTCCAACATAATAATAAAGAATGGAATAACAGAAGACTTTCACCAAGTATAGGGTAGTCCGCGTATACAGGTTATTCCAATAGAATAATAAATAATAATAATATCCTTTACGAGTATGATGATTATATCCCCTACCTTAAAAAGAAAAGTATTTCAATTTGGTAGTATGAATATACTTGAAGAACCCGAGAATTTTGAATATTTTAAAATTTTATTAATTGATTTAAGGTTCAATATTAGAACCTGATAACTTTATAAAATAAGTGTATGCGTTTGATATTTTTAAGAAGGAATTTTGAGGATTTCAAATAATACCAATGAAGAATTTAGTGAATTATTCAGATTAAGGAAATAAGTGAATATTAGTGTTTATGTTGATATTTTTAAAATTTTATTATGTATTCAAAATTAGATGTGGTTAAGGGTCAAGGTTGACCAGATAAACGATATCTCAGAATAAACAAACCCCTAAGTATATATTAAGAACGTCAACGTTCGGTTAGAAAACCTAACGATTAACAAGAAACCCTAAAACCGGTTTCTAAACCCTAATTTCCTTTTTGGGAAATCCAAAACCTAATTCGAAATTTAAAACCCTAATCGGGAACTAAAGGATAATTATAATTCTTAATTGATATTAATTATAATCTTAATTAGGGTAAAGCTTAATTATTTAATAAACCCTAATTTTAAATTTAGAAAACCTAACTTTGGATTTGAAACCCTAATTTATAATTAGGGAAAACCTAAAGTGTTAATTTAATAATTTTAATGTTAATTAGGAAATATTAATCCTAATTTTAAAGTTATAAGTAATTAGAAAACCCTAATCTAATTACGAAAAAATTTAATTTTTCTAAATTAAAAATTTATTTTTCTATTAGAAACCCTAATTAAGTGGTTTATAAACCCTAATGACTATTTTGACCCTAATTGCTAAATTAGCGATTTTAATTAGAAATGTTAATCCTAATTAGAAAGATTTAATTATGATTAAGAAATTTTAATATAATTAGTAAATCCTAATTATAATTTAGAAATATTAATTTTCTATTTTTAAAACCTAAATTGAAAATTTTAGAAATTAAATTTACAAACCCTAAGGGTTTCAAACCCTAAACCCTAAAATGGTCAAACCCTAAACCCAAACCCTAAACCCTAAACCCTAAGGGTTTGGCCATTTACTAAATGCCATTAAATTTAAAAATGAAAAAAGACTAAAATGCCCTTTAGTGCATTATTGGATGTTGCTTGCAATCTTGCTAATATATGGAGTGGTTGACCAACCTAGATCAGCCATGTGACTTAATTAATAACCAATCAATAAAAATTTTGCAAGATCATATACATGTGACATCATCAAAATAAATAGATTAAAGAGAGAGAAAGTGGCTACTTTATTTTTTTTCTCAAGTCCCTTCTCTCTAACTTTTCAAAATCTAGAGTGAGAGAGAGAGTTAAATGTTGAGCCATAATCATGTATTAGCAAGCCAAGAACAAGATCAAAGATCGTAAATCAAAATCAAGTTAGAAAGAGGTATAAACCCTAAATTTCAAAAATCTTTGATCTTATGTTATAAATGTTGTAATTTGTTGGCTAGATATGTGTAATAAGATGTCATAAGTGATCTGGTTTGTAAAATCCCGGATCCATAACATCAAAGTCCTCGAATCTAGCATTTTTTAAAAATGAAAATGTTAAAAATATGGCCCGATGACCCGTAATGTCGAGGCCTTAAATCCTTATCTTTTTTTTTTTTTTTTGTTGTTTTATGTTTTAAATATGTTCTATGTCATGAGTACTATTATCTAAAACTTGAATCAAGTCCGGATCATTAGTATATTGAAAGATTATAGCTAGTCAAAATCGCTGACACCTGATTACGAAATGATTTCTTTGGTAACCCAATTTGCCCGAAAAAAAGTCCGACAACATGATTTTCAAGTCCATCGATCTTGCTTTTGTATTGTATTTGGTTGTTGTTGTTGTTGTTGTTGTGGTTTGGAGTATGACATGATACTACTATATGCTTAAGCCTTTATTTCACTTCAAATCCCTAACTAACGAATCGTTTAAATCTTGGTCAAACTAAGCTTGACCGATCACGCTTGATGAAGATTCTGGAAACCCGTAATCTTCAAGAAGAAGTCCCCGACATGTAGTTTGACCATTGATCTCTTATCTTCATTTTGTTATGTTTATGTTACTTGGATGATGATATGTTGTTGTACTACGCCATGTGGTCTACAAGATCAAACCTTTAGATTACACATGAATAAGCATGTAATCCAACTTATGGAGCTTCAAAGAAGGCATTTATATTCGTTCTTCATTTTTCGGAAAACCCGAAATGAAGAAAGCTCTGACATGATTTTGTAAGGCCTTTATCTCATTCAATCCGTTGTTGTTTGGGCATGAATTGAGTCTAGATTGTAGTATTGCATCAATACTACAAGATCAATGCTCACATCAAGCCCAAAAATCAATAGGAACCTGTGATTCATTTTAATGGGTCAAACATACCAACTCACTGCCAACCTTGAAGTTCAATCGTGAAGAAGAAAATGCTCAAGAACACCTCAAGAACACCAACAATACGATTTAATTTGTCACCTAAGACCCTTTAGCGACATTATTATTTTTTTAAAATTATTTATTTTAATTAAATAAATAGAAAAATGGTTTTTAATTATTAAAAATACTAAATAAATTCTAAAAATTATTTTAAATTCTAAAAATAGTTTTAATTATTTAGAGTATATTTCATAAATATTTAATATTTTGGAATATAAATGGTATTTAATTTATTTAATTATAATATTAAATAAATTATTTAAAAATGATTTTAATACATGAAAAATCATGAAAAATAATATTATGGTATAATAAAATATTTTAAGTTATTTTTAGTGACTTTTAATATTTTGTGATGAATTTCATTAATTAATCAATATTAATGATAATTAGTTTATTTAATAAATATATTAAATAAATTATGGAAAAATAGAATTAATGATTTATAAATCATATAAAAATGATTTAAGTGTTATAAAAATATTTTAAGTTATAAAATATAACTTTTGATATTTTGTCATGAAAATATTAATATTTTAATATTAATAGTAATTATCGGATAATGAATTTAATTGTTTAAAAATCATATAAATATGATTTTAAAGTATTAAAAATACTTTGATATATTATAAATATATTATAATATTATGTTATGATTTTCATTAATATTTGATAATAAATAAATATTAATGATAAAAGAATTATGTGGTATTTAATTCATTTAAATACGATATTAATGATTGAAAATTTATGATAAATAGTAATAATTATTTAAAAATTATTACGAGGTTACGAAAAATATTTTTCGATTATTAATAAATTATCTAAGATAATTGTTAAGTGTTTAGTCAGAGTTTAATTGAACTTAGACTCGAAAAAAAAAGTCCGATAGATCCAGTCGGGATGTTAGAACTTTGTTGAACTCAAGTTCGATCGAAATAGTTTGACTTTTATACTAGAGTCTTATATGTGTTATATATATCGATAGGTTATGTGTTATATGTTTGTTATTTAGTATATATATATATATATATATATATATATATATATATATATATATATATATATTATATTATGATGATATTATTCTAATATTGAGATCTATATTACTAATATTAGGTCTTCTGATAAAGCGATATAAATTATGTAGCGGAATCAATTCGCTCGAGCAAGTTTGTTTTTACTTAACTCTACTAAGAGTTGTTTTATTCGGATAAGCTTATGGTTAATCATTCTTTGGTTGCCATGAATTGTACTCTATATATATTACATGTATAAGTCGGTATGAAAGGTGATCACCTTCATTACCAGTTGGTTTAGATATATTTGTTCATGTATAATACTTGTTCAATTCATAAATTTGTTCTCTTAGTTCACAATTATATTGTTGAATTATAGCCACTTATTATTCAAATCTCTTTCAATCATGATATATCGTTATATTATTGAACTTAAACTTGTTGGGCAATCTTATGCTCACCCTTGCTATATCATGATAAAACATTGCGAGATTAAGGCGAATGCGTGATATATGAGGAAAGGTTAAAGACAAGTTCAACTTTTAAGTTAATATGCGATTAGATTTGTAATAGTAATGTATAATAATAATAATATGTGTTAAAAAAGTTATGATTTGTGTATAAGTTAAGGTTACTCGACCTTGGGGAAAAGTATGTAAGTTTAATGTATAAACAATTTATGTTTATATCTTTCGCAAAAATAGTAATAGTTGTATAGAATGATCGAACAGGATCCGCGGTGATTCGGGACCTCGGATTCGGGGCCGTCACAGTTGGTATCAAAGCTGTTGGTTATGAACCTTAGGTAGGAATACCTGAGACTAATAACCGCAGTGATTAGGATAAGTACTAACTCAAATAGAGTTAGTTGGTCGGTAAGATTCAAAGATGAATCTCGGTGAGTTATAAGATACAGAGTTCCCTAACTCTGATAATAAAGTTGAACAATAGTGATGAATAGATAGAGTCTAAAAGACTAAAAGTGCAGTGATAGGAGATCGTAAAACAAAAACGATCAAGATATAGAAATGAATCGTAATATATATGATGAGATCACCCCGATCTCGATAAGGTTATAGTATGGATAAGGATCAATCGAATGATTGAAAAGTTTACAAAGAAGATTGTTGGGTGTCGGGTTGTACTATGAATTGGTACAGATTCGGGAAAGGATTATGAATACGAGTTAAATGAAATTCGTATTGAGAAGGGTGTTAGTGTTAGGTGGGGATTCAATTGAGGATTCATGCCTACAATGAGAGTTGTATGATTCCTTGTGTGGGCGGGAATTGTACTTGGTGTAAAAACTACTTAGTTCTGACAATGATAATCATTGAAATGTTTGTGTCGCTATTTGATATATGCATGTTAAGAGGGTGATTCCTTTCTCATGTGTATAACAGATAGATAGGTCATAGGTAGAGGATATAAGGTTAAGTACGAGTTCTTAAAACTCATACTTATGTGACATACTTGATTCATAGTTATATGAAATGTTTATGAACCCCTCAACTGAACGGACGCCAAAGGTCAGACTAGGAAAGTTCTTAAACTCATATGATTGTGGCAATTTATGGACTCATAAGTGTGGTTTCTTTAACCGGGTATAGTTGTTATTGTAAATGGAGTATTAAAGATAATAGGAACATATAGATTGTTAAGAAAATGATTATTAGTGAAGAATTAAGTTTTCCAAAACTCCTAGCTATGCTAGACTTCGAAATTTTGACATCAAGCTAAATACGCACTATGTGCTTTTAAAAAAAATATATGTAGACTCGTAATCATTTTTGAAACGGTTTAAAGTATAGTCTATGCTACTTATTTCAGCTAGACGCAAATGATTTGAAATATCAAAATATATTTTATTTATCACTCATGTACCATGTAACCTGGTGCAGAGATGATAAAAAGTTGATGGAGTTGTAAATACAGAAATACTTAGTGTGAATTTGATCTAAAATCGTTATTCCACTATTGTATGATGTGTTATGACAAAGTCATACAATGACGACATCCTCAAACGGACTGTTAATACAATACGACATCATCATGACGTCATTCTCAAAAATATTTTCAAAAATTTTAATTTGCCAACGGGGTTTGGCTACACCTAAATAATTCGATTGAATTGAATTATTGATATGAGTCTATGCTATTCGATTCAGCTAGACTAAAGTTTATGAAAACTCTAAGTGTTCATTGAAAGAAATTTTCCGAACCAAATTGTTTTGGTGTGGAATCCAATAAGACTGAGGTAGAATTTTTGTGCCTATGGTAGTGAAGAGAAACATATAAAATTAGTACTTGGCCAGTACAGGGAATATCGGGCTAATCACCCTTTGTGCCTGTAAGTTATGACGGTTTGCGGATGAATTTCCATTAAACCTTTGCTTAAATGATATTCAAATAGTCTATATGACTCCTCAGCACAATTCGAAAACTTTTACTCTTGTGAGTAGTGTATATATTGGGTAGCATGTGATAATGTGTGTGAATGGTGTATGGTGTATGGTGTAAGGTGTAAGGTAAATTTGGGATGAAATTTTTAGAAGAAGGGTGAATGTGACAACCCGAGAATTTTGAATATTTTAAAATTTTTATTAATTGATTTAAGGTTCAAATATTAGAACCTGAGACATAAAAATAAGTGTATGCGTTTGATATTTTTAAGAAGGAATTTTGAGGATTTCAAAATTCAGTGAAGGATTTAGGTGAATTATTAGGATTAAGGAATACGTGAATATGTTACGTGTATATGTGTATATGTGTGTGGTTATGTGGTTAAGGGTCAAGGTTTGACCGGATAAACGATATCTGTAAAAACCCTAAGTATATATTAAGAACGTCAACGTTAGGTTAGAAAACCCCTAACGATTATAACAAGAAACCCTAAAAACCGGTTTACGAAACCCTAATTTTAGTTTTGGGAATCAAAACCCTAATTCGAATTTGAAACCCTAATTTGGGAACTTAAATGATAATTATAATTCTTAAGTGATATTAATTATAATATTAATTAGGGTAAAGCTTAATTATTTAGTAAAACCTAATTTCAAATTTAGAAAACCCTAATTTTGGGATTTGAAACCCTAATTTATAATTAGGGAAAAACCTAAAAGTGTTAATTTAATAATTTTAATGTTAATTAGGAAATATTAATCCTAATTTTAAAGTTATAAGTAATTAGAAAACCCTAATCTAATTACGAAAATTTAATTTCTAAATTAGAAAATTTATTTTTCTATTAGAAACCCTAATTAGTGGTTTATAAACCCTAATGACCATTTTGACCCTAATTGCTAAATTAGCGATTTTAATTAGGAAATATTAATCCTAATTAGCAAGATTTAATTTATGATTAAGAAATTTTAATATAATTAGAAAATCCTAATTATAATTTAGAAATATTAATTTTCTATTTTTAAAACCTAAATTGGAAATTTTAGAAAATTAAATTTGAAACCCTAAGGGTTTCAAACCCTAAACCCTAAAATGGTTCAAAACCCTAAACCCTAACCCAAACCCTAAACCCCAAACCATAAGGGTTTGGCCATTTACTAAATGCCATTAAAATTAAAAATTAAAAGACTAAAATGCCCTTTAGTGCATTATTGGATGTTGCTTGCAATCTTGCCAATATATGGAGTGGTTGAAACAACCTAGATCACCCATGTGACTTAATTATAACCAATCAAATAAAATTTTTGCAAGATCATATGCATACAAGTCATCAAAATATAATAGATTAAGAGAGAAAAAATGGCTACTTTATTTTTTCATTTTCTCCCAAGTCCTTCTCTCTCTAAACTTTCAAATCTAGAGTAGAGAGAGAGTTAAAAATTTGAGCCATGATCAAGTATTAGCAAGCAAGAACAAGATCAAAGATCGAAATCAAAAATCAAGTTAGAAAGAGGTATAAACCCTAAATTTCAAAAAATCTTTGATCTTATGTTATATGTTGTAATTTGTTGGCTAGATATGTGTAATAGGATGTCTATTGATGATCCGGGTTGTAAAATCCCGGATCCATAACATCAAAGTCTTCGAATCTAGCATTTTTTCAAATCTGGAAATGTTGAAAAATGGGATCGACGTATAAATGTCGAGGCCTTAAATATTCTTCTCTGTGTTTTGATTTTTGTTTTTTTTATGTTATAAATATGTTCTATGTGATGAGTACTTTGATCTAAACTTGAATCAAGTCCGGATCATGTGTAGATTTCAAGATTATAAGCGGTCAACTTGTTGACCGACCATTCGATTAATGAATTTTTGGGTAACCCGTAAATTTGCCCGGAAAATTCTGACAACTTTTCAGGTCCATCGATCTTGCTTCCGTTTGTTATTTTTTGTTGTTGTTGTTTTATGTTGTAGTATGACATGAATACTACATACTTAAGCCTTTAGATCACCATTCATAACATAATCGTGTTTTAAATCTTGGTCAAACTAAGCTTGACCGATTCGCCTTGATGAAGATTACTGGGTAACCCATAATCTTCAAGAAGAAGTCCTCGACATAGTTTGACCGATCAAATCTTCATTTTGTGTTGTTGTTAGTGATATGATGATGATATATTGTTGTATCCTTGACATGTGGTCTACAAGATCAAACCTTAGATTACAAACTAATAAGCAAGAATCCAACTTATTCAAAGCTTCAAAGTAGGTACATTGAATCGTTCTTCATTTTCTCGGAAAACCGAAAAATGAAGAACAAACCTCTGACACATGATTTTGAAAGGCCAATATCTCATATTTTGATTGTTGTTTGGGCATGATTATGTTTATGAGTTGTAGTATTACATAATTACTACTACTAATAAACCGTTACCAACCCAAAATCAATAACAACCAGATCTAATCTTGACTGCACTACCAAAACCACCCAACCTTAAACTATATTCAGAAATTTCTGAAATGATCAAAAACTCCAAGAACACCTATATATGACGGTTTGTCGCTATATATAGACCCTTTTTAATTACAATTAATTATTTCAATTTATTTAATTAAATAAATAGAAAAAAATGGTTTTTAATTATTAAAAATACTAAATAAATTTTGAAAAATTATTTTAAATTCTGAAAAATAGTTTTTAATTATTTTAGTATATTTCATAAATATTTAATATTTTTGGAATATAAATGGTATTTAATTTATTTAATTATAATATTAAATAAATTATTTAAAAATGATTTTAATATATGAAAATCATGAAAATATAATATTATGGTAATTATTTTAAGTTATTTTTAGTGACTTTTAATATTTTGTGATGAATTTCATTAATTAATCAATATTAATGATAATTAGTTTATTTAATAAATATATTAAATAAATTATGGAAAAATAGAATTAATGATTTATAAATCATATAAAAATGATTTAAGTGTTATAAAAATATTTTAAGTTATAAAATATAACTTTTGATATTTTGTCATGAAAATATTAATATTTTAATATTAATAGTAATTATCGGATAATGAATTTAATTGTTTAAAAATCATATAAATATGATTTTAAAGTATTAAAATACTTTTATATATTATAAATATATTATAATATTATGTTATGATTTTTCATTAATATTTGATAATAAATAAATATTAATGATAAAAAAGAATTATGTGGTATTTAATTCATTTAAATACGTTTTAATGATTGAAAATTTATGATAAATAGTAATAATTATTTAAAAATTATTACGAGGTTATGAAAAAATATTTCGACTATTAATAAATTATCTTAGATAATTGTTAAGTGTTTAGTCGAGTTTAATTGAACTTAAACTCGATAAAAGTTATCAGATCACCATCGGGATGTTAGAACTTTGTTCGAACTCAAGTCGAATCTAAATAGTTTGACTTGATCTCGTCTTATATGTTATATAGTGATAGGGTTATGTATGTGTGTTTATGTTTTAGGTTATTCTATATATATATATATATATATATATATTATATTATATTGTGATGATATTATTCTAATATTGGAGATCTATATTACTAATATTAGGTCTTCTGATAAAGCGATATAAATTGCGTAGCGGTAATCATCAATCTGTTCGTGCAAGTTTTTTTTTACTTAACTCTACTAAGAGTTGTTTCATTCGGATAAGCTTATGGTTAATCATTCTTGGGTTGCCATGAATTGTACTCTGTACATATTGCATGTATAAGTCGGTATGAAAGGCTGATCACCTTCATTACCAATTGGTTCAGATATATTTGTTCATGTATAATACTTGTTCACCATAAATTTGTTCTGCTAGTTCACAATTATATTGTTGAATTATAGCCACTTTATTATTCAACTCTTTCAATCATGATATATCGTTATATTATTGAACTTAAACTTGTTTTGGGCAATCTTATGCTCACCCTTGCTATATCATGATAAAACATTGCAGATTAAGGCGAATGCGTCGGGATCTGAGGAAAGGTTAAAGACGGTTCCAACTTTTAAAAGTTAATTTGTGTAATTAGATTGTAATAGTAATGTATATAATAATAATGTTATGTGTTAAATAAGTTATGATTTGTGTATAAGTTAAGGTTACTCGACCTTGGGAAAAGTATGTAAGTTTAATGTATAAACAATTTATGTTTATATCTTCCGCAAATAGTAATAGTTGTATAGAATGATCGAACCGGATCCGCGGTGATTCGGGACCTCGGATTCGGGGCCGTCACAGTTGGTATCAAAGCTGTTGGTTATGAAGCTTAGGTAGGAATACCTGAGACCAATAACCGCAGTGATTAAGATAAGTACTAACTCAAATAGAGTTAGTTGGTCAGTAAGATTCAAAGATGAATCTCGGCGAGTTATAAGATACAGAGTTCCCTAACTCTAATAATAAAGTTGAACAATAGTGATGAATAGATAGAGTCTAAAAGACTAGAAGTGCAGTGATAGGAGATCGTAAAACAAAACGATCAAGACATAGAAATGACTCGTAATATATACGATGAGATCACCCCGTGATCTGATAAGGTTATAGTATAGAGAAGGATCAAGCGAATGATTGAAAAGTTTACAAAAAGATTCTTTGTCGGTTGTACTTGTGAATTGGTATGCAGAAATCGGAAAAGGATTATGAATACGAGTTAAATGAAAATTCATATTGAGAAGGGTGTTAGTGTTAGGTGGGGATTCAGATTCAATTGAGGATTCATGTCGGCAGCTGAGTTGTATGATTCTTTGTGTGGGCAGGGAATTGTACTTGGTGTAAAAACTACTTAGTTCTGACAATGATAATCATTGAAATATTTATATCGCGCTATTTGATATATGCATGTTAAGAGGGTGATTATTTTCTCATGTGTATAACAGATAGATAGGTCATAGGTAGAGGATATAAGGTTAAGTACGAGTTCTTAAAACTCATACTTATGTGACATACTTGATTCATAGTTATATGAAATGTTTATGAACCCCTCAGCGAACGGACACCAAAGGTCAGACTAGGAATGTTCTAAAACTCATATGATTGTGGATAATTATGGAATCATAAGTGTGGTTTTACGAACCGGGTATAGTTGTTTGAAAATGGAGTATAGAGGATAATATGAACAGATAGATTGTTAAGCAATTGATTATTAGTGAAGAATTAAGTTTTCCAAAACTCCTAGCTATGCTAGACTTCAAAATTTTGACATCAAGCTAAATACGCACTATGTGCCTTTAAAAAAAATATGTAGACTCGTAATCATTTTTGAAACGGTTTAAAGTATAGTCTATGCTACTTATTTCAGCTAGACGCAAATGATTTGAAATATCAAAATATATTTTATTTATCACTCATGTACCATGTAACCTGGTGTAGAGATGATAAAAAGTTGATGGAGTTGTAAATACAAGATTACTTGGTTTGAATTTGATCTAAAATCGTTATTCCACTCTTGTATGATGTGTTATGACAAAGTCATACAATGACGGCATCCTCAAACAGACTGTTAATACAGTACGACATCATGACGTCATTCTTGAAAATATTTTCAAAAATTTTAATTTGCCAACGGGGTTTGGCTACATCTAAATAATTCAATTGAATTGAATTATTGATATGAGTCTATACTATTCGATTCAGCTAGACTAATGTTATGAAAACTCTAAGTGTTCATTGAAAGAAATTTTCTGAACCAAATTGTTTTGGTCTGGAATCCAATAAGACTGAGGTAGAATTTTTGTGCCAATGGTAGTGAAGAGAAACATATAAAATTAGTACTTGGCGAAGATAGGGGCATATCGGGCTAATCACCCTTTGTGTCTGTAAGTTATGACAGTTTGTGGATGAATTTCCATTAAACCTTTACGAAAATGACAGACAAATAGTCTATATGACTCCTCAGCACAATTCGAAAACTTTTACTCTTATGAGTGGTGTATATATTGGGTAGCATGTGATAATGTGTGTGAATGGTGTAAGCTGTATGGTGTAAGGTGTAAGGTAAATTTCGGGGACAAAATTTTTAGAAGAAGGGGTGAATGTGACAACCCGAGAATTTTGAATATTTTTAAAATTTTTATTAATTGATTTAAGGTTCAAAATTAGAACCTGAGCGAGAAAAATAAGTGTATGCGTTTGATATTTTTAAGATGAAATTTTGAGGATTTCAAAATTACATGAAGGATTTAGGTGAATTATTCAGATTAAGGAATACGTGAATATGTTCGTGTATGGTATGTATATGTGATGATGTGGTTAAGGGTCAAGGTTGACGGATAAACGATATCTCAGAATAAACCCTAAGTATATATTAAGAACGTCAACGTTCGGTTAGAAAACCCTAGCGTTTAACAAGAAACCCTAAAACCGGTTCTAGAAATCCTAATTTGCGTTCCGGGAATCCGAAACCCTAATTCAGGAATTTAAAACCCTAATTTGGGACCTTAAAAGATAATTATAATTCTTAAGTAATATTAATTATAATCTTAATTAAGATAAAGCTTAATTATTTAGTAAACCCTAATTTTAAATTTAGAAAACCCTAACTTTGGGATTTGAAAACCTAATTTATAATTAGGGAAAACAAAAGTGTTAATTTAATAATTTTAATGTTTGTTAGGAAATATTAATCCTAATTTTAAAGTTATAAGTAATTGGAAAACCCTAATCTAATTACGAAAATTTAATTTCTAAATTAGAAAATTTATTTTTCTATTAGAAACCCTAATTAGTGGTTTATAAACCGTAATGACCAATTACGAACCTAATTGCTAAATTAGTGATCTTAATTAGGAAATTTTAATCCTAATTAGAAAGATTTAATTGTGATCAAGAAATTTTAATATAATTAGTAAATCCTAATTATAATTTAGAAATATTAATTTTCTATTTTTAAAACCTAAATTGGAAATTTTAAAAAATTAAATTTGTAAACCCTAAGGGTTTCTAAACCCTAAACCCTAAATTTTCCAAACCCTATACCCTAACCCAAACCCCAAACCCTAAATCCTAAGGGTTTGGCCATTTACTAGAATGCCATTAAATTTAAAAATTAAAAGACTAAAATGCCCTTTAGTGCATTATTGGATGTTGCTTGCAATCTTGCCAATATATGGATTGGTTGAGAAACCTAGATCTGCCATGTGACTTAATTAATATCCAATCAGCCGAAATTTTGCAAGATCATAGAAACAAGTCATCAAAATAAATAGATTAAGAGAGAGAAAGTGGCTACTTTATTTTTCATTTCTCCTAAGTCCCTTCTCTCTCTAACTTTTGAAATCTAGAGTGATAGAGAGTTAAATGTTGATCCATGATCAAGTATTAGCAAGCCAAGAACAAGATCAAAGATCAAAAATCAAAAATCAAGTTAGAAAGATGTATTAACCCTAAATTTCGAAAATTAGTGATCTTGTGTTAAAAGTTGTAATTTGTTGGCTAGATATGTGTAATTGGATGTCTATAAGTGATCTGGGTTGTAAAATCCCAGATCCATAACATCAAAGTTCTCGAATCTAGCATTTTGTCAAATCTGGAAAACTGGGAAAATATCGACTGACAGCCTAATGTCAGACGCCTTAAATCCTTCTCTGTTTTTGATATTTGTTTTTTATGTTATAAATATGTTCTTTGTCATGAGTACTATTATCTAAAACAAGAAACAAGGCCAGTGTGACCCCCCAAATCCGGGTATCTTCCAACCCGACAGATGGTGCTCCACTGTACTAACATCCATACAATCATTCCATTGAAATACAACAAAATGAAAGTAATTACTATCTTCTTATTACAATCAAAGTATAATCCTTCCCAGGTTCATAAACCGGTTACATCGTTCATTGTTCATAATGTATAATACATACAAACTTACTAAACTATTACACAATGCCTAAGCATCCATCTTAGCTTTGCCCTTATCATTCTTGGCATTCACAGTACGTTCATCTTTAACTGCAGTTATATAATTCAAACAAGAAGTGAGCATGACAGCTCAACAAGTTTAATCAAGGATAACAGGAATACCACAGTCATGAATTATATAACAATTCCAACATAACTGAGCAATAGTTATGAAGTATTCTGAATCAATAATACTTTAACAGTTCATAACATCAATTCCCAAAGTATAGAATAGATTTAGGAATTACGAACCTATTGATGAACTATGAACAATGAAGTTTCAGTTTTCATACTTGAAAAGGAGTCCACAAAGACTAAGGCCATTCATCCGTATAACTTACGAGCACTTCTAGGTGATCAAATTTATAGTACTCTATGTTGATCAACACTACATTCATTAAACGTATTTACGTTTAATATTTTTGGAAAACTCGCGTGCCCATCGAATAATCGATGAAAAATACTTTTGTTTGTTCATAGACAAACCTTACCTTCACGTCCGTACCAATTACTTGGCATAGGATAACATTAACATTTCTATATAGAATGATATGAATAATAATCAATCTATATCTTACGAATAGTCTAGCCAAGTTAAAATCTGGCATCAACCCTTTCTTTAAAACAAGTCTTGCAATTCAGTTCAACGAATCACATAACTATTCCAATTATTCCTACAAGCTTCTTTCTCTTCTATGTTTGTGTTAACTTAATATCTTTATTAAAGTCAACATGACCTATTACCCTTCGTCCTGGTGTATCACTTTATTGACGTTTGTTAACCGGACTCAAACATCGTTGATAAAGTACCAACTTTGTTCATTGTACATATCTTGTTAACATGCATTACATTCCTAAGTTTCATACTCTATACCTTAGTATAGGTAGTATAGGATTAGTCTTAGGGTACTTTCGGTATTAGTAGTCTGGTGTTTTTCCACCACTTTATCTTGGTTTTTGGCTGATTGCGACACAAAGTCTGTCAAAGATTGGCCAAACCAGTTTTGGTTTTCTAACGAAACTCCTGGCTTCTTAATTTGTTCGTTTTACATCCGAATTGACCCATTCAAATTCCTACAAGTCATGAATTACATCCTTTACGCGTTCATATAAGAATTCAACACTTTCGAATCCGTTAACTCATAATTCACTATTGAGTTCGTTTTATATACATTCGTAAACGTTAATGAGCGTTCAATGCTCGTTTTCTTCGTTCTAAGTCGGAATCTGACGATTCTCAAACCCACAACTCTTAATCACCCTATCTCACATGTTGACATTGAAAACCAACGTTTTCAAGTCTCACGTAAACTTTCGACTACCAATCCGAAATTTTTACGTTTTCGACGTTTAACGTCTATTTTCGTAAAATTCGCTATAACTTTGTTACTAATGTTCTCTAAGCCAAATCACATGGAATACTCCATAGATTTCATATTTACATCCTAACCAAACAAGATGCATATACTAACGTATTAATGGAGCTCAATCGTTTATCAACAATCGATCTCAACTATCAATATTTTCATGGTTCAAAACTATTTCAAACCTTATGATCCTTATAATCTCATGACTTATAGAGATTGAATCTATGGTAAGCCATCTTCAAAACCTCATTCAAGACATATACCACCCCTTCATGATTCTCTAAAATGAAAGAAAATCTAAAAGAGATGGAGATGAGAAACAAGAAGTATTACCTCAAGAACTCTTAAGAAATCTTTTGGAAAATGGAAGTTAAAGCTTCCAAAGTGTATGCTTGCAAGAATAGCTTTCTTTCTCTCTCAAATAATCTAGGTTGGCAAATTTGAAAAACTAACAATTGAAGCAACCTAGCCTCATATTTATAGGAAATTAGAATGGAGGGCATAATGGTCAATAAACACCACCTCCTTACTATTCATGTGTGGTCACCAAGTAAGATACTTGGTGACCAAGCCTTATGCTTGGAGTCCACACCAAGGTGGCTGGCCCACCTCCTTAGGTGACATCCCATGGGTTGCCCCATGGGTTTTACCCATTGGGTGACCCACCGGTTCGACCCACGGTTCGGTTTTAATGAATTGGGCTTAACTAAATAAACATTAGGCCTTGACTTGGACTTAACCCATCCATCTCATTGGGCTTAGTCATTCAATTGATTGGCTAATCATAATTCAATACAAATGAATTACTCATTGATACATAGATTAATCCTATAATACGATCGTATTCTACACGTCTAATTCACGTATTCCCTTTGTATACCATACGTGCAATAATCGATTGTCTGGTATTTACTCAACGTATTATACATGTAGATACTAACTAGCATCACCAATTGTATAACACTTGAATTAAACCTAATGCCATTCCTTCTACGCATATTATTTCCTTCTAAAATCAATATACTCAACCCTTAGGTTTTAAGTCATGCAGCGAAAAAAGCTGCGTTTTCCACAAATGAAATATTATCAGATATTCCAACTCGTCACGATATTCTATCATTACGCATTTCCCGGAATTTCAAAATAATTCCCCGAACAGAAACGGATGAATAGTGTTTTTACAGAAATTTCTCAGAAAACAATTATTACCGTCTTGGAAATTCCAAACAACTATTTCTAACACGTAGCCAGAATACTAACCACGTTAGCACATTCTAGGTCATAGAACGACCTTCACATAACTTACTCACAAAGAAATTAATTAAATTCATTTAATTCACAAAATCAAATAAAAATTTAATTGTCATAAAAATCCAATTTTCTCGAGCGTTACATTCTCTCCCCCTTATAAAGATTCTGTCCCCAGAATCTTAGCTTATAATTACATAAACAAATGAGGAAAATCTTCCTTCATTTTACTTTCGAGCTCCCACGTTGCTTCTTCAGCATTGTGGTTTCTCCATAACACCTTCACTGAAGGTATTACCTTATTTCTTAAAACTTGTTCCTTCCTATCAATAATTTGAATTGGAAGTTCCTCATAGGACACGTCCTTCTCTATCTGAATAGATTCATACTCTATCACATGTTTATAGTCCGATTTATAAGGACCCAACACTGACACATGAAACACATTATGAATACGTTCCATCTCTGGAGGTAAGGCTACTACATACGCTACCTCCCCTATCCTTTTTAAGATCTCAAAAGGTCCTACAAACCTTGGACTTAACTTCCCTTTCTTTCCAAAATGTATCTTCCCTTTCCAAGGCGATACTTTCAGAAAAACAAAAGATCCTACATCGAATTCTCTATTCTCTCGGTGAAGATCTGCATACTTCCTTTGCTGGTCTTGAGCCACAACTAATCGAGTACGTATTAACTCTACCATATCCGTCGTTTGCTGAACCATCTCAGGTCCCAACATCCGACATTCACCCACCTCATCCCAACACAATGGAGTTCGGCACTTCCTCCCATACAATGCTTCGTAAGGCGGCATGCCTATACTAGCGTGAAAACTATTGTTGTACGAAAATTCCACCAATGGTAGAAATTCGTCCCAACTCCCTTTGAAATCCATAACACAAGATCTTAACATATCTTCAAGCGTTTGAATTGTTCGCTCACTCTGCCCATCCGTCTGAGGATGATACGCCATACTCAATCTTAACTGCGTTCCCATTTGCTCCTGCAAACTTCTCCAAATGTTCGATGTGAATCGTGGATCACGATCTGACACGATCGAAACAGGTACTCCATGTCTGGAAATAATTTCCTTGACATACAGCTTAGCTAACTGATCTAGGTTATACCTAACTCCTATTGGTAGAAAATGAGCCGATTTCGTTAATCGATCCACTATCACCCAAATAGCATCGTATCCTTTTCTGGTTGTTGGAAGTCCCACCACAAAGTCCATCGTGATGTGCTCCCACTTCCACTCTGGAATTTCTAGCGGTTGTAACAACCCGCTTCGTCGTTGATGTTCAGCCTTAACTTTTTGACAAGTTAAGCACCTACTAACATATTCTGCTATCTCCTTCATATTCGACCACCAAAAGTTTTGACGAAGGTCTTGATACATCTTCGTACTACCGGGATGTATCGAGTACCTCGAACTATGGGCCTCCATCATAATTTCTTCTTTTAATTCGGGATCATTAGGAACCCAAATTCTTCCCTCAAAACAAAGTAATCCCTCCTTATCGAGGTTATACTCAGTCTTTTCTTCGTCTTCTATCCTCTTCTGCATCTGCTTGCACTCCTCATTGCTCAGTTGTACTCCCCTAACCCGCTCCACTATGGTAGGTTGGGTTTCCATGGAAAATAACATCTCTACCGCTTCCTCCGGTAACTTAACTTCTAGCTCCATTTTTGCCATCGCTGTTACCAACTCATTCTGAGTTGTTAACATTGATAATTTCTCTCTACCCTTCCTACTTAGCGCATCAGCTACTACATTTGCTTTCCCCGGATGATATAAAATATCACAATCATAATCTTTTATTAACTCTAACCACCTTCTCTGTCTCATGTTCAACTCCTTCTGTGTGAAGATATATTTCAGACTTTTGTGGTCCGTGTATATCTCACATTTCTCACCATAAAGATAATGCCTCCATATCTTTAGGGCAAAAACTATAGCTGCCAATTCCAGGTCATGAGTAGGATAGACCTTCTCATAATCCTTCAATTATCGTGACGCATACGCAATGACCTTGCCATGCTGCATGAGCACGCAACCCAGTCCTTTATGCGAAGCATCGCTATACACTACAAAATCCCATGTATCGTTTGGTAAGGACAATACCGATGCCTCACTTAACCTCTTCTTTAACTCTTGGAAATTGTTCTCACATGTTTCAGTCCACACACACTTTACCGACTTTCTTGTCAGATTGGTTAACGGAGTAGCTAATTTAGAAAAGTTCGGAATGAACCTTCTATAGTATCCTGCTAACCCCAGAAAACTCTGAACCTCAGTTGGCGTCTTCGGTTGCTCCCTTTCGTTAACTGATTCTACTTTTGCCGAATCTATGGAAATGCCATCCTTATCAATAACATGCCCTAGAAACTGCACCTTCTCAAGCCAAAATTCACACTTTGTGAATTTCGCATATAACTTCTCCTTCCGTAGTGTCTCCAACACTATTCTTAAATGTTCCGAATGATCTTCTGGCGTCTTTGAATAGACTAGAATATCATCAATGAACACTACGACAAACTTGTCCAAATGTTGTTTGAACACTCTGTTCATCATATCCATAAATGCGGCTGGCGCATTAGTCAACCCAAACGACATTACCAAAAACTCGTAATGACCATAACGAGTTCTGAATGCCGTCTTAGGTACATCTTCTTTCCTCACCTTTAACTGATGATACCCCGTGCGCAAGTCTATTTTAGAAAAACACTTTGCCCCTTTCAACTGATCAAATAGATCATCGATCCTGGGCAAAGGGTATCTATTCTTAATCGTTAACTTGTTCAACTCTCGATAGTCAATACAAAGTCTTAACGACCCATCCTTCTTCTTTACAAACAACACTGGTGCTCCCCAAGGAGACACACTTGGTTGAATGTACTTCCTGTCTAATAGTTCTTGTAATTGAACCATTAACTCCTTCATTTCGACTGGCGCCATTTGATATGGTGCCCTTGAAACTGGTGCCGTTCCCGGTAACAGATCAATTACAAACTCCACCTCCCTGTCCGGTGGAATACCCGGTAACTCCTCCAAAAATACATCCGCAAACTCTTGTACGACAGGTATCTAATCCAAGGATGTTCCCACTCTTTGGGTATCCACAACATGGCATAGATAACCTACACACCCTTTTCTCAACATCTTCCTAGCTTGTGTCATAGACAGACAACAAGAGCGTCTCGGTGAATTACTACCGAAGAACACTACCTTGGTTTTCTTAGAAAGCCGAAGGTTTACACTTTTCCTATGGCAATCTATAATCGCCTCATGGTTCACCAACCAATCCATACCAAGAATTACGTAGAATTCTTTTAGCCTTATCGGTACCAAATCTACCGATAACTTATTCCATCTAATTTCCACACAACAATCCTTATGAATATGTTCAATGGGGATTATCTCCTCGTTTGCTACCTTAACATCTAAAGGTATAGGTAACTTCTCAGGGATTAAACCTAATCGTTTAGCAAATTCACATGCTATAAAAGAACAAGTAGCACCCGAGTCAAATAGCACATAAGCATTTATCTCATTGGCCATTTAATGATACCTGCTACCACATCTCTGTTGATGCAACCGCATCTTGAATAGTCATATTAAATATACGAAAATGAGGGTCTACCCAATCGATGGTGTTGGTCCAAGAATGGCTAATTTACCACTACGAACTCTTATTCCCCTCTAAACCCTTTTTGGGCAATTTCTTGCCATGTGGTCCATTGACCCACGACAAAAACACCCCTGGTTTTCTTAGGGGTTAGAGACAATTGGGTGACAAATTCCCCTCCTGCCCACAGTTGTAGCATACTGCTTTCCCCTTTAAACAGACTCCCATGTGAGATTTTCTGCATGTCTTACATGCTTCCGTTCTCCTTTTGGGATCTCCCTGCTTTACCCTGGTATTCCTGGGATTAAAACTCTTCCTCTTTGGCAAGTTGCCGCTTCCGCTGGCAACTTCAGCCTTATTACCTCCTTCTATCTTACTCTTAATCTTCCGCTCTTTGTGGTACTGAGATAAAGCCTCACCACCACCTTCAGCTATTATCGCCTTCTCCAGAATGGTCCCGTAGGAAGCACTCTAGAAAACCGTTATCCTACTATAGAGCCAGGGTTTTAAGCCCTGCTCAAATCTGCGCGCCTTCCTTTCCTTTGTATCCACCTGATATAGAGAAAATCTCGCCAATTCGTTAAACTTGGCGGCATACTGGGGAACTGTCATATCCCCCTGCTTAAGTTCAAAAAACTTAATTTCCATCCTACCCTGCATGCTAGTAGGGAAATAATTCTCAAAGAAAACCTTCTTAAATTGTTCCCACGTAACAGCCTCTATCTTAGCCCCACCCTAGTGAGCTTCCCACGAGTAGTTGGCTTCCCCCTTCATCATGTAAGTCGCAAAAGAAGTCTTTTGCGCCTCACCTACGTTTGTTATCACAAATGCCTTTTCAATCTCCCTAATCCATGTCTGGGCTTCTAGTGGATCCGTCGTTCCTCGAAACTCAGGAGGACCCACACTTTTAAAATCCTTAAAGGTAGTTGTTCTTGCTACCCCAGGAGCTACAGGAATCCCACCCCCCACTTGGTTAAATGCAACCGTTAATAAATTAACGAACTCTTGCATAGGGTTGTTAGGACCCCCCCAATTTTCATTATGAGACTCGGCCTCTTGGTTTCGTTGTCTCCTTCTTGGCGGCATAATTCTGATTAAATAAATAAAACTTCGTTATTATCTATTTAACTACTCGGTTATCATTTTAAATTAACAACAACCATCCATACCACAACAAGCATGTTAAATAAAAACTTCATTATATAAATATGCTTTCATAGTCAAAACTATTTACATCATGTTCCCTTAGCCAAAAACTATTACATACTATCCCGCGATTGCCTTCTACAAAAGTTGGGATTTACAAAAAGACTACCCTTAGTTATACAAAAGAGGGTTTTACGTCACTACTTATATACCAAAAAGATCTAGCGATCTACTAACACTATCGAACGACATTTTCATATTTCTGATTTGCCAGAATTGACACTATATCTCGACTTATGGTATGTCGAGTCTGCCTAGACTCAATAGAATAACATTCAATTTTCAGCTTGAAATCCTCATGAGCACATTCATGGATGTATGACATCCTAACTATTTTCTGGTCTTTCTCAACCAGTTTCTGTTGTAGCTCAAGGACCTCATCCTTATAGTTATGAGCCTTATCAGTCATAAGCACTTTTTCATCGTGCTCTGACTCAAAGTCTGCCTCTGCAGATTCTTTCGCCTCATATAAGGCTTTTATTTCCTCAATCTGTGCCTCTACGTAAGTACGCAAGTGCACATTCCTATCCAACACTGCCAGATACAATGCTCTAGTTGCATCCAGAGATGCTGGCTCCTGAGTAGGTAACACCGTGTTAATCGATGTCACCTCCATTTCCTCCTCCACATCTAGCATCTCGTTAAGGTATGATGCTAATCACATAGTCTCCTCAGAGTATTCCTCATCAGAGATGTACTCCTCAATGTCTGAGTATTCTAGTACAACTATCGGTACCTCTTCCACTGGCATTGGTATAATCTCAACTTGGTTAACTGAGTCCTCACTTATCATTTCCACATTTCTAAACATCAAGCTATCGGTTGACATCTACAAACACATAACACGTTGATTAGTACATAATACACAATAGTATAAGCACAAATCACATTTAATATCTTTAAGATTAATTTTCATCTTTTAATTCTTTTGGTACTGAGTTATCTCAATATCTTCTTAATTCAATGGACTTGAATTTCATTCCTTGGACTTTACCTTCTTTACGAGGTTATTAGCCTAAGGTTTTTCCCCCTTAAGTTTTTTAACCTAAGGCTTTGATACCAACTTGTGACGCCCCCAAATCCGGATATCTTCCAACCCGACAGATGGTGCTCCACTTTACTAACATCCATACAATCATTCCATTGAAATACAATAAAATGAAAGTAATTACTATCTTCTTATTACAATCAAAGTATAATCCTTCCCAGGTTCATAAACCGGTTACATCGTTCATTGTTTATAATGTATAATACATACAAACTTACTAAACTATTACACAATGCCTAAGCATCCATCTTAGCTTTGCCCTTATCATTCTTGGCATTCACAGTACGTTCATCTTTAACTGCAGTTATATAATTCAAGAAAGAAGTGAGCATGACAGCTCAACAAGTTTAATCAAGGATAACAGGAATACCACAGTCATGAATTATATAACAATTCCAATATAACTGAACAATAGTTATGAAGTATTCTAAATCAATAATACTTTAACAGTTCATAACATCAATTCCCAAAGTATAGAATAGATTTAGGAATTCTGAACCAGTCGATAGACCATGAACAGTAAGTTTTAGTTTTCATACTTGAAAAGGAGTCCACAGCACTAAGGTCGTTCATCCGTATAACTTACGAGCACTTCTAGGTGATCAGCCTATAGTACTCTATGTTGATCAACACTACATTCATTAAACGTATTTACGTTTAATATTTTAGGCAAACTCGCGTGCCCATCGAATAATCGATGAAAAATACTTTTATTTGTTCATAGACGAACCTTACCTTCACGTCCGTTAAATTACTTGGCATAGGATAGCATTAACATTTCTATATAGAATGATATGAATAATAATCAATCTATATCTTACGAATAGACTAGCCGAGTTAAAATCTGGCATCGACCCTTTCTTTAAAACAAGTCTTGCAATTCAGTTCAACGAATCACATAAAACTTGGCCACCATGAAAGTTAGACAAGCGTTAAGAAAACTTGCCTTTCAGTGTCTTCAAATAATTTACTCGACTGACCACGGCCTTTACAGAATCTACATGATATGTTCACATAGCACACTATAATTAGCTATCAAACAACTATTCACATTGTTCCTACAAGCTTCTTTCTCTTCTATGTTTGTGTTAACTTAATATCTTTATTAAAGTCAACATGACCTATTACCCTTTGTCCCGGTGTATCACTCTATTGACGTTTGTTAACCGGACTCAAACATCATTGATAAAGTACCAACCTTGTTCATTGTACATATCTTGTTAACATGCATTACATTCCTAAGTTTCATACTCTATACCTTAGTATAGGTAGTATAGGATTAGTCTTAGTACATTCATTGAGTATATAAACTCAAATCAGGTAGGTCTCTAAACAACTGAAGTTTAAAACCTAACTTGGTCAACTTTTTTCTATCACGGCTTGTCATTGTTGCGGCATGCCAGTAAAGATCCTGTATATTTTAGTGGCGCTTACAAATATGATTTAGCGTGGTACTCTACCGAACTCCATGCAAGTTCTTGGCACCACCACTTTGTATCTTGGTTTTAGCGTCATGTTACACGAAGTCTGTCAGGCAAAGCAGCCAAAACCAGTTTTGGTTTTCTAACGAAACTCCCGGCTTCCTAATTTGTTTGTTTTACATCCGAATTGACCCATTCGAATTCATACAAGTCAAGAATTACATCCTTTACGCGTTCATATAAGAATTCAACACTTTCGAATCTGTTAACTCATAATTCACTACTGAGTACATTTTATATACGTTCGTAAACGTTAAATGAGAGTTCAATGCTCGTTTTCTTCGTTTTAAGTCGGAATCCGACGATTCTCGAACCCACAACTCTTTATCACCCTATCTCACGTGTTGACATTGAAAACCACGTTTTCAAGTCTCACGGTAACTTTCGACTACCAATCCGGAATTTCTACGTTTTCGACGTTTAACATCTATTTCCGTAAAATTCGCCATAACTTCGTTACTAATGTTCTCTAAGCCAAATCACATGGAATACTCAATGGATTTCATATCTACATCCTAACCAAACAAGATGCATATACTAACGTATTGATGGAGCTCAATTGTTTATCAACAATCGATCTCAACTATCAATATTTTCATGGTTCAAAACTATTTCAAACCTTATGATCCTTATAATCTCATGACTTATAGAGATTGAATCTATGGTAAGTCATCTTCAAAACCTCATTCAAGACATATACCACCCCTTCATGATTCTCTAAAATGAAAGAAAATCTAAAAGAGATGGAGATGAGAAACAAGAAGTATTACCTCAAGAACTCTTAAGAAATCTTATGGAAAATGGAAGTTAAAGCTTTCAAAGTGTATGCTTGCAAGAATAGCTTTCTTTCTCTCTCAAATAATCTAGGTTGGCAAATTTGAAAAACTCACAATTGAAGCAACCTAACCTCATATTTATAGGAAATTAGAATGGAGGGCATAATGGTCAATAAACACCACCTCCTTACTATTCATGTGTGGTCACCATGTAAGATACTTGGTGACCAAGCCTTATGCTTGGAGTCCACACCAAGGTGGCCGGCCCACCTCCTTAGGTGATATCCCATGGGTTTTACCCATTGGGTGACCCACCGGTTAGACCCACGGTTCGGTTTTAATGAATTGGGCCTAACTAAATAAACATTGGGCCTTGACTTGGACTTAACCCATCCATCTCATTGGGCTTAGTCATTCAATTGATTGGCTAATCATAATCCAATACAAATGAATTACTCATTGATACATAGATTAATCCTATGATACGCATCGTATTCTACACGTACAATTCACGTATTACCTTCGTATACCATACGTACAATAATCATATTATACCACGTATTTACTCATCGTATTATACATAGATACTAACTAGCATCACCAATTGTATAACACTTGAATTAAACCTAACGCCATTCCTTCTACATATATTATTTCCTTCTCGGAAATCAATATACTCAACCCTTAGGTTTTAAGTCCGCAGGCAAAAACTGCGTTTTCCATAAATGAAATATTATCAGATATTCCAACTCGTCACGATATTCTATCATTACGCGTTTTCCGGAATTTCAAAATAATTCCCTGAACAGAAATGGATGAATAGTGTTTTTACGGAAATTTCTCGAAAAACAATTATTATCATCTTGGAAATTCTAAACAACTATTTCTAACACGTAGCCAAAATACTAACCACGTTAGCACATTCTAGGTCATAGAACGACCTTCACATATCTTACTCAGAAAGAAATCAATTAAATTCATTTAATTCACAAAATCAAATAAAAATTTAATTGTCATAAAAATTCGATTTTCTCGGGCGTTACAGCCAGATCCTTAGTATATTGAAAGATATAGGCGAAATAAACTACGTTGACCTACCACGATCGATCGCTTCGGGTAACCCAGGTTTGCTGAAAAGTCCGATGTTGATTTTCAAGTCCATTGATCTTGCTTCTGGTAATGTATTTGGTTCGGTTGTTATTTTATGGTTGGAGTATGACATGAAGACTACATGCTTAAGCCTTTATTTCACTCACGTCCCAAACAGAATCATTTTTAATCTTGGTCAAACTAGCTTGACCGATCTGCCTTGATGAAGATTCTGGAAAACCCAGAATCGTCAAGAACAAGTCCCTGACATGTAGTTTGACTGGATCAAATCTTCATTTCGTGTTGTTGTTAGTCAGATCTGATGACATGTTGTTGTACCCTGCCATGTGGTCTTCAAGATCAAACCTTTAGATTACACTAAATAAGCATGTAATCCAACTTATGAAGCTTCAAAGAAGGCAGTACGAACTGTTCTTCATTTCTGGAAAACCCAGAAATGAAGAACAACTCTGACTTGATTTTGTAAGGCCTTTCTCTCATAGATCTGTTGTTGTTTGGGCATGGAATTGAATCTAGATTGTAGTGTTGCATCAATACTACAGGATCTGACCATTATCAAGCCCAGAAATCGACCGGAACCCAGATTCATTTGTGGTCAAACATACCAACTCGGTGACTGACACAAATTTCTGGAAATGCTCAAGAACACGTGAAGAACACCAACAACGACGGATTTGTCGCCTAAGACCCCTTTAGCGACACTTAATTACTGAAAATTATTTAATTTAATTAATAAATTGAATTAATTGGTTTTTAATTAATAAAAATATAAAATAAATTCTGAAAAATTATTTTAAATTCTGAAAAATAGTTTTTAATTATTTAGAGTATATTTCATAAATAGTTTATATTGTTGGAATATAAATGGTATTTAATTTATTTAATTATAATATTAAATAAATTATTTAAAAATGATTTTAATACATGAAAAATCATGAAAATATTATTATGGTATAATAAAATATTTTAAGTTATTTTCAGTAACTTTTAATATTTTGTGATGAAATTCATTAATTAATCAATATTAATGATAATTAGTTTATTTAATAATTATATTAAAGAAATTAAGGAAAAATGGAATTAATGCTTTATAAATTATAGACTAAAAGACAAATTGCTCCCCAAACTTTACACCGATGTTGATATTTGCACCCCAAAGTGAAAAAGGTGTCTAAGTACACCCCATACTTTACTTATGCGAAATGTTGCACACTTTGTTAATTAGCCTTCCAAAAGTGACCGAATTTTAAGGAATTTAAAAGGGTATTCAAGTCTTTTCCTTCCAATTCTTGTCACTGTCAAAACATAAAACGTCTGAAGAAGAGGAAGAAGTCTCGATCAAAATAGAGGAAGAAGTCTCGATCGATGAGGAAGAAGATCGTCGAAGCAATCCATGCACCGACGAAGGAGAATCAAGCGTCGAAGAAGAACCTTTAAGCTTTCAAAAATCGTAATCTAAATTTGGTTTGGTTAGATCCGATTTATTTCTTTGAGGAAAGTGAAGTGGATTTGATTGAATTTGATGGTTTTGAGGTGGAATTGAGCTTCGAAATGGGTTTTGATAGTGGGTAAGTTTGAATCAAAGTGGGTTTGATGAATTTGGTTTTGTTTTGGGTAATGAAATATTGGATGTGAGCTTGAGAAACTTCGGATTAGTTCTTGGTCGAACTGTCAATGGTGGTTTTGGTTTGGTTTGGTTTTTGGTATTCGGTAGGATCCAAAATCTTTTTCTGTCCATCTCCTCCTTAATTTTGATGATCTGATCACCACCTTCAATCCCTTTTGTTGTCTCCAAATCCTTGTATGAGAATCTATTGCTAGACATGACATGCTCAAAATTACATACGATCATGGAACTGCAGAGAGGATAAAAACTTGACGGAACGAAGAAGATATGCTAGTATGAATACCCACCTTGGTATTGGTATGTATTTCTTTCTTGCGTTGTCTATTACATTGGCTCGCTTTTGTTAGTTGATCATGACTTTCTCTTAATAATTTGAACTTTTTCTATTGAGGTAACCAAAAAAAAAAAGTAAATCTTGACATTTTTACGGACAAAGGAAACATCAACTATCTCCTACTCTTGGCTTTTAGTTTAGGAGTAGATGGATATTCAACACCCACTATTGGAAGGTAAAATTTCCTCTCATTTCTCGGTTGCTCTTTGTTTGATGTGCCAAAATAGGAAGCAAAAAGCATAGTAATGCAACTTCCATCGACTACACATGAAATTCACAAAAATCAAATGGTCTAATGTATTGTCCAGCTTTCTTAGTTGTAATGTCCTGCTTATCAAAGAGAGTTCTTGTTATTACACAAATTTGTACGGAGATACAAACAAAATAGTTCTGCTTCTGCACATGAGCTTGAAATAAGTTTTGTGAAGTACAATATATGTAGCAGAACTTTCAAACAGAGACTAGACTCTCAATAGTTCATGTTTTACATATTTCTACTTTTAGTAGAAAAAAACTAAGGTGTGTTTACTTCCAATTATGGTAAGGACAAAGTCACAAGTTGCAGTCCTTGAAATGTTCCATCTTTGTGAGACCATGGAAAATGGTGATAAAATCTTGAAAGCTTAGTTGGGTAAAACGACCATGTCTTTTCGATTGTTTGGGGGCATAAAATGCGTGAAACTTTTATGCGATTGGTGTAAAATGAGTAATGATCAAAGTTACATTTTCACGAGTTGTATTATCTAAATTGGGTCCAAGTGTCCTTATAGGGGTGTCTAAGGGCACCCTCTTTTTTTACCACATGGCCGATTGGTGTAGGAGGACAAAACACTAGGACAGAGGCGGTGTGATGACCAGGTCTTCTACCCGTAAGAAAGACATTTCTTTGCATTTTCGTGGAGTTTACTTTTTAATGATGAGAATTATGTCTCTTTTTCTTTGTCAATGGATTATGCAACTACCAATCAAAGTTGCCACTTTAATCTCACCTCAACTTCCACCCACTCCAAATTGCCCACTTTAATCAAAGCTACCCAGAGCATGACTAGATACACTTCTTTTTCTTCAGGCTTTGTGTCGGGGTTATCCGACGGAATTTGCTTCGTACTTCCATTATTGTCGTTCATTGCGTTTAAGAGAGAAAATTAATTATGGAGGAGAGAGAGAGATAAGGGAAAGAGATTAGAAGACAATGTGCACCCCAAGCTTAGAGAGAAGGAGAAGATAAAAGAGAAAAGACTTAAATACCCCTCGAAATTCACATTACAGCCTTAGCCTATCACTTTTGACCGGCTAATTGACGAAAGTGTGCAATCTGTTTCGCATAAGTAAAATATGGGGTGTACTTAGACATCTTTTTCACTTTGGGGTGTAAATATCAACATCGGTGTAAAGTTTGGGGTACAATTTGTCTTTTAGTCTAAATTATATAAAAATAATTTAAGTGCTAGAAAAATATTTTTAAGTTATAAAATATAACTTTTGATATTTTGTCATGAAAATATTAATATTTTAATATTAATAGAAATTACCGGATAATGAATTTAAGTGTTTAAAAATCATATAAATATGATTTTAAAGTATTAAAAATACTTTGATATATTATAATATTATGTGATGATTTTCATTAATATTTGATAATAAATAAATATTAATGATAAAAGAATTATGTGGTATTTAATTCATTTAAATATGATATTAATGATCAATTTTTTTTGATAAATAGTAATAGTTATTTAAAAATTATTACGAGGTTACGAAAAATATTTCGACTGATAATAAATTATCTGAGATAATTGTTAAGTGTTAAGTCAGAGTTTAATTGAACTTACACTAGAAATTTTGTCCGACTAGATCATCGGTACGTTAGAACTTTGTCGAACTCAAGTCAGACTGAAATAGTTTGACCTGATACTGAGTCTTATAGGTGTTAAAGACTGATAGGGTTATGTGCTATGTGTTTAGGTTATTCTATGTATATATATTATAGTATTATATTGTGATGATATTATTCTAATATTGGAGATCTATATTACTAATATTAGGTCTTCGGATAAAGCGATATAAATTATGTAGCGGTAATCAACGGTTCAGGCAAGTTTGTTTTTACTTAACTCTACTAAGAGTTGTTTTATTCGGATAAGCTTATGGTTAATCATTGCTGGTTGCCATGAATTGTACTCTGTACATATTGTATGTATAAGTCAGGTATGAAAGGCTGATCACCTTCATTACCAGTTGGTTTAGATATATTTGTTCATGTATAATACTTATCCAGTCATAAATTTGTTCTTGCTAGTTCACAATTATATTGTTGAATTATAGCCAGCTTATTATTTAGACTCTTTCAATCATGATATATCATTATATTATTGAACTTAAACTTGCTGGGAAACTTTCATGCTCACCCTGGCTATATCATGATAAAACATTACAGATTAAGGCGATTACGTCGGATACAAGGAAAGGTTAAAGACAGTTTTAGCTTAAAGTTAATATGCGCGATTAGTTTTGTAATAGTGTAGTATAATAATAATGTTATGTGTTAAATAAGTTATGATTTGTGTATAAGTTAAGGTTACTCGATTTTGGGGAAAAGTATGTAAGTTTAATGTATAAACAATTTATGTTTATATCTTCCGCAAATAGTAATAGTTGTATAGAATGATCGAACCGATCCGCGGTGATTCGGGACCTCGGATTCGGGGTCGTCACAGTTGGTATCAAAGCTGTTGGTTATAAAGCTTAGGTAGGAATACCTGAGACCAATAACCACAGTGATTAAGATAAGTACTAACTCAAATAGAGTTAGTTGGTCAGTAAGATTCAAAGATGAATCTCGGCGAGTTATAAGATACAAAGTTCCCTAACTCTGATAATAAAGTTGAACAATAGTGATGAATAGATAGAGTCTAAAAGACTAGAAGTGCAGTGATAAGAGATCGTAAAACAAAACGATCAAGACATAAAAATGAATCGTAATATATACGATGAGATCACCCCGTGATCTGATAAGGTTATAGTATGGAGAATGATCAAGCGAATGATTGAAAAGTTTACATCAAGATTGCTGGGTGTCAGTTGTACTGTGAATTGGTACAGATTCAAGAAAGGATTATGAATACGAGTTAAATGAAAATTCGTATTGAGAAGGGTGTTAGTGTTAGGTGGGGATTCAATTGAGGATTCATGTCGGCAACTGAGTTGTATGATTCCTTGTGTGGGCGGGGAATTGTACTTGGTGTAAAAACTACTTAGTTCTGACAATGATAATCATTGAAATGTTTGTGTCGCGCTAGTTGATATATGCATGTTAAGAGGGTGATTCATTTTTCATGTGTATAACAAATAGATAGGTCATAGGTAGAGGATATAAGGTTAAGTACGAGTTCTTAAAACTCATACTTATGTGACATACTTGATTCAAAGTTATATGAAATGTTTATGAACCCCTCAGTGAACGGACGCCAAAGGTCAGACTAGGAAAGTTCTTAAACTCATATGATTGTGGATATTTATGGACTCATAAGTGTGGTTTTACGAACTGGGTATAGTTGTTTGAAAATGGAGTATAGAGGATAATAGGAACAGATAGATTGTTAAGCAAATGATTATTAGTGAAGAATTAAGTTTTCCAAAACTCCTAGCTATGCTAAACTTCGAAATTTTGACATCAAGCTAAATACGCACTATGTGCCTTAAAAAAATTTTGTAGACTCGTAATCATTTTTGAAACGGTTTAAAGTATAGTCTATGCTACTTATTTCAGATAGACACAAATGATTTGAAATATCAAAATATATTTTATATATCACTCATGTACCATGTAACCTGGTGAAGAGATGATAAAAAGTTGATGGAGTTGTAAATACATGAATACTTAGTGTGAATTTGATCTAAATTCGTTATTCCACTATTGTATGATGTGTTATGACAAAGTCATACAATGACGGCATCCTCAAACGGACTGTTAATACAGTACGACATCATGACGTCATTCTCGAAAATATTTTCAAAAATTTTAATTTGCCAACGGGGTTTGGCTACATCTAAATAATTCGATTGAATTGAATTATTGATATGAGTTTATGCTATTCGATTCAGCTAGACTATTGTTATGAAAACTCTAAGTGTTCATTGAAAGAAATTTCCTGAACCAAATTGTTTTGGTGTGGAATCCAATAAGACTGAGGTGAAGAGAAGCATATAAAATTAGTACTTGGCCAGTACAGGTGTAAGACCCCAACTTTTTGAATAAAGATGAATTTTCTATAATTATCATTTTTGAATATTATGGAATAAATTTGATATAATGTTATAATTGTGGGTAGTATTTATAAATTTTGCAAAGTATGCAAGTTGTTATATTATATTCGATTGGTCAGGGAATATTCTTTGTGTCGGGGAATATTCGTACGACTGGCACAATCATTGGTGGACCCCACAACAAAATTATTGTCGGATTGAGAAAACGACAAAAAATATTTTAATAAAAATAACGGCGGAAGTTTTACCGTTAATATTGTTGAACTACTTGGTAGTAAAAGTACAGTAATACGCGTGGTTGCATAGTAGCACACGATATTGATTATTGATGCTTACGTGAGAAGTCACTCAATTTGGCTTATTTTATGGAACCCTACTCACTCATTTTTTCAAAATAATTGGTAGAAAATTATTTAATATTATAAAGGTGGGCCCACATGTGGGGCCCATATGTGGAAAATTTGATTGCTGGGAAGTTGTTTTTCAAAAGTGGTTCACATGGAATTGTAATTATATATATATATATATATATATATATATATATATATTAATCACCCGTGGGTGGGGGGGGGAAGGTTTAGTTAATATATATATATATATATATATATATTTATATATGTAAAGAAAGAAAAGAAAGTGACATGGATGGCACGGTAGAGTGTATATCATATATATATATATATATATATATTCATGATATTGTGCTGCTAGTTCACGGGGGTAATGACCCGTGAGTTATATATATAATATATAATATAATATATATTATATTTTATTTAAAAGATTTTGCTTTAAATATGGACCGTTAGATTAAAGTAAATCAATCTGGACCGTTCATGAGTTAGTTACTATGCAGTCTATTTTTCTATAAATAGAAGCTCATTCCTTCATTATTTTCTTACGAATTCACTGAAGCTTTAGAGAGAGAAATTATAGAGAAACTATAGAAAAGTATTCTGCTACTTCCCTACTCTTATATCCAGTTTCTTTTACGGTAAGGGTGTTATTCTTTCTTATTCATGAAGAGAACTGTTGTTATTCCATTGCTTATTATTCTGTTGGAATAACCTGTATACGCGGTCTACCCTATACTTGGTGACATTCTTCTATTATTCTATTGGAACATACTTGTCATGCATGTTTTTACACCTCGACTGGTTCCGCCTCTTTATTATTATTCTATTGGAACATCCTCGCTGTGTGTTTTACACCGACCGGTTCCGCCTTTTATTATTCTCATTGGAACATCCCGCTTGCAAAATTTTGCCTCGACTTTGGTTTCGTTATTATTATTACATTGGAATAACTTTTACTATCGCAAGCACCGCATGCATGGTGATTTCTTTTGTTATTCCATTCTTTATTATACTCAGTTGGTTAAAGTTTTGACTTCTATACTCCATGAAATTTGTGGAATATCCTTGATATTTGCGCTTCATCCAGTATTTTTTTCATGGAACTATTCTTCTGAGCATTCTTGAATTTTACTCTACAAAGCAGTATCATGTTGATAATTTGGACGTTAATAATTTCTAGATAAAATAATTCTTGAACTTGTTTTATTGAATTCTTATATCATTGTCATCATCCTTATGTTTATATTTTGTTGAAAGTCATATGTGGCCTGTAGTGCATAGATGGACTTGGTATGATTATGACCAGGGATTATTCGGTGTAATCATGACCGTAATGTTACAAATGATGTGGTAAAAGTTCTCGTTGGCCCGTAGTGCATTGATGGACGGTTGTTGGCATGATCATTACCATTAATGAATACACAAATATTCTTGGCCCGTAGTGCATGGATAATTGTGGTTGTGATACTAAAGAATATCCTTGGCTGTAGTGCAGGGGTGATTGGATGATGTGGATTATTTATTAAGCTGAGTCCCAGTGATAAAAGTGATGAAAAACCTTTTAAATCATAAAAGATAGTACATTTTATTTTCTACTTGACTCTTTTAATGGATTGCTTGTTCCGCTGCAGTTAAACTTGATGTCTATTATATTTTATCAGTTTAACATTGTTGGAGACTAATGATAATTTATTCTGCATTATCTTAGTCATAATATTTCTTACTGGGCTAGTTGAGCTCACCCTTTCTTTCACTATTCTCTTCAAGAAATAAGAACATAGCAGGGACTAGTCGAGGAACGGAGTGACGGTCCAGAGGATAGTATTAGCAGTCCTCACTATTCTATGAAATAGTGTGTTAATAATTGTAATGAGGACTCCTTTTGAGTTTATATAATCTCTAGTAGACAATAATTGTATTCAAACTCACAGTTATGTTTTGTCGTATTGTACACGAAAGTTGTAAGTTGTATTTGAATTTTGTACCATGTATCTGACGACCTAAGATGGGTGATGTATACCTAATTTTGGGGGCGTCACAGTTGGTATCAAAGCTTAGGGATATGATCCCTGGCTAAGATGTGAGACTAGAACTAGGAGGGGAGAGACGAGGAATTCCTTCGCTAGTACGACCTACTTAAATTTATTTTGTATTTAAATGGGTTGGTCAGAGTTTAGAGATATTATGTTACATGTCAATTAACCTTTATTTTGTGGCAGTATCTGAAAATGACATCCGAAAATGATGAGAATAGCAATGGAGTACAAGAGACCGTTGAGTCTCCACATATCAATAATCAGGAGAATGTGCATCAGGAAGGCGACAATCCTCATGCAAATAACAACACTGACCAAATGATGAATGATGGATTGTTCAGAGGCTTTATGCAATTCATGCAACAGCAGGCGAGAGCGGTTCCTATCCAAAATGTAGGTGGAAACACTGAAAACTCTCGGGCGGTCACCGCTAAATAGTTCAAGGAGCTGGGACCACCGGAGTTTAAGGGAGAGCCAAAACCACTTATGGCGGAAGCATGGATAAAGCAGATCACCAAGATATTTGATGTCTTGGTATGCTCCGAGGAGCAAAAGTTCCCTTCACGCTTTTATGTTTGCGCGGAGGCAGACATCGGTGGGAATCGGTAAAACGTACTCAACCTGCCTTACTGAAGATGTCTTGGGAGAAGTTCTAAGAGCTGTTCAACGACAAATACTTTCCTGAAAGTATTCGTCACATGAAGGAGGTGGAGTTTATCAAATTGGAGCAAAAAATATGACCGTGTCGCAATACGAGAGGCAAAATTTGCGGAGTTATCCGGTTTATATTCCCACTGGTGGATAATGAAGAGAGAATGACGCGAATGTTTTTAAGAGGTTCGGTTTGAGATACGTAAACATCTTATTTCTCATAAACTGTGTTTGTATTCAGATGTTGTAAATAGGGCTCAGTTGGTGGAGTGCGATAACGAGTCAACGCAACCAAAAGAGAGCAGTGGACAAAATGATAATACCAGTGAGAGCAGTCATCGAAGCGGTGACAACAAGCGTGGAGGGAATCAACGGCCGAAAATGGTAACCACTTCCTGGTAATCAGGGCCAAAATAATAAGAATGGACATTTCAAGAAGAGGAGATTCAACAATGATGGAATGACGTCAACACCATCACCCGTTGTTAAGGAAGGAGAAAGACCACCTATCATATGCTTCAAATGCGGAGGGGAGGGACACATCAGTCCAAATTGCGCGATGCCGTCCAAAGCATGTTATAATTGTGGAAGAGAAGGTCACTTAGCCCTATTTTGTAGTTCACCGAAGATAAATTCAGCTAGGATGAAGGCACCAAAGGCTGTCCCAGAAAAGTCAAAGCCGATGCAGGATACTTATACTTTCTTTTCTTCCTTTTTTTTAACACGGGGGCTTTTTGCTCTTTTCCGTGATTATTTCCCTTTTCTTTTTCTTTTGATAGATGGTTGGTGAGTGCGTTTTATGCTCCATCTCACACTTGTGTTTATGGGGAGTGTTTCTCCTCAACCCACCACAAGACTCAACATGTTTCATTCTTTCTCTTTTTTCTCTTTTTTTTAAACAAGCTTATATATCCCACATGTATTCCCCCAAACTTAGGTTTGTGCCTAAGTTAAGCCTTCACTGCCTATCCTTGTCATTTTCTAGTTCACCCTAGCATGATCCTTTAGAAACTTTTTATGTATCAATTTGAACTAACTTAAATTGACAAAGATGTTATTAGTGCTACCCTTTTATAACAGCTTTCAAACAAGTCCAAGAATCAATTCATAACAGAAATTATATCATAGTTCTAATAATCCATATTATATTGGTTAACTTGTTCACAATCTCATCATTGGCCCACAAAAATAACATGAAAAATGCGACACCGTTGGACATATGCAAACACACTATTTAACTAATTTATTTTATTTTATTTTATTATATATATATATATATATATATTAGATATATGAAAACAATGTAAAATCCTAACTACTATGCAAATACCTATTCTATAATGCAAAAGTTGATATGACAACAAAAAAATTAAAAATGTATGTATGCAACTAAACAAATTACTCCCTCAAACTTAAATAAGACAATGCCCTCATTGGATAACAATAAAGTGCAATAGGACTTCCCTGGAATCGTCTAAGTCTGGGGTGGTGGTTGGTGCTCTTCCTCATCGGAATCACTAGGAGGAAATCGAGGTAAAGGACCGAGTTGTTGATATGGAAATTGAGCCGCCAGGTTGAAGCTTTGGAGCGTTGTGTTGAATCAGGCTAAAGATGCGTTCATGGCATCAAACATGTGATCTTAACGCATCGCCAATCGTCGCATTTCCCGGCGTACTGCCCTATTATGCGCATTCATCTAATTTTGGAACTCAAAGAACTGAGTACTAAAAAATGCCTCAGTTTGCCGATCCTGCTCGGTTCCTTGATCTCCCATTGTTTCATCCTCATCCCCGGAGGTATCTTCAGCATCGACTTCGTCTTCCGACGCCGATGGAAAAATAAAACCCAAACCCTATGGATGTGACTCTCCTCCACCCCACACTGAATACCACGCAATCATTCGTCAATCAAGCAAAGCAAGCGGCGGTTGAGTTGGCTCATCATCAGAATAACGCACCCCGGCGTTGCGGAACAACGTACATATAAGTGAAGGGTGTGGCAAACCGCCCAAAAATTTCCACGTAAGCACCGGCGGATGGAGAAACTGATGATGGCCACGACGTCGATAATGAAATCTTGCACAATGGTGTATAAACGCTTTGAAAGGAGCTTTGTCTTTGGCGTTTGCATAGAATTCCTTGACAATATTAATCACGGCGAGTGTCGGATGTTCAGTGAATTTGATCCACCCCTTTTGGTGAATTTGGGACATCATCTCCCCGTTGTTCCCCTCGGGGGCCAAACCACGCTCTGGCATAAGTGCCTTAGGTTTCATGTACTCATAATGGTCGGCGGCGACAGCACTCACAAATTTTTGGTGGTCATAGGTGGTTGGCGGTGGAGCGGTGCTTGAACTCGCCCCCCGTTGGCGTTTGGGTGTCGGTTGAGAAGCCATTGAATTTCAGCAGTGAATTCTTGCTATTAAACACTACCTTTCCCGAAAACTTGGTTCAGTCAATCTGTCAAACACTTGGCGTGCACAGATCGTTTGGATCCCCCAAACTTAGGTTGGTGCTATGGAGTCTAGAAAAGATGAAGACTTGACACTATAACAACTTACCCTCAAGTGTGTGTATCCCAATTTCTTGAAGAATTCGAGTTTAATGGTGTTGAATATGGGAAGTATGAGGTAGGGTTTATATAGAGTGATGTGGGGGAGATGAAATGGTGGACGGGATTGAAGTCGTGTGGAAGTCGTGGGGTAGAAGGTGGGTTTAATTAATTTAGGTAGTGGTAGTGGTGGAAGTAGTTGTTTCGTATCGTGGGTTGCGTTTAGGAGATGAACCAAAGATGGCACCAGGTTTGTATATGAGGGGGATATGGCTGGGGCGTGCGGTCTAAATAAATATGTCACTTGAGATTCAGACCTCACCCGTGCGGAAGGTGCTAAAAAAGGCTTCATACAAGTGCATGCCCACTGTTAAAATTTTTGGCCAAGAATTTTTGAGATGCAAAATTCTCCGATTTTCCTCCATTTCATAGTCGTTGTTTCTTTGACTCACGTTGGACCTCTCCTGAAACCAAAAACATGCAATATGTTAGATTAATGACGACTTGGGGTTTCAATGAGATTTTTAGTACTTTTCAGAGATTTTTAGCAAAACTTATAACTGACAAGACCTAACTACTGCTTCATAAACTATATCCTAACAAATTAAACATGAACTATGAAAAATAAAGAAAAATTGGGTTGCCTCCTAATTAGCGCTTGATTTTAAGTCCTTCAACCTAACTACTCCCTGTTTTACTGTGTATCGGTGAGGGTAATGTTGTCGGCGTCCCAATTCGACTATCCACCCCAGTAATTCTTTATCTGTTGACCATTGACCTTGAACGTTTCTAACGGATTACGACTGTAGAGTTCAACGGCACCATGAGGAAATACTCATTTTATAGTAAATGGTCCCGACCATCTCGACTTAAGCTTTCCTGGAAATAATCGCAGCCGTGAGTTGAACAAGAGGACTGATTGGCCCGGCTCGAATGTTCGTTGCACAATTTTCTGGTCATGCCATCTTTTAACCATTTCTTTGTATAGCTTGGCGTTCTCATAGGCTTGGAGTCGGAATTCGTCAATCTCATTTAGTTGAAGTAGCCTCTTTTCTCCTACCGCGGCTTGATCAAAATTCAATTTTTGTATTGCCCAATAGGCCTTGTGATGTAGCTCCACCGGTAAGTGACATGCTTTTCCGTACAAGAGTTGATAAGGTGACATCCCGATTGGTGTTTTGTATGCAGTCCGGTACGCCCATAATGCGTCATCCAACCGAAGTGACCAATCTTTCCGACTCGGATTTACGACTTTTTCCAATATCCTCTTAACTTCTCTGTTCAATTCCTCGACTTGCCCATTAGTTTGAGGGTGATACGCTGTAGCCACCTTGTGATTGACCCCATACTTAGCCAAAAGAGCTGTAAACAACTTATTACAAAAGTGACTGCCTTCATCACTATTTATTGCTCTTGGCGTGCCAAACCTCGTGAAAATGTTTTTCTGTAGAAATTTTAGGACCACCTTGGCATCATTAGATTGTAACGCTGCAGCTTCAACCCATTTCGAGACGTAATCCACCGCGAGCAGAATATACTGATTGCTAAAAGACGACGGGAATGGTTCCATGAAATCGATGCCCCATACATCAAAGATTTCCACTTCAAGAATTGTTTGTAGGGGCATCTCACTTCATTTCGATATGTTTCCCACCCTTTGGCATCTATCACATGTTTTCACAAAGTGGTGGGCGTCTTTGAACACTGTAGGCCAATAAAACCCAGATTGAAGCACTTTTGCCGCGGTGAGCTCACTCCCGTAATGTCCACCGTATGCCAATGAGTGGCATTCTTGTAATATATTGTGGACTTCACTGTATGGGATACATCGTCGAATCATCTTATAAGTGCATTGTTTAAACAGATACGGCTCATCCCACATGTACCACTTGACATCGTGAAGAAACTTCTTTTTCTGTTGTCATGTAAGATCCGGGGGAAGCATCTTGCTTACCACATAATTCACTAAGTCTGCATACCACAGAAATTATGCATTCAACCCAAATAACTGCTCATCCAGGAATGACTCGTTGATCACGCATCTATCTTCATCCTTTTTCTCCGGATTTTCCAGCCTTGATAAATGATCGACAACTTGATTCTCCGTCCCCTTTCTATCTTTAATTTCTAAATCAAACTCTTGAAGTAGGAGAGTCCATCGGATAAGGCGTGGCTTATCATCTTTTTTCGCTATTAAGTACCGAATCGCCGAATGGTCCGTGTAGACAATTACCTTAGTCCCGATCAAGTATGTTCCGAATTTGTCGAACACGTATACCACTGCAAGCAATTCCTTTTCCGTAGTAGTGTAGTTCATTTGAGTCTCTGTGAGTGTTTTGCTTGTATAGTATATGGCGTGAAACACCTTGTCTCATCTTTGTCCCAAAACAGCCCCAACCGCATAGTCGCTCACATCACACATAAGTTCGAATGGCATTTTCCAGTCCGGTGCGACTATCACGGGGGCTGTAGTTAATTTCTTCTTCAATAGGTCAAACGCGGACTTACATTCTGCAGTAAAGCTAAAAGTGGCATCCTTCTCTATAAGACTGTATAGAGGTTTTGCAATCTTAGAGAAGTCTTTTATGAGCCTCCTGTAGAACCCAGCATGCCCCAGAAAACTTCTAATGCCCTTAACTGAGCCCGGTGGAGGTAGTTTCTCGATCGTGTCCAACTTTGCCTTTTCCACCTCCAATCCTTGAGCCGACACCTTATGTCCCAAAATTATGCCCTCTTCAACCATGAAGTGGCATTTTTCCCAATTTAGTATGTGGTTTGTATCCTTACATCGCTGCAATACCATGACCAGATTCTCTAAGCAAATGTCAAAATTGTCCCCATAGACCGAGAAATCGTCCATGAAGACTTCAACGTTCTTCTCCACCATATCTGAAAAAATAGCCATCATACACTGCTGAAAAGTTGCAGGTGCATTGTACAGTCTGAATGACATTCTCGTGAATGCAAAGGTGCCGTAAAGGCAAGTGAATGTTGTCTTTTCTTGATCCTCAAAAGCGATAGCAATCTGATTATATCCCAAATATCCATCAAATAAGCCGTAAAACTCATGTCCCGCTAACCTGTCTAACATTTGATCGATAAAAGGTAGTGGGAAATGATCCTTTTGGGTTGCCTTATTCAATCTCCTATAATCGATGCACACCCTCCAACCTGTCACTGTCCTTGTTGGAATTAACTCGTTATCCTCATTCTGAATTACCGTCATTCCCCCTTTCTTAGGTACACAATGAATCAGACTTACTCATTTACTGTCGAAAATTGGATATATGACACCGGCATCCAATAATTTTAGAATTTCCTTCTTGACCAGTTCCTTCATGATTGGGTTAAGTCGACGTTGATGCTCCACCGATGGACTTGCATCATCCTCCATCAGAATCTTGTGCATGCAAAATGATGGGCTAATGCCTTTAATATCCGCAATCGTCCATCTAATTTCTGATTTGTGATCCCTAAGCACCCTTAGCAATTTTTCTTCTTGCAATTCATTAAGTGCAACAGAAATAATTACAGGTAAAGAATTTAAATCGCCTAAATACGCATACCTGAGATGTTTAGGGAGTGGCTTAAGTTCCAATGTCGGTGGCTCCTCCAATGATGGTTTTATTTTTTCTGCAACTGTCTCCTCGGTGTGCAGAGGTTCAACCGGTGCTCTAAATCGGCTAACTCTTGGCAACGAGTCTAGCATCTATAATAAGTCCATAAATTATGGGTCATCTTTTTCTTCATCCCCCAATAAGGTTGTTTCTAACGGATCATTGATCAAACACTTGTTAATATCTTCGCTGGTAATTTGCTCAATTAAATCCATTCGATAACATTCTTCCTCGTCCGTAGGATATTTCATGGCCTTGAACACATTGAATTTTATTTCTTGATCTTGAACCCTCATTGTAAGTTCTCCTTTTTGCACGTCTTTGAGTGTCCTTCCTGTACAAAAAAGGTCTCCCTAGGATGATCGGGATGTTCTTATCTTCATCAAAATCCAGTATGATAAAGTCTGCAGGGAATATAAACTTATCCACTTTTACCAAAATGTCCTCTACAATGCCCCTCGGATATGTGACTGACCTATCCGCCAACTGCAATGAAATATTTGTAGGCTTTAGCGCGGGCAAACCCAATTCTGAATAAATTGATAATGGCATTAGGTTTATACTCGCCCCCAAATCACATAATCACTTGTTAAACGACATCTTCCCGATCGTGCACGGGATAGTAAAGCTCCCCGGGTCTTTGAGTTTTGGTGGAAGCTTTTTCTGTAACACTGCACTACACTCCTCTGTTAGTGCCACTGTTTCAAAGTCTTCCCATTTCTTCTTCCTCGACAGAATTCCCTTCATAAACTTTGCATAACTCGACATTTGTTCTAGGGCCTTTGCGAATGGGATGTTAAACTGGAGTTTCTTGAACACATCTAAAAAATTTGCGAACTGCTTATCTGATTTCTGTTTTTAGACCCTCTGCTGAAACGGTGGTGGAGGATAAACAATCGGCTCGCTATTTAACTTTGTTTCCTCATTTTTGTTACCCTCCACTGCGTTACTGTCATCAACTTTTTCCTCCGGTGTTGCTGAATTTTCTGCACTATTCCCACCGAGGTGTTTTCCACTTCTCAACATAACTGTTTGACATTGCTCATGATTACCCTTCGGATTTCTTTCGGTGTCGCTAGGTAATGTTCCTTGTGGTCTATTATTCAATGCCAATGCAATTTGACCTATCCAATTCTTTATATTTTTGATAGCAATAGCTTGATTCTTCATAGCCAAATCGTTGCTAGTCATGTACCTTGCCCATGATTCCTCCCCATCGGATTTCCTGTCCTACTGTTGAATCTCTTATGGATGACTATGAAAACTAGGGGGATATGATGGTCGTGGAGCTTGAGTTTGCTGATTATTGCTCCATGAAAGGTTTGGGTGGTTCCTATTCCCCTGGTTGTAGGTGTTTTGGTAAGTATTTTATGGAATTTTATTGTAGTTGCCTATGAACTGAATGGATGCTGGATTTATTGCACACTGCTCTGTCGGATGATCACCCGCACACAATTCATATACTACCATAACCTGCTGAACTTGTTGAACTTGAGCCCCTGCCATCGTATTTACCCTCTCATTCATCGTATCAAACTTCATGGATAATGCAGAAAGCTGTGCTTGTATAGCTGTTACTCCATCTAATTCCAAGATCCCAGCCGCCTTTGCCTGTGTCATTCTTGCTATGGGCCACTGGTAGTTATTTGCCAACATTGTTTCTATCAAATTGTAGGCTTCCTCATAACTCTTAGCCATGAATGCACTGCCCGATGCTGCATCAATGCTGCTTCTGACATTTCCATATAGCCCGTTATAGAAGGTGTTTATTTGTAATCACTTGGGCAATCCATGATGTGGGCACTTTCTGAGTAATTTCTTGTATCTCTCCCATGCCTCATATAGTGACTCCCCATTCTGCTGCTCAAACATTGTGATGTCATTCCTCATTTTCGCAGTCTTCGTCGGTGGGAAAAATTTGGCAAGAAATTTTTGAGCCAAATCCTCCCACGTAGTGATTGAACTCGGCGGTAAAGAATGAAACCAACTCTTCGCCTTGTCCCGTAAAGTGAATGGGAACAAGCAAAGTCTCACAGCCTCATCCGACACCCCATTTCCAGAAAACTGATCAAATGCTCATTCAGATCGTCGTTTGCCATTCCCCCAAACTAACATGAGTTTTGCATCATCTGAATGGTCCCAGGCTTTACTTCAACAGTGTTCGCAGCTATTGCAAGCCTAGTAATGCTCGACTACAGATCAATCACCCTAGGTGTGGCAAAATCCCTCAACTCTTTCTGGTCTTCGGCAGCCATCGTTTCTTCCTTATCAAAATTTTTGAATTCGTTCCTCGTTTCCTCAATCCACTTACTCAACTTTTGAAATCGTCATCAATGTCGCCCTCAAAAGGAAGCAAGTCTGATGTTTAGATCGTGTTTGCATAAAACCAATGTCGAAAACTCAAATAGAGAAAAAAAAATAAAATGTTTAAGTAAAACTGACTAATTAAACCGATATTGTAAAAACAAATATTAAAATCTCGCTTAAATTGTCCCCAAAGAATCTGCTACCAAAAAACTTGTTGGTGAAAATCAATACGCTTAAAAACACGCAAGTGCACGTGGTCAACAAGTAATATAGTAGTGAATAAAGTATCGTTCCCATGAGGACAAAATATCAAGAATCTAAACTTCACAATTATCAATTTTGTATTAACCCTAATTTTATTAAACTAATCAATTCAATGGTTTTAAATTATATATAAAAAAACTAAATTAATAAAGAAATAAACTATCACAAAACAGTCACCAATAACGAAATCCGAAATTTCAAACAATTAATGGAGAATTAGACTTATGATTTCACCCCGAGCTTCCCTCCGATTTTCCAACCTTTATTCCAACTCAATTTAATATTCCAGTTTATTAATCAAGAACATAAACGTAGTAAGAGCCACCTCTCGATGCACTAATACCATATTAACATCAATCCACAATTAAGATATCCGTTAAACACCTAAATTAACCAACTCACTATATCTCTATGTGAACTGCAATCAAAAAAGGTTGAAGTTTAAGCTCTCTATACGATTACATGCGATGTCAGCGATTCTCTACCTTAACAATAATCACAAATCATTATCGACAAAATTCATGACACATGCTATATTAACTAGGTCTAGATTCGAATCTCCTCTCTCGATTCCTTTCAAATCCACAAAGAACTGTTGATCAGACAATTCATAAATTCACGCTCAAATTAACATAGATAAACTGAAAATATCTTATTGAATTGGAAATCAAAGTTATAGAATCATCGTTTCACCCAAGGATCCATCACAAGTCTAATAAGTAAATTAGTTCATAATGAATAAATTAAAAACTGAATAATTTGTGGAAAACATCCTTCCAATTACAAATAGATGAAAGAGAAGAAGAATTATGGAAAACCCCTTCACGTAGCCTAGATTTGCAACCGTCGTGACAATCTCTGAAAATTACTCCTCCAACGTTCGCTCTTCAATCCTTGAAATCGCTCTTGAATTATGCCTTTGTGTGTTGTAAGATTGTTATTTTTCTACATAATAGCAAGCTCCCCTTCTCCTCTGGCCGAAAATCCTTTTATTTAGAGTCCAAACACATCATTCAAGTCCAACAAACCAAGCTCTAGCAGACGTTGAAACTAAACAGGACAGTTCAGGAAACGAGACCCCCGCCCCGGCGGGGGGTACGAGCACAATAAAACCCGTCTCGGCGGGCTAGGCTACTAACTTCAAGTTTTTCTTACTCCAACTTTTTTTCACTTTTGCTCCAAAAAACCGTCTTTCATCACCAATTGCATCCATGATCACCCTACACATAAAATAACATGAAATGAGTAAAAACGAACAAAAAACATGAAAATAACTACGAATTTAAACTTGAAATGAATATCGATTCGTGTATATAAAATCCACTTATCAACCTCATTCTTAAATTTTTGAAAATCAACCCATGTAAATCGTGAGTAATCATCAACCAAAACTAGAATGTATACAGCACCACCCATGCTATGTTTAGGCATAGGTCCAACAAGGTTCATGTGCAACAATTCTAAGGGTCAAGATGTTGACATAGTAAATTTAGGTTTATGTGATCCATGAATTTGTTTTCCTAATTCGCAAGCTTCACAGATGTGATCTTTAAAGAATTTTAATTTAGGAAGACCACGGACTTGTTCTTTAGAAGAAATATTATTTATGAGCTTCATATTGATGCGTCCTAGTCTGCAATGCCATAGCCAAGGATCCTCATTTGCATATACAAGACATATGTTATCTAAATGAGAGTATGCATCTAAGTCACAAGTATACACATTTTGATATCTAGGACAAACTAAAATTAATTTACAGTTTGATCAAAAATAGAGCAATTATGTGTACTAAAGGATATTTTAAAACCACTAGCACATAGTTGACTGATAGATAGAAGATATACATGAGTCCAATGACTAACTGAACATTGGAAATGGTTATGTGGTCATTACCCACACATCCTACTCCAATTATTTTACCTTTATTGTTATCTCTGAAAGTTACCTCACCAAAGTCTGTAGCTTGCAGATTTCTTAATTTGGACTTGTCGCGAGTCATATGTCTTGAGCATCCACTATCAAGATACCATTTCCATTTATTCATATCAGCTGCAAGACATACCTGTAATATATGTACTAATTTTACAAGTTGGTACCCTTTAAATTGAAGGGTCCTTAGGGTGAGTTTTCCATTTTGTATAAGGAGCACTTGAAATTTCCTTTACAAAACATGGCATAGGATAATCAATTTTAGTAGAAAAAAGCATTCTATGAGTAACTAGATTGTAAGAAGTATGATAATGCTGTTTATGAAATTCTCTTCTTGTGATGGTCGGTGCAGTATATGTTCCTTTAGCAACCAAAATCATTTTTCCTTTATAGTTTCCACTTTAAGTGTAACGACCCCAAATTTCATACAATTCAATTATCGACTTCGGTCGTTAATAACACGTCTAAATTTTGACTTTTACATCAGTATTCGATGTCAAACTTAATAAAATGCGGAATAATTTAAACTTTTTTATCTTCTTACTTTAATTTCTTGAATCAAAACCTTTATCATCTACATGTCTTTGAATCATATATAATCCATGATTCACTTTATCAAAGTTAATGTATATATACTTACATAACAAATTGATATCCTTTATACATTGGACAGCTCAAACTTTAACTTTACAACTCAATATAAAATATACATCATAAAACATTGAGTACATCTTCTGAACCCTAATCATGGTTTAAAGAAATAAAAACTTTAGCTAAAGTATCTAAATCTTCATGCATTACACCTGATTCATGTCTTTCAAGTAGCACATAGCGTTACCTTGAATCCTTAACCTGTAAGAGTGGTTATTTGCAAGGTTGAGCTCGACAGCCTAGCAAAATCTAACAGTTTTCATGCATCACGTATCACATAATAACATGCTCAATATTTATCTCATAATCATTGGACTAACATAACATACATGCTGCAGTTCACATAACAAGTATAAAGATTGAGTTTCTTACTCAATCAACATTCAATACTCAATCAACGTTGTCATAAATTGACTTTAATGTTTCACACTTTCAACATATATTTAACACATTGTGCTCTTTTCAATAAAGATTTTAAACAATTAATCATCAAGTTCACATAGCAAATAGGAACTGAAAGACTTGCCTTGATTGTTGTTTACCAATAATAGTTTAACAGCTTATAGCAATCAGCACTTCACGTGCCCTACACAATTATATAATCATGCACATCAACTATTAGTCACATAGCAATGCGTAGTAGTTGTAATGTAACTTTACTCTACTTCTCATAACCCTTCCTATTAATCAATACACAATGTTCAATTTGATTGTGTTAACTTTCGACTTATATCTCACTATACTTCTTCGTAGTCATACTGGAAGTTCATTTAAATCTTTAAGTCTTACTAGGACTACTTATTAGTTTTATATTAACCCCATATCATATCTTATAATATTAATTTCATTTGATTTAAAACACTTTTTACATTCATTAACACTTGTCACGGCGTTTCGACGGTCATTCGTCACACGCCCGATTTGTCTCTCTTGTGTGTGCTTAGTATGCTTATACAACTTATCTAATATATCCTTTATTAATATTAAGCATCATTATGCTTCATAATATTCATGTTTTATAACTTAGAACAACAACTTTTATCGTCAGAAGCACTACACTTGCATACGTGCATGCCCGACGCCCTCTGATTATCCCCGAAAACACAATAGTCCTAAACATGACAATTTTGACTCCTTCTAACGACCTCAAATTGAAAAATTTAAAGAATAAAAGTTGTAGGCTTGATCATCCCCATTCCGGATCATCTTGAATCGCCTTAATCGGAGTTCGTATGAAAATGTTATGTCTATTTTACTAAAATATGTCAAAACAGTCATACATGACACACTATGGGCATGGCCGCGCCCATTTTCTTCACAAATACAGTGCTTCCACGCCATCCATCTGTGCGCCCACGCTCCTGGGCAGCGCGATCGCGCTCGACTTCGCCCAGATTATAGTTTTTTGCAATGTTTTTACTTCATAACTTCTTTATTTTAAGTCAGAATTAGTTGGTTTTTGATTCTATGAACTCGTGAAACACTGAACTACTCATCTACAGAATAATTTGAACATTTCAAAAACTTTAACAAATCAATTTAAGGGTTCCAATTCACTGTTCATGCTTTAATTTCATGTTTTAAACATGTTTAGCGAATTCATTCACTACGAATTCATTTCTTAACCAAATTGATTCATTCAACTTGCGTTCTTTTCATTTTTCAACGTACTAACATATTCTAGACTCAATTTAAAGTTTAGTTTACAAACTAACTACCAATTTTTGTACTTTCACAATCCATATACATAACCATATACGCTGTAAACAATTTTCTTTCTTTTTGAACATAATTAGCACACTAATTCCTTGTCTAGCTGCTAATTCTAACATCACAAATACTTACAAACTCAATAATTCAGTTTGTATAACTAAAATTCATCAATCATGCAATTTACAGAAAATTTTGAAGGTGAAAAACATGAACTCTTTTTATAAACATACAACTCAAGGTTGAGAGGTTATACCTTCAATTTCTTGGAGATAATCCTTGATAAAATACAGTGAATTACCTTGGAATCATAGAAATTCTCTTTCAAGTTTTCTTAAACTCTCTCAAACTTCTCTGTAAACTCTCTTTTCTCTCTTCTTCTTAGGCTTAGGCCAAACCCTTTTCACGTAAAACTAAAACAGACGCTAACATAAAAAAAATAAAACTGACGTATAATAATAAGGCTACTAAATACTTATCAGTTATTTTTATTTTAAATTTAAAAGCCATAAGGCCTTATTTGGCAAAACCTATTAAAATAATGACTTGATCATTCCTTAAGCCTTGTTTGGCAAAATAAGATTAATATAAGAATTTCAAAAGCTCTAGGGCTTTGTTTGGTAAAACCAAATTCAAACTCTTTTAATTTATTTTCATAAGTCATTTATAATATAGTTTATTGTCCCACATTGTTTACTTGGATTTCTATATCAAATCTTAGTTAAATAAACAAAACTAATTACGACAAAATTATAATTTTCATTATAATTTTACTTAGTAAATTAACATATCAACTTAATTACTAAATTAAATTAAAACAACATTCTACCAAACTATATAATCCTTAACAACTCTCTAATTTAGTTATTAAGTTAAATTAGAGTATTATCTCATAATTTTAATTCATCACTCTTTTATATTAATTAAGTTAATTTCTATAACTCATGAATTATTTACTTACTAATAAATAATCCAACAAATATCTACTAAACAACAAACACATCAATTAAAAATATTTATTTTATTCAATAAATATTTGAAATTACAAATAAAATTCTGTATTGTTACATTTTTCCCACCTTATAAGGATTTCGTCCTCGGAATCACCGATTCCTTACCTTCCTCGGGTTTTCATCAAATCTCTTCATTGAATAACTTCAACACATTACCTTAATATAAATTTTATATTTTCCTACTTCTATCATTCTTCATAATAAATTCTTGTAAGTTTTATTTCATAATCTTTACTTAGACTCAATCATATTTGAGTATTACATATTCTTTGACCCGTTCATTATCTTTCTCTAAGGATCATTATCATAAACACTCGGGATATTACATCTAGCATTGCACATATAAAAGGAATGACCATTTCTGTTACAATAGGAACATTTCGTGAAGGGAGATATATGACTTTCTTTTTCTTTAATTATAACATGATACAGTCCTTTATCTTTTAATTTACTTGTTTCTCTAGTATATCCTAAACCTTCTTTATTAATGCTACATTTTTGTTGATTTAACATGATATCAAGATTTTCCTTTCCTTTTGTAAATTTATAAATTATATTATTTAAATCTTCACGTTCTTTAGTTAAGTTTTCAATTATGAAATTATGGTTTTCTATTTCTAATTTTAAAAGAAAATTTTCATTTTTGATTCCTTCAATTACTACTTGATCTTGTACTTAATTATCTTCATTGATTACAACAAGTGTTGAATTTTTAATTTCAAGATTTTCAATTGAGCTAATAAGTGAGGAATTTTCTATTTCATGATTTTTGTTTATTTTCTTAAGTTGTTTTAATTCTTCTTTATATTCTAAGTTTATTTTATTTAAACTTTCATTGGTGATAATTAAGTTAGCATTTTCAATTTCAAGACTCCTATTTATTTTTCTTAATCTTTCTAACTCTTCTTTTAATGATTCATTATTTCCATATAAATGATTGTAAGCCTCTTGTAATTCATAATGTTCTTCATTTATATTTTCCAGAGTGTATGCAGAAAATGAGGTGCTAGACAATTGGTGTTCAGAATTTATCTCAGATCTTGGTGATGAGTCATTATCTACCATTAAATAGAGATTTCCAATTTCTTCGGTTTGTTCAGCAATTTCTTCATCGTCACATAGATCACATCCTTCTTCTGCTACAAGAACTTTGTTGTTGGCCAATTTTGGACAATCCTTTTTGAAGTGTCCAGGCTGCTTGCATTCAAAGCATGTGTTTGAATTTTCATTTGGGTTGGTACTTCTGAAGTTGTTGTTAATGGCTTTGAAATTTCCTTCTTGCGTCTTTGGCTTGAGAAATTGTTTGCCTTTGAAGTTGTTGAAGTTTTTGTTTGTCTTCATGAAGCCTTTGCCATATTTTCTTGCCTTGCTTTAAATTGCTCTCCTGAGTTGTCTGGACAGTAGAACAACTTCATTGTTGTCTAGACTAAGGAGTTCTTCATTTAGTTCTTCATCATCATTTTCTTGATCCACCAGAAGGGCTTTGAAGGCGATTCATTTCTTTTTTGAGATCTGTGTGTCTGATCCAGCTTTTTCGACGAGCATATTAACTTCGTGGGAACAAAGATTTCCAATGAGATTATCCATAGGATATGTGGTTAGATCTTGCATTTCTTTTATTGCTGTAACCTTCATTTTCCAAATGGATGGAAGGGCTTTGAGAATTCTTCTGTTTTTTCATTTGTAGTGTATGCTTTTCCCAATTGCTCTAGCTCGTCAATGATTTTGGAAAACCGGGTTTCCATATCAATGATATTTCCTCCTTCTTCAAGCTTGAAACTTTCATACTCTTGAATTAGAGCATCTTTTATGGTTTCTTTGATATGATTGGTTCCTTCATAAGTTACAATCAATTTTTCCAAAATTTCTTTCGTATTTTTGCAGTTACTAACTCTTTTATATTCTTTTTCAATCAAAGCACTAGTTAGCACTTGTTCCGCTCGGGATGCAATATTCATGATTTCTTCTTTAGTGGTGAATTCATAGATGTCTTTTGCCACAGTCTTTTATCCTTGGATTTTGGTTGGAATTTGTACACCTCATTCGATGGCACACCAAATTTTGATTCCTTGGGATTTGGCATAGATTTTGAATCTATTTTTCCAGGTGGCAAAGTAGGTACCATCAAATAGTGGAGGTCTGGACATATGCAGTCCTTCCCCGCAACCAGTAGCATTCTAGGCCCTGGATCTACTCTTAAGTATGCATGTATATACTCAACAAACAAGGTAAAGATCACTACTTTGATACCAATTAAAAGTCCAATAATAATCTAGAAGGGGGGTTGAATAGATTATTACAGGTTAAAAATTTATATTAGGCCTTTTTAAATTTTTAATAGTTAATTTGCAGTTTTAGAAATTAGCATACAAGATAATAAAAATTCAATCACACAATACACAGAGATTTATCTGGTTCACAACATACACCCCTTGGTATGTTGCTACGTCCAGTTTCAAGTCCCTACTTGTAACTTGAGATTCTATTACTATCAGTAATAAAAACTCCTTCAACAGGCGGAGAAGCCTTTACAAAGTTTTCTAGACAAACTTTCAATTATTCCCAACTAATCTATCTTGGACAGCAAGCTCCCCGCCCCCTCCTAAAGCTTAGTTGTATTTCTTTTGAGTTCAGTTCTATTCTATGATCTGCTCTTGAAACAACCTCTTTCTCACCTCACAAGTACACTAGAGATCCAACTTCCCGCTGACCTCTCTAAGACTTTGGTCTTGGTCGAAGAATTACTCGTCTTTCTCATAGGTACATAAAATAAAATAACTCTGACCTTTTCTCTTTTTACAAATGATTTTACAACAATATGCTTCTTAAATAAGCAGATAGGAATTTAGTACAGATGAGTGCTTCTCAAATAAGCAGATCTTAATTACAGAACAAATAAAAGTTCATAGACTTTTATATTTAAAAATAATGCTTCTTTGAAAGCAGATAGAGATTTTATGTTTAGATCAAATTATGCTTCTATTTAAGCAAATATATATAATATGCATAGTTATAAAAGTTCAAGTAACTTTTATATTTTTGATAGAAGCTTCTTAATCAATCAGATAGATTACTTTTAGCTTTAGTTCAACAATGCTTCGGTTTAAGAAGATAAAGAAGTTTAAAGCACTTTATATAGTATTATTTACTCTTGAAAATAAAGAGTGTTATTCTATGGATTATATAAAATTGTTTCTTAGGTAATCTTTAACAAGTATTATATGAAAGATGTTTATATATTAATACTTGTATAAAAAGAATAAAATAATTCAAACAATATTTATCAAGTATAATATTTAAATCAGTTAGGCACAAACTGATATATAGCAAATATTATTTGTTTAACTAAAATAATATATAAGAATATTTTATCTATTATGTGAACTTTTATAAGTAATGTCACTTAGTACTATAAGGAATCATACGGTTTGAATTCCTCTTGGTAGAGGTGTATCTCCGTAGCCTTGCGGCGTCTAAGTGCGACAAAATTTATAATCTTCACAATTGATATTTATATAAATATTTTTAATAGATCACTACGATTCTCAAATCCAGTTCAGATGACTACTCTTTTTGGAGTAGTATCTCAGTGTCGTCCTGAGCTATCAAGTGTCGTATCTATTTTACGATATTTATATAAATAATGTCAATAAAAGGTTACTGAAGACTATAAAGAATCGTACGGTTCAAATTCCTCTCTGTAGAGGTGTATCTCTGTAGCCTTGCGGCGCCCAAGTATCCTTTTATTTGACATATAGATGAAATATATATATAGAATTGTGTAGAATAATGTATATTTGTATATCTATATATATAAAGCAAGTAAGAAATAATTCAATAGAGTTTAAACTTAAATGACTTATCTCAATACTTGGACCAATTTTCTCTTCTAAAATAATCAGAACTTTTGTAAGAAGAGATATAAAGCTTTTAGAGAGAATGTAGGCAAGGAGTGTATGCTTTTCTTTTCACTAAATTGGTAAAAACCAAATGAATGAAATACTCCCTATTTATAGAATTTTTGAAGTTGGGCAAAAATGTAATTTTGAAAATCTTATTTTTGAATGTACGGTTTAGATGAATAATTTTTGAATTGAACGATCCAGATTGGCAAAGATATTACGCGTAGGTATTTCATTTTTCGCCCGGTCAGATTCTTATCTTCCTATCATTTATTTCTCATTTTGACCACATGTTTGAAACCCAAACACACTGTCAGCACACACACGGTTTCAGCACATGCATTCATTATATAAAACATACGGATATACATAATATGCATGTATGAATTATGCTTTCAAACATATATATAAGGCTCATGCATTTAATCATTATACATATATATATATATATATATTTGGTTTATATAATATATACTTATATATATATATATGTTAATGATATATGTATGCTAATATATATAACGTTTTTACGGTTTTTATATATATATATATATATATATACATATATAAACATATAGTTGTTATACATGTATTTATATATATTATTTTAATACACATAGTGTTATATGTATGCATGCATGTAATAAATCATTTTTGCCCATCTTTAATTTTAAACACAAATAGGATCGCCTTGCCTTGAATTTTATATGAATCAATTTATTTAACACTTGATATTTAATTTATCAAGCTCAATAAAAATTAATTCAAGTAAAATCAGAAAATAATTAAATAATTGGATATTTAATTAATATAATTTTTATCATCAAAATATATAAAATAAAATTATACATATCACGACAGTAGCCCCTATCGATGATGAGGACGACATGGAGCCATTACCCGAGGAGTCTGATCCAGAGGAGGAGCTTGAGCCCATAGAGGACTCCGACGAGGCTACTTTCGAGGATCGGATGTTGGGGAAGTATGAGGAGCAGATTCTGGAATTAGGATGTAGAGTCGAGGAGCTAGAGGCTGAGGCTCTTGAGAGGCAATTCCACATTGCGATCGTAGACTTCATCGTACATACGAGCGTCTATCGAGTTCAGTTGAACCTCTTCCTCCTCGTTCTCATCATCCTCATTCGACTGTGGCAGCTCAACGGGATCTTCCTCATCCGTCTCCACATCATCATCTTCATCTTCAACCACTGTGACCAACGGGGCTGACTCCCGTGGAAGTAGTTGTTCCCAAACCACCTGAATGTCACGAGACTCTTCCTCTCTAGCCATCTAAGGTCCTTCCTCCCTAGCCTGACTGGATTCTCCAACATTAGTCATCTTGACAACAAAATTTTAAGTTTTAATTATTAATCATTACTACTCGACACTCACGAGCACATAAGTTGTAAACACATAAGCACATAAGTGTTTTATTACTTCTTCCTTAAAACTCGATAAGAGTTTATCACCACTATCTTTTCAAAGGTTACTTCCTAAGGCTTTTCCCCCCACCTAAGGTTCATAACCTAAAGCTTTGATAACTTGTGACACCCCCAAATCCAAGTACTTCACTACCTCAAGATTTGGTGTTCACTTTATAAAAATATTCACATCTAACTACCCAATAATAATAAACCTTCCCATTAAGGGATTACATTAATAAAAATCTCCCAGGTTATCTAACCTTTAAACACAATCATTTAAATGCGGAAAAAATTAATATCTTCATTACAATAATCCAAACAAAGTCTGATAATAAAATATCAACATGATTACAAGTCTTCAATACTTGTTCATCTTTCCATTTCCTTTACTGGTATTAGGTACATCGACCTTCTCAACTTTAGCTGTAAGGTTATATAAGCAACAGTGAGTAAACAAAGCTCACTTGAAATAATAATGAATAAAAAAAGCTTTACAACAACTGCCAAATAATAGGCTCAATAGAACTGAACAAAATGCTTTATCAATGATAAAAAAAATCATGAAATATTTATATGAGGGTCATAAGACCACGAACTATGTCCATAGTTATAAGTAATCTTTCAACTTAAACTTTAACAGTCATAAGACTATAGGGACTCCTCGTACTTAAGGGGATCAGCCCTTCGTACAATGTATTGTGCACAAACATTTCAACGCTAAGCGTAATTTATCCCCTAATATTAGGGTTGTTCATCTCAGTATTTAGAGTACAAGTCCGCACCAAAGAAAGCTTGGTTTGGATATATTTCAAGGTAATTTAGATTTAACGAACATCAACTAAGGATTAGTTGAATAAAAAGTCCATAACGTTATGCTATGGAAATAAAGCGTAACTGAATCGACATTGAATATTAAGGTTATGCTTTATGAATAATCTAAAAGCACAAACATAGAATAACTATAACACCTTGGTTGAACAATATTAAGCCAAATTTATTTAGAATTGAGTACTAAGCATGCATAACAAATAGCTAATTGAACGACAAAATCTGTTCAATATTAGTATATCAGAATATATAAACTTGCATGCTAAATAACAAGTTAAATACAAGAAAAACTTGCTCAGCATCAAAATAAGGTTTAGAAAACTTGCATCATCATAAACAAACTAGATACAAGAACTTGTGAAATTATAATTGAAATAGGACAAGTAAACTTGTACAATAATAAACAAACTAGCTCAACGAAAGTGTAAAGTTAGAAAACTTGCTTTGAGCAAAAGCTAAACCTTAACAACTCGAATCACAATCCCCTATATATATGTCATCATGACATAATTAGTCACTACCAACATTATAAATATAAATAGTATATACATCATGTAAGGTTTGATTCTTAGTTACGTAATCAAATTACAATAGTAACAAAACTAATAACATATTAAAAATATGCTCATTCTTAGTATAGAAATACTAAAATAATATCTTAACAGTCCTTATATTAAAACATACAACTTTTTTCAGACTTTGTGTAACCAAAACACACTTTCTCGACCATTATTACTAACTTCAAGCGTTATGGTGCCATAGTTTACAATGTGGGTTTGGCGTTATAAGACGCAGCGCTAGCGTAACATGCTTCATGAGAGACATAAGCCAAAGCTTGGTTCTCTGACATAAGATGGCTGACTCTTGATTGCTAGAATTGTCTTTGTTGAAATTTGCTGACTGTAATGCTCCGAACTCCAGATCCTCGGCGACCAACCTCTATGAATGCGAATAAAAGCCAAATTAGCCTACAAGCTACTTTCTAACAACCTAATTACCATGTAATACATACCGAGACTTCATATAAACATAATTTAAAGACTCTTAACATGTTTTGACCCATATAACAACATAAACATTGAATTTAAAACATCTAATTTCACTATTTTTGATAAAACTTCACTTTTTGACATTTTCAGTGAAAATCGTCACTGTGATTTTGTTTTTCAACCAAAATAGTTAATTCAAAGTACCTTTTTTATGTTTGTTCATCCTTTTTCAATTTAAATAGTAAATTTCTAATTTAAACAACTAATTAAACCTTAATTGTACTTTAAACTAAGCCATATTCATATATATTCATATAAACTCTCTATAATATGGTTTTCTTCACAAATTACATACATAACATGAATTCATTGACTATAAACTTATGAAAACATTTTCACAACAACTAATTTATCATATAACATTATATATAACAAATAATTAAACTTCTACAAAGATTTTATAGAGAATTTTGGAAGAGAAAAAAAACTAAAACTTTAAAGAAACTTAAAAAGAGTGTAGATGATACCTTAGTTTTAGAAGATGATGGCTATTCTTTTGATTATCAAGCTTCTTTTCTCCCAATTCCTCTCTCTAGACTTCTCACAATTCTCTTTTACTTTTCTCTGTAAGTTTTCTTCTTCTCTTCTTTTTCTTCAGAGTCTTTCTTCCTAACTCTAACTTACGTACTAACAAAATATAACGTATATGATATAATATGTATTAATTATATAATATAATTATATGTATAACTGATATCAGTTATTATACTTTTGAAAATCAAAAGTCACATGGCTTGTTTGGCTAACATAAATAAAATTAACCCATTAAATCCGACACCTTGTTTGGTAAACATATTTAAATTAAAGACTTAATATGCATTAAGCCTTGTTTGGCTAAATTTAATTAAACTCCTTTAATTTATTTTAATAACTCCTTTATAGTAAGGTTATTTGTCACACTTTTATTTAATGAAAAATTAATATTCAATTTAATTAATTCTAATAACAATTTATTAAATTAATTCAACACATAAATCAATACCACATAATTATAATTTTCTTTATAATTATAACTTTACTTAATCAACTAACACATCATTTTAATTAAAAATTCAAATTAAAATATAATAATTCATTTAATCATTATAAACTCTCTAATTTAATTATTAAATTAAATTAGAATATTATCTCATAATAATTAATTTCTTAACTCCTTGATTATTTATTTAACAAATAATTAACCAATCAAATCAAATCAAATTAAATATTTATTCAACCATAAACACATCCATTAAATATTTATATAATTCAATAAATATTTAAAATTACAATTTAAAATTCTAGATTGTTACATCTTTCCGTCCTTATAAGGATTTTGTTCCCAAAATCACAACTCAAACAAATCAATCGTTACATTCTTCCCTACTTACAAAGATTCTGTCCCAGAATCGAAGACACAAATTAAATAAATAACTCAGGGTAATCTTTCATCATTTTATCTTCGAGTTCCCATGTAGCTTCTTCAACATTGTGGTTCCTCCACATCACCTTCACGGAAGGTATCACTTTATTCCTGAGAACTTGTTCTTTCTTGTCAACTATCTGAATAGGAATCGCTTCATAGGACAAGTCTTTATCGACTGCAACGGTTCGTACTCAATCACATGCTTGTAATCGGGTTTATACGGTCGTAACATCGAAATATGAAAAACATTGTGAATGTTTTCCAATGCTGGAGGTAGAGCTACCTCGTAAGCCACTTCTCCAACTCTTCGTAGCACTTTGAAGGGTCCAATAAACCTCGGGCTTAGCTTTCTTTTTTTAACCAAATGAATTTTCCCCTTCCAAGGAGAAACTTTTAGGAAAACATAATTTCCTACATCGAATGCACGATCTTGTCTGTGTTGATCAGCATACTTTTTCTGTCTTTCTTGAGATGCTACCAATCTTGTCCTGATGAGTTTCACAACCTCAGTAGTTTGTTGTATCATCCCAACACAGTGGAGTTCTGTACTTTCTGCCGTATAATGCTTCGTAAGGTGGCATGTCGATGCTCGCGTGGTAAATGTTATTGTAGGCAAATTCCACCAATGGTAAATGTTCATCCCAGCTCCCTTTGAAATCTATGATACATGCTCTCAGCATATCTTCCAATATTTGGATTGTTCGTTCGCTTTGGCCATCTGTTTGTGGATGATAAGCTGTGTTATTTGCAACTATGTTCCTATACATTCTTGTAGTCTCTTCCAGAAGTTTGACGTGAATCGTGGATCTCGATCTGACACAATTGACACTGACACTCCATGTCTCGAGACGATCTCTTTAACGTACAACCTTGCCAACTTATCAAGATTGAACCTAATCTTTATTGGCAAAAAGTGTGCTGATTTTGTCAGTTTGTCCACTATCACCCAAATCTCATCGCATCCTCTCTGAGTAGTTGGAAGACCCACCATAAAATCCATTGTGATGTGTTCCCACTTCCATTTCGGTATTTCCAATAATTAAAGTAATTCTCTTGGTATTTGATGCTCGGCCTTGACTCTTTGGCATGTTAAGCATTTCGCGACACATTCCGCAACATCTCTTTTCATGTTCGGCCACCAGAAATGTCGTCGTAAATCCTGATACATCTTCGTACTTCTTGGATGAATCGAATATCTTGTGTTATATGATTCGGTCAAGATTTCATCTTTGATCTCTGGTACTGCTGGAAACCAAATTCTTCCCTCGAACCGTAGCAGTCCTTTGGTATCGATCTTGTATTTCACCTTGTTAGTTCCTAGCAGGCACAATAGTTATCTAGAAGAGGGGGTTGAATAGATATTTAAAAAATCTTTTCGTTTTAAACTTGTTAGTTAATGATGATTAAAACTTGGCAGAATTTATGTTTGTTTTAATCTCTTTTTCAAAGTAGTGGAGTTATGAGAGTGAGGCAGTTATAGCAGTTATGACAGATATAGCAGTTATAGTATGAACGTAAAAAACACAGTCATTTTAAGTGGTTCAATGCACTTAAAGATCCTAGTCCACTCTTCTACTTAACGAGTAGGAAATCCACTAAGGATGTCTTTTACAACTTCTGAATCACACAGATTCCTTCTAGACCAGCAGTCTAAGAACTTCTTAGTTCACTCTTGAACTCCTCAAGTCCAGCAGACTTGGCTCTCTTACAATTCACTTAGAACTCTTCAAGTCCAACAGACTTGGTACTCTTCTTCAATTGATTGGTAGATGTTGAGTTCTTGATGGTTGCTACTCAGTTGCTGTTTAAGCACTTGTTCGAAAGAACTGAGTAGTTGAGCAAGCTTTGCTATTTCTCAGATCATAGAGTTGAGCTTTGAGAGTTGTTCACGTTGTTTGATCAATGCTTGCTTGATCTCTCTCATCTGCTTGATTTGCATATATATGATTTTGAAAACTATCCGTTGGATCCATTCGTTGAAGCATTAAATGCGTTCGACCTTTCTGTTCTTTGATGGAGACATTTCTGCACATCTTCTGAACTGCATTCTGGCCCACTGACACTGCAGACTGCTTTCTCACCTAACACCCGAAAAGGTGTTTCCCCCCTTACCAATGGTACTTTCCTTAGCTTCTTCAATACGCTTCTTTGTTGCATACTAAGGATATTTCTTATGACTTTGGGACTGGTGAGTACTACAGCGTTTAGAATCCATTCCTCATATGTTGAAGTCTGTCTTCACACAAATCATGAGGCTTGACGTTTCTGATATAAGACAGATGGTACTCTACGATTCATATCATGGTACTCTACAATTCAGATCTTGGTGACTTGTCACCTTGGTGCCTGGTCTGATGCTATCAACCGAGAGCACTATGATTTCTCTTAAGTCTTTGCACACTACGATCTTCGCTTGCTTGAGTTGTAAACTCTACATTTCCGAGAGCACACTACGATCGTTGACTTGTAAACTCTACGTTTTCGAGAGCACACTACGATCGTTAAGTTGGCTCGGCAAACGTTGGGACCACTCTACGATTTTTGAAGAGGCCCTTCAAGGCAGGCACACTATGATCTTTGAAGCTCTACGTTTCTGCCTTGACATTTGCAATGTTGATCAGATTTATACACTACGATTCTTCAAAGCCTATCTATTACATCTCAATATCAACCTAATAGCTTTGATCTTTCTATCTATACATTCTATTACAGAATGATACACGTTAAGAGCTTAGATCAAACTAACAAATTTGATCTATCACTAAGTCCTTGTACATATATTACTTAAAGGGCTTTACAAATAATCATGAGCATATACATTAAAACATCAAATCATAATATGTATTCTCCCAATAATCTCCCCCTATTTGATGTTGACATAACCAAGGAGATTTATTATCATGATTATTAGTGTCTAGATGCATTTAGGAAATTTAAACATGACTTAGTATTTCAGTGAGCAGCTGAAATTTCTAGAGGATAAACATGAATTTATTGATGTTCAAGAAATATTACAGTTTAGCTTTACATCAATAAGAATTTAAAGTTTCAACTTATCTCTATTTCTTTGACCTTTTCCTTGGAGGATTGGCATACTCCTCAGCCCTTCTTTTCCTGCTAGCTTCATCCTTTCTGGCTAACTCTTCCAGCTCACTTGGGCTTACTATCGAGTTGTGATCATGCCTATTCATGAATGCTGGATCTCCAATTGGAATTCTTTGGCCTGTGGTGGTCACATTTGGTGAGCTGGTAGTTGGCCCTTGACTCCTTAATGGATGAGCCATCAAGACTTCCTGCTGATCAGATCATTGAGTCTGATTGCTTAATCGTGGAGGCTGTTGGTGGAATTGTCTTGCAGGAGGGCTTCTTAAAAATTGTCATCTTCCCCTTTCTTGGCTTCCTTGACCTCCTCTGCCTCTGCCTTGACCTCCTTGTGCTCCTTGAACTCTTTTCCCTTTATTCTCCTCCTTTATGCAGCATCAAGGGTTCGAATGTCTGCAGAAAGTCGATTTACTCCTTGGACAAGCTCGTTTAGTTGGCTTTGTGTTTGAGCTATGTCCTCTCGACTTTCCTTGATCTGGACTTCAGATCTAGCTTCTTTGTGTCGGAGGGCAGTTAGAACAATGTCAGTCAATTGTTCCTGATTTATATAAGCTTTCTGGAATTCTATGACTGAAGCTTTCAAGTTGATGATGTTCTCCAACATAAGTTTATTTTGGACTTCTTGATTTTTCTGCATTTCAAGAACAACCTCTCTTTGCTTGGTGGCTATCTGGAAGTGAATCTCATCTCTGTCCTTCATGCTTTGAAGAATTTCCTTAATAATTTCCCTTAGCTTCTTTGTAAGCTCAGCGTTTAGAGTGTCGGGGATATTATTTGCAGCCGTGATCATTTGATTCAGCCGGAGATGAATGAGGTCTGAGTGAGTTTTCAGACTTTCTTCTATGTTCTTGACCATGTTCTTGGATGCTTCCTTCAAGTCATCTTTCGTGGGCAGATTTGGGAGAGTATCATTGGTTTGAGGATTATTGAATGGAGGGGATGTTTTATGGGATTGATCTTGCACGGAGTAGAGAGCAAGATCAAGACTAAAATAGTCATTGGAGGAGGAGGATGGTATGTCTGATGGAGGGGCCCAAGTTTCGATGTTTGGAATATGTGGCTCTACGATTTTTATTTGGGACTTTACGATGGGGCTAGAGTTAGGGATCGTAGAGATGGTGGTTTGTGGGAGCAAAATGAAGTTGACAGCATTTGGTTCCTCAGTTACAGAATTTTGGGATTCTGCAACTAGAAATTGATTTAGTGGATGAAGTATCACTTTCAACCATCATGGGAATTTATAAAAATGGCTAAATGAGGATGATGGCAAGTGATTTACTCTGAAGAGGGTTGGGATAGACAGTACCTCAAGTCTTTCCATTGAGGAAGAGTTGTTAGTAACAACTTCTTGGCAAAGTTGAGTCTTCTTGGGAATCCATTAGCTAGTACTGAGATGGATGGATACTCTTTGAAGCTCCAGAACATGTGATCCCAAGAGTTTAGGATTTGAGCTTGATGATATGGCATCATGAGTAGGTAAGAGAACATCTGATTATACAGATAGCTTCTATACCCATCATTGCCTACACCAGTGATCTCAAGGTCATCATCTTCTTCTTCTTCTTCCTCTTCTCTGTTCTTGTTGGAGGATTCCATTATCTCAATGGTCTCTTGATGATCTTGCACTAGTTCTTCTTCATTTCTGGCAGGGACCTCTCCTTCTGCCATGGAGATATCATGAGGCTCCCCCTCAACTTGATCATCTTCTTGTAAGCTCATAAACTCCCCCTCAATTGGAGCATCTTCTTGAGCTTTAGGCATCTCCGCCTCAGCTGGTGTATTCTCTATCATGAGAATCTCAGGGATCTCCCCCTCAGCTGGAGCACTATCCTCTTGACTTGCTTTGGACAGTTCTTCCTTGGCAACCATACTCTTTGCTTCCTTCATGAGCACTTTTTTATTTTCAAGGATGTACTTCTTGACCAGCTTTCTCCTTGATTTGCTAGGCTTAGCCACAGCTTCAGGACTTTCTTAAACCTCAATTTTGTCCTGTTCAATAGCCACAATGCTTGATGTAGCTATTTATTTACCTGACATGTTTGGTCTGGTCTCTACGAACAGTTGAGACTCTACGATCGAGGAGACTGATGGCCTTTTGGACTTATGACCAACTTTGCTCTTCTTCAGGATCTGGGATATGGTAGCTTGATCCTCATCTGCTTCATCTTGCTGCTGCTTTCTTCTTAGCATCCTCAGAGTCTCTATATCAGAGGCCTCTACAGGTATATCAGTGGTAGATCCTGTCGACGTCGAGATTTTTAGATGTCCCTTTTCGTTTACTTGTTCTTTGGTGTTCTCATTTTAGGTGAGATTTGTTTGAAAAAACAAGTGAAAAAGGTCTGACATGTATAATGTCGACGATGGACTGTTAAGAGTCGCCAGTTGGTTTTTTAAATGGTTGTACCAACACAACCGAGAAAAGGTTTACACATTGACCCAGTGATGTGACATTGCTAAACGGGTCGGTGAAACCGAGATTCATTAGGGTCCGGGGACTTGGTTATGCGGAGGGAAGGTGTTAGGCACCCCCCGACATCCGTGTTATCACAGTGACCGCCTCTTTTCAAGAACCTATTATCTGAATGTGTGTGTGTATGGGTCAATGTGCTGTTATTTGGAAGTAGTGCGAGGCCTCGTTCGCACCTATATACACAGGGTTTGAATTTATGTAAAAATTCAATTTTTAGCAAGATATGGCAGTGATGTTTTATAAAAGAGGTTTTTCAAACCCTGATGCTCAATAGTAATTGAGAACTTTTACACTCCCATTTTATTAAGTGTTCAACTTGATTGATTTTATTTGACAGATGCGAGGCATCCGTATGAAAATAATGTACAAAAATAATGCCGACTTCCTCATGGGTATGGAAACCATCTGAGGAAATTCGAACCTTTAATAGAATAATTTATAAGTCGCTACAAATGAAAATGTCCATCACGGGAACCGAATCTAGATCCAATAGGCTGAATATGTGATCACATGATTCCTAAGGCGCATAGATACTTGCGCAATTTGTATGAAAGCGATGGCGGTATATATATAAAAGTCAGTAATATATATATATACGACATGATCACCAACCACGAAGCACCTCCATTGGGGATCGAAATATAAATACAAATGTAAAAAGCTATCAACCGCCACGTAGGGAAACTCCAAAGGGACAAAATGTAAAGAAAACATATAGCAATCAATCACCACGAAGTGAACTCCAGGCGAATGACGTAAAAAAGCGGTAAAAGCGATCTACCACCACCACGTAAGTAAACTCTGTGGAATTTATATATATATATATATATATATATATATATATATATATATATATAATAAACGCACTGGATGTAAAATCCAGGCTCATCGAACATAGTTCGACAACAGTTCATATATATATATATATAGTGAGTAAATGCTCCAGACCGAAGTCTAGGCTCATTGAACAAAGTTCGACACACAGTTAATATATATAAATGTATATATATATTAAAGCAGTAAATGCTCCAGACCGAAGTCTAGGCTCATCGAACAAAGTTCGACACACAGTTCATATATATAAATATAAATATATATATATATATATATATATATATATATATATATATATATATATATGAAATAAAACCACGGACCAAAGTCCGGGAAAATGCGCGCAACACGACTCTCAACGTGAAGAAGGGTGTGCAGAGATGAAGAGAAAGACTCTAAAGTGTGTGAGAAGGCTTACAAATTGATCGCCAAAGAAGACTTCTATATCTTTAGAGTGGGTAAACACTAGCTTTTGTAGGTACAAAAGGGCTATATATGAGCTCACAGGTGTTTAAAATGAGAAAGTACACTGCATGGGGTGAGTGAAGAGCAAATTGGGCAGGGCTTCCTTGCTATTTTCTCTTACAAAATGGGCAGCCCAAGCCCTCTATTTATAGGCGATTTAGCTTGCAGTGTACCTAATTTGGTACCGGGTCAGCAGTGTATTAGAGGCAACCCGGGTGGCCCCGGTTTTTCTGCCCGGTCGTCTGAAAGAATCGCTCACTGGGCATTGTAATGTCCACTCAAACTTTAAGAAGTACAATCCGGGCATCCGTTTGAGGTATACAGGACCTATTTCGGACCGCCGTTGTTGAGAGTTGTACGATGGCTTGGGATTAGAGTTTGTATGAAGTCATTGAAGATGAGACGATGCCCTCCGGTCTTCAAGCTTCAACTTTCATCCGTTACCCCGCACAATAGTCACTCGGGATTGGTTAGTCTTGAGGGACATCGTTGCGTAGAGATGTTGAGATGACATGGCGTGGCATTACGTTGGAGAGATGATGATGTTGCCCCTTACCGGTGTTATCGCCGGATTGGGCTGATAAAGCAGACGTTGCTCAGGCTTCGCTGAGATTGGACTGATGCAATTTATTAAAGGTCCTCATTGTCATATTTGAGGTGTGCCTGTCTTCCCGATGTTATCGCCAGGTTGGTACAGTGTATCTCGTTGTGAGTGCCAAGATTGAAGCTGGTCACATTTAAAACAAGCATTTTCGGGGTTATCGTCGAAACTGCATTCCTTGGGGTTATCACCAAGGTTGGTGACTATTCCCATGATTGGGACTGAGACTGGATACCTCGAGGTTATCTCCGAGATTAATCGGTCTTCTTTGGTGTGTGTTCCAGTCTTGGATCTGCATGCCTCGGGGTTATATCCAAGGTTGGAATTGTTACTCCTAGTGTGTGCTCTAGGGTTGATGCTGAACTCTCGGTAGTATCCGGTATGGATATGGATTGTCTTTCAGGGTTCCCTCTTAAAAGACGAATTTGTCCTCCTGCAATGTTAGTGACAGTAGTACAAAAAATTTCGAGTGTCTACAGATGTCCCTCTTTATCATACTCATGCATGGCGATGCATGGGTAGGATAAAGAATCCTAGACACTTGAAACGCAACAAGACAAACATGGTACTATGGGTAGTAACATGATGTAACTGTATGACGAATATGTACGGAGTTGTAGCCCAACATGTTGGGGATGATTGCCGGCTTCATGTTGCTTCAACTAGGGATAGGCAATGCTGACCAGATTTGATGTGTAATCCGAATCTGTTAGGATGTTGATGTTGGTGTTATCACCAAATTCCTGTGTCTTCGATTATGACTTGATCCTGAAGATGTACCTCTTATGTGTAAGAGATATATGGGGATAAAACTTGGTCTGTTTGAGGATGTGTATAACATATTCCGTCATCTATTCTCTTTGATGACGTGGACCTTTCCTGGTTGGTATCACCAGAATATGTCAAGATTCTGTTGGATTTACTGCCAACAGCAAATGCTGTCAGGGATGCCTGACTTTCATTGATGTGTACTTCACCGACATGTGAATCAATGGCTGAAAAACCCTGTGGGGGTAGACTATCAAGGTTGCTTGACCTTCGCTGACGTGTGAATCAACGGCTGAGATTTTGTGGATAAATTGTCAAGGTTGCTTGACCTTCGCTGACGTGTGAATCAACGGAACACTGCGTTGTGACCCTCGCCGAGGATCTGTTGGGGAATATGAGCAATCGAGCGTGAAACCCTCGAAGAGCTCTAGAGCTCTGATAGGTTTAATCGTTATCGGCTGAAATAACGTCAAGGCTGCTTGACCTTCGCTGATTTGTATGTCAACGGATAAGCACGCGTTGTAACCCCCGCCGGGGATTCACGTTGTAACCATCGCTGATGTGTGTAGCAACGGTTGGTCATCAGATGGCTTCCGATCTCTGTTGGGTTTGCTTCCAACGGTTATCATGATGTCAAGGCTGCTTGACCTTTGCTGATTTGTGTGTCAATGGATAAGTACGCATTGTAACCTCCACCGTGGACTCACATTGTAACCCACGTCGGGGACTCACGTTGTAACCCCCGTCGGGAATTTACGTTGTAACCCCAGTCGGGGATCTATGTTGTAACCCCCGTCGGGGATCTACGTTGATCTTTTAGGGTGATGACCCGGAGTTGGCGGCATCGGACCTGTACAAGGTATGTCCGGATGTGGTTTGTAAAAAATGAGATCATTGGCAGAGTATACCTAGTGTTCGGGTGACTACCAATGAGCGATGTACAGACTCAAAGTTTCATCTGAGAAGACCAGGATTGTATGTTGTTTTGCTCAATCGTGTGGCGTCTTAATTCTCGATTTGACCTTTCTAGTCCGTAAGAACTCCTTTGCAACTCGAACTGGACCGAGCCGAAGGGGTGGGACCCACATAGGGGTGCCGCAGGTGCACCTACTGCAGACGTAGGTGAGTCTGCGGCCAATCGTGGATGATAAAATCCAGCAGATAGGCAACACACAAGTCATTTTCAACTTGTCGCGCGAAGAGAAATTCGTGAGCCTCCTTCAGATCTGCTGAGTTCGAGATATTTTCTGCAAATTCTATCACCGTACAAGTGTTCTACACTATCCTGGTAACGTATGCATATATTTTTTCCAGTTTTTATCCGTTGGATTTTGAGTTATAGCATGAAATGCATCTAAACACATAGTAGTGATTATGTATGCACAAATGACTTGATAAAAAATATTCAACACAGTAAATGTTAGTATTAAACCATGCTGAACATAATGATGTGAAAAAATTTGACTTTTCAGATAGTCAAATTGGCACCTTTTTCTGCTATTTTTTGTCCTATTTGAGGTCCAATGAGCAAAAGGTAGAAAGGCAAAGTACTCCTGATATAGAGGTTAACCTTATGCATGGATGATTTTGATTTTTAATGCATATATTGTGTATATGGCTTTGGGGCAGGTGTGCTACTGAATGGCCACCTAGACATGCCTATGTGCATGTGGATAGTCCTATTTTCAAAGGGGACTATGGAAAAATTTTCCAAAATGTAGGCATTGAGTAGTCATGCATTTTAACTCTATTATTTGTTAAAGTAAATGCATGCATGCATATAGTCATAAAATGCATTCTAGAAAGCTCCAGGTAAGGAAATACCACACCCTTTCTGAGGTGATTTGGAGAGTTGTTGTCCAGATATTATGGATCTGGATCATCCGAACAGTTCCCATAGGACCACTTCTAGCATACGGACGGAGGGCTTCTGAAGTGCCTCGTCCCCGTTCTGTCAGACAGCCTCATCGATTGGTGGAGGCCGTGATTCATCTTATCCGGGTAGATGTGCCAGACGTTGAGGACGAGGAGGCGGATATTCCGATTGAGGATCCCGCTCCTGCTGCACATGTCCCTCGTAGGGAGCTCCCGAGTATTCAGGTGGCAAACCAAGAGCTGCTGGGTGATTTGAGCAGACATCCATCGATGTATTTGCATGCTAACGAGGTATGGCGTTAGACTTTGATCTTCCTTCTTTCATTTTGATGAGGAGTAAAGGGTTTTTGATGTTGATCTGCATTTCATGCAGGTTCCTGGTTTTACACAGCCTCGAGGGAACAGGTTCAGCATTCACTCCATGTACCAGGCGCTTCATCCTGACTATAGAGCGGTAGTGCATGAGTGGGGATTCGGGGCATTCTTCTCCATCCTTCCCTGTCGTTGTCCCTTGGGTTACCTCAGGGCATTGTCTGAGTGATGGTTTCATCAGACTCAGTCACTCCATCTACTGGATTGCGAGGTGATGATGACGCTGATGGATTGGAGATTTATCACAGGTATGGAATTTGGAGGGGAGCCAGTGCCTTGCATGGCAAATATTACCCCTACTACCGTCAGATCCTTGTTAGGAGTTCCGGCGGAGGCACTTAAAGGCAAGACTATCCGTTCAGGTCCTTTGAGCGTAGATGCTATGAACGAGCTTTTGAGTGAGCCCATGCCTGATGATGTCAGAATCAGGGATCGCATTCTGCGGCGATTGTTCCTGATGATCATTAGAGGCTGCTTCATAGCAGATAACTCTTCTACGGTTTCTTTCACATTGATCAACGCCACGCGTGATGTGGACCGTATTGGAGAGTATGATTGGGCTCCTACACCTTTGCCTATATCCTCCGAGGCATGCGTATGCGCTCACAGGGTTTGACCGAGGCTTGGCTAGGCTTTTACCCGTTTCTGCTGGTGAGAACTTCTCTTGTCATTTCCTATTTAGAGGTTGAAAGTGTTTACTGATAGCAGATATTTTGCCATTGTGTTGGCAGTTTTGGGCCTATGAGAGGCTCCCATGCTTGCGTCCTGTGAGTGTGTTAGGTTTGGATACCTATCCATGAGGACGAGGATGGCATCATTCCATTTTGCCGGAGGTCCTTGTAGCTGAGGGATTCACTCATCGCCAGATGCAAATTGGAGTTGCCGACAATGATACCATCACATGGATTCCCTATTCAGGGAACACTTGACCATCGGCTTTGAGGATGGATACCCGACTGGAGTCGAGTACGTGATTTCCACTAGGAGAGTTCCTCTCTTCACAGATGGAGGCTAGGAGCTCTATTTAGGAGAGCGTGCTATTAGGAGCACCACGGGGGAGATTCGCATGCCGATCTTGCCTCTTGTCAAAGGCCATTATTAGCAGATCACGATCCACCATCACTGACATCCCATTGTTGGGGGTTGACAGTTTTGCATTATCAGAGGGTCCTTGAACTCAGGAGACGTTCCAGCGTTGGTGGTTCCCTCGTACTATCGGAGCCCAGTTCGCGCCACACGCTTTATGGGGGATATGGTTCAAGATCCTCGATGATGACGATTGGATTGATAGTTTGTGTCCTAGATCCGACTCATATGACCCAGATTGATAGTTTGACCGCAATTGGACAAGACACATATATTTATCCCAAGATTTGGGCGTAGAGATCCAAAGAGAGGCGATTCATTTATTCCTTTCAAATTCGTGTCCGCCCCTCGATGACCCATTCGGTTTTTTGCTTAGGCAGATCCTCCTCTTTATAGGCTCGACACCCTATTGATAGAGATCCAAAGACTCAGAGGAGTTACATCAATGGACGAGATTGATGATGTGGACATCGACACCTTGGTCTTTTTCTCGATGTGTATTCTCGTTATATCTTTTGATAGGCCTCTCATTAGATATTGGGTGGATGTTCCCATTCTCGCTATATCTTTTGATAGGCCTCTCATAGTAGTAGTAGGCGTCGTGCCCCATTTCCTGTGTTTGTAGTAGTCTGATTGCAGATGATGTATTAGATGATGATATACTTAGGAATGTATGCATAGTTTTTCCATTCCCTATATCATATTGCCATCTATTATCTTCTATGCATGTATCATGTTATGCATATGTATGTCCAGAGATATTCGGCATTGACCCCTGGATGGTCTTATGACACGGCCCGCGCAGATGTCTTCTTCGACAATTAGCCGTATAGATCATACCCCACCATCGTTGGTGGCATTGGGTATGCGATCGTGGTATAATAGCATGTCACCACCAGACAAGATGACTGTAGATCATTTGCTGCAGCATACCATGACCTTATTGATTTTTCAGGTTCCCGCAGAGTTTGTGGACGGGATGATAGAGCATTGGGTACCGGACAGGCAGGTTTTTTGATTTGGGACCCATGAGTTGACTCCTACTCTGGAGGAGTATGCACTATTGACGATGTTGCCTTAAGATAGACCTTGCGTGCACCTTGCTTTGGGAGACATGATGTGACGCCCCCAAAATAGGTATACATCACCTATTCTGAGTTGTCAATACATGGTACAGAAACAACTACAACTTTATTATTACAACAATAAAACTGTGAGTTTGAATACAAATATTATCTTCTAGACAATATCTATACTCAAATAAATCCTCATCACATTTATTGATACATTATTTTACAAAAATGGTGAGGAATACTAAACAATCCTTTCTAAAACCTTCATTCCATACCCCGACTCTGCATTTCGCTATATTCTCGCCTCCGAGAAAAATGGAACAAAAGGAAAAGGGTGAGCTCAACTAGCTCAAGAAAGAATATTATGACTAAGATAATATACAACAAATTATCGTTAGTCTTCAACAGGAAAAATATAATAGAATACAATAGACAACAAATTTTAAATCAATATTCGCAATGAAATAATAATTCATTAGAAGAGTTAAGTAGAGAATGCAAACTACTATCTTCTATGTATGAATTTAAAAGTTCATCGCCTATCTTTTATCCCCTCAGTAACATCAATCAATATACATCTGAATCAAATATTCATCTTTGCACTACAGTGCCAAAGATATTCTTCAGAAATCATTCATCTTTTTGCACTACGTGCCAAAGATATTCTTAAGAAATCATTCATCTTTGCACTACAGAGCCAAAGATATTCCATAATATCATCATTTAAGACCGAGGATGATGAAAATATTTTTTTTAAAGAAACGAATCCAAAGAAACAAAATGACAAGGATTAAGGATTAAGGATTCGTACTTGGTTTTATCCACGTCCAAAAATACCTCAAAAATAATCATAGTGGTGTAAAATTCAAGAATGATCAAAACATGGATACAATCAAAGTTAGTATCCGAAATAGATGTTTTGACTTAAAAGAAGAAATTTTATTTTTCTATGAATAGTACCGATATCGTGAATAGTGCCGATAGTATCGTGAATAATCTACCGTATCGTGAATAGTAACTCCGACACCAAAAGATAGAAATTCCACAAAAACATCTTCACGCTTCATGAATAGTACTCGTGAATAGTAACTCGTGAATAGTAACTCATGAATAGTAACCTATGAATAGTAACTCATGAATAGTAACCCATGAATAGTAACCCTAACATGAAAAAGTTCCAAATTTGATAAAAACTTCAGATCAACGTTTCAGTATAATGATATTGAAGAAATAATATCATTACGAAAAAAATAATATCCCTTACCTCAAGAGAGCAGTACTTCTGACTAGAATAACGCTGAATGAACTTGCACCGTATATCAATACTCAAAGTATACTCAAAATACTCACAAGAATACGCTCAAAATATCGAGAGAGAAAATAGAGAGAAAACTTCAGTTTCTGGTGTGATTTTCAATTCTAACCTAAGCACCCTATTTATAGGAAAATGCTTAGAACACCAAAGCAGAAAATTTAATATAATATTAATATAATTATACAAATTTTCCTTAGCCCACCTTTTGGTCAAAACACCAGCCACACATGTTAATGATGTCCAAAAAAAATACAAAAAACGTTTTTCTTAACAAAAATAATTTAAACTCCCAAAATCAATTATTTGAGCTTCTAACTTCAATAATTCATAATAAATAGCCCTTTCATCAGAAAATTCAAATCTCGCGAGTTTTTATAGGAAATTCAATTCTCTACAACTTTGTAGAAGAAAGTTTTTCCAAATTCCAAATAGAAATTGACCGAAATCCACAAACGGTTGATTTTACAGACTATAATCAAATTTCAGTCAATAATTGTGTCCACCAACACACAAAACATGTGTTAAACATTTAATGCCACGAAAATACTCTTCCTCCTCATATACTCATATATCCCACATTCATTGTAAAAATATCACCGTTAATATATTATTAAAATAATATATTTAAATGAATTATTTTATCGTAAAAAGATAAAATATTAATTTTCAACAATTGTCATTTTAAAATTTTCTCCATCTATATCCACATAAAATCAATATTTTCCTCATCATATAAATCAATAATTAATTACTCACAAATAATATTACGAATCACAATATTGACAACCAAAGGCGGTTCCTTGTGAAAGAGGGGCTTTCCAATAAGAATTTCTTCTTCTTCTGGGCGCCGCAATTAGATGACCAAACCTCTCCTTAGATGTAACTTTCTAGACATTGCCAATAATGTTATCTAATAATATTATTCAGATAATAGGAATTATTGCTTCGATAATGAAAAATACCGTGTAATGACAATTATTGAAACAACAAAGAATATAAAATATCAACGCAAAGAATTATTAACTCAATAAAATATTTGAGCAATAATTATCAGAACCATTATTGAGTAGTGCCTTCTTCACGTAAGAATCAATAATTGGTGCAATACTGTGTGCTACTGTTCAACAACGCGTATTACTGTGTTTTAACCACCGGGTATTCCAACAAGATAATTGGTAATAACTACTGTGGTTATTTAAAAACAACTTATATTTGTCGCTTTTCTTCATCCAATCATTTTCCGTTATGGGGCCCACACATGGTCACTGGCCGTCGCATTTAATATTCCCTTTACAAAGATTTAATATTCCACGACCAAACGAATATTCCCGAAGCGATAATGAATATTTTATAACCACTTGCTTATTTTGAAATATTTGCGTATTTAACCCTTAACTATCCACATTAATCAAATCAACCCTTACTATTTCAAAATAATAAATAAAGGAAATTCCTTTTTATTTAAAAATTTCGGGGTCTTACAACCTCCCCTTCTTATGAAATTTCGTCCTCGAAATTGACGTGACGCTTCTGTGTGTTTTGAAAAGGTGAGGATACCTCGCTTTCATTTCCGTTTCCAATTCCCAGGTCATTTCCTCTATAGCATGATTCCTCCACAAAACTTTAACTTGTGGTATGACCTTTGCGCGTAGGACATGCTCCTTCCTATCCAAGATCTTGACAGGTACCTCCTCATACGTTAAGTCTTCGGCTATCTCATCCGGTTCTAACTCAATAACGTGGTTCGGGTCTTTCACATATTTACGAAGTACAGATATGTGAAACACATTATGAACACGAGACATACTTGGAGGTAACGCAAGTCTATAGGCTACATTTCCTACTCTCATCAAGAATTTGAAATGGACCAATAAATCGTGGATTGAGCTTTCCTCTCTTCCCAAATCTTGTAACTCCCTTCCATGGAGCAACTCGCAACAATACATGATCCCCTACATTAAATTCCACGTCCTTTCGATGAAGATCCGCATAACTCTTTTGTCGATCTTGTGCCGTTTGTATACGTTGTCGAATCATTTGGATCTTTTCGGTAGTCATACGTGCTTAACTCCGGGTCCCAACAATGTTGCTTCACCCACCTCATCCCAACATATTGGAGAACGACATTTTCGTCCCATATAATGCTTCAAATGGAGCCACACCTATACTTGCTCGATAACTCGCTTGTTGTAGGAGAATTCCACCAATGGTAAATACTTATCCCAACTACCTTTGAAGTCTAGGACACGAGTCTTAATAGATCTTCACGAGTTTGAATAGTCCTCTCGATTGTCCGTCCGCTTTGGGGATGGTATGTCGAACTAAATCGCAAATCCGTGCCCATAGCTTTTTGCAAAGCTAACCCAAAATCTTGAAGTGAATCTTGGGTCACGATCCGAAACTATGGATACAAGCATGCCATGCAACCTCACAATCTCATTCACGTACATACTAGCAAGAAGACGCGTTCAAGGGAATAAGTCTCCGTGTCGGCAAGAAATGAAAGCGGACTTGGTTAATCTATCAAGAATAACCCAAATAGCATTTATGCCTTGAGAAACCGTGAGAAGACCCATAACGAAATCCATAGTAATGTGTTCCCACTTCCATTCTGGAATCTCAAGTGGTTGCAATCGGACCCTTAGGTACAAGATGCTCCGCCTTTACACGCTAAGTGTTAAACACATCGAGATAAACTTTGCAATCTCTCTCTTCATATTGTTCCACCAAAATGTATGTCAAGATCACGATACATTTTAGTACTTCCAGGATGGATTGCAAATGGCGTATTGTGTGCCTCCATCATAATCTTGTACTTCAAATCAGAGTCGTTAGGAACACAAAGTCTAGAGTGGACTCAAGTATTCCTTCTTCATCAATTCTCGCCCTAATAGCTCCTTCTTGTACTTTCTTCTTCATACGCATCGACTCGGGTTGGTGGCTTGAGCAACCTTAACTTTTTCTATTAAAGTTGGCTCTATGCGTATACTTGACATCATCGCACTCGTTCCCGCATATGATCTTCTACTCAATGCGTCAGCTACCACGTTCGCTTTACCAGGATGGTATTGAATAGTGTGGTCGTAGTCTTCAATAGTTCGAGCCAACGTCATTGCCGCCGCATGTTGAGTTCTTTTGAGTGAAGAAATATTTAAGGCTTTTATGGTCCGAATATATCTCCACTTTCTCCCCATATAGATAGTGCCTCCATATCTTTAAGCTGAAAACGATCGCCGCCAACTCTAGATCATGAGTAGGATAATTCCTCTCATACTCTTTAAGTTGTCATGAGGCATAGGCTATGACTTTCCCACGTTGCATGAGAACACATCCTAACCCTTTGCACTCAAGCATCATTGTAGATAACAAATCCATCCGAACTAGATGGTATTGTTAGAAACAGTGCTTAACAAATAAGTCTCTCTAAGCTCTTGGAAACTCTTCTCGCATTCTTCACTCCAAACGAATTTTGTATCCTTCCGAGTTAGCTTTGGGTTAATGAAGTAGCGATTCGAGAAAACCTTTCCACGAATCTCCGATAATAACCAAATAAGCCCAAAAACTCGTGATTTCATCACCGATTTCCTATTGCTCCCAACTTTGTATTGCTTCAATCTTCACGGATCAACAGATACTCCATGTTTCGACACCACGTGCCCAAGGAATGCTACTTCCTCAAGCCAGAACTCACATTTCTTCAATTTGGCATATAATTGGTTTTCACGAAGCCTTTGGAGTACTAGCTTCAAATGGTGCTCATGATCTTCACGGCTTTTGGAATATATGAGGATGTCATCAATAAAGACAACAACGAATTGATCCAAATATTCCTTGAATACTCGGTTCATCATATCCATGAAAGCCGCAGGAGCATTAGTTAGTCCGAAAGACATGACTAAGAATTCATAATGCCCATACCGAAGTTCTCAAGGCGCTTTGAATATCCTCGCTTTTAATCTTCACCGATGATATCCTCGAACGAAGATCGATTTTTGAAAAGAATTGTGCCCTTGCAATCGGTCAAACAAGTCATCAATACGAGGTAGAGGATACCTATTCTTGATGGTGACATGGTTCAATTCCCGATAGTCAATACAAAGTCGCATACTCCCGTCTTTCTTCTTTACAAATAAAACAGAAGCACCCTAAGGAGATGTACTAGGACGAATGAAACCGATGTCCAACAATTCCTGTAGTTGGACCTTTAACTCCTGAAGTTCAATAGGAGCCATTCGATATGGGGTTTTAGAAATGGGCTTTGTACCAGGTTCAAGATCAATAAAGAATTCAACTTCACGCCTGGGGGGTAGGCCGGAAGTTCTTCTGAAATACGTCGGAAAGTCAATAACAACAGAATATTATTCAAATTTGACGTGTCTTTATTCAAATCCATAACATGGGCTAAGAAAGCTTGACATCCGCTTTTCAATAAACGAATAGCTTTATGATTAGATATGATGTTGATTGATTTTAATGGTTTAGTTGCTTGAATCCGCATAACAAAGTTGGTTAGGAATATGAAAACTAACAACCTTACGAAAACAATCAATTTTGGCATGATGAGTAGTTAACCAATCAATCCCTAAAATCACATCAAAAGCAAGTATCTTTAAAGAGATAAGGTCAATGGTAAGGTAATGGTGCCAACTTGAATCAAACAAGATTTATAAAACAAAGGATGGATGTGGCCAGTTTCTCCTAACTGAGTTTCCACAGATAGGTCAAAGTCTAATTTCTCCTGAGTCAAGTTTAGAGCGTTGAGCACATGCAGAGAGATAAATGAATGGGTAGCACCGGATCAAGTAAGGTATAAACTTCGCAAGAATTTATAAATAGCTTACCCGTGATCACCTCGTTTGGGTTCCTCGCATTATGACCAAATCACAACAAATGCTCTTCCTAATCGTTGACTTTGACTTTTCTCGGGACGATCTTTCGAGTCACCGTCCCCTCATTGAACTAGGTTTTGCTACCGCATAATCTCGAAAGCGATATGTCCTTCCTTTCCACAACTATAGCATACCTTGAATCTGTTGTGGGGCGCTTTGATCGATATGTCCTCTTTTCCGCATTTGTAGCATATAATGGGTGGTCGTTCTCCTCCCTTAGAACCGATTCTTTCCCAGACTTTATGCGTCTTCATATGGTCGTTGTTAAATCTCCTCTTTTAAAATCTCCTCCCGACTCGCTTCTTCGCTTTTCATGGCCATGATTACCACCAGAGTGGTTACCATTTCTGTCCGTCTGCTTTTTCTCCGCAGTTATCATTATTCTGCTGATCGCTATCTTTGATACGATCCCGTTGTGGTCCCTCAGTTGACCGTACTTCGTTATCTCGCTCTAATAATTGAGCCTTGTTTACAACATCTGAATAAAGAGAAAATTTATGAGAAATGAGATATTTGACGTATCTGGGGTTTCAAACCTCTAAGAAACATCCGCGTCATAATTCCTCATTCTCCACCAAATGAGGTGCAAACACGATAACTCTGCAAACTTTGCCTCGTCTTGAGACACCGTCATGTTGTTTTGTTCCAATCTGATGAACTCCACTTCCTTCATATAGACGAACACTTTCGTGAAAGTATTTGTCATTAAATAGCTCTCAAACGTCTCCCAAGACATGCCGAGTCTTGGTACCGGATGGGTACGCTTCATGCACTCCCACCAAGAGTCCGCTTTCGCCACGGAACATAAAGGTGGCGAATGGAACCTTCTGTTCCTCCGTGCATCCCAAGACATCGAATATCTTGGTAATTTGTTTGACCCATGTTTCCGCCATGATCGGATCCGGCTTTCCCTTAAATTCGTGGTCCCAACTCTTTGAATCGCTTGCATCAGTGACAACCCGTGAATTGCTATCATTTCCTCCAGTATTTTGAACACGAAGTTTCCCACGTCGATTTTGCATGAACTGCAAAAACTTCTAAACATCCCTCGTTCATCATCTCGCTTTCAATGGTGTTGTTCACGGGAGGAACATTGCCACTGTTGCACGCTTCTCCTCGCTTGGTGAGTACAGCATCTCCACTGTCTCATTTCCATTGTTAATATTCTCGGTCGACATTCTCAAATCTTTATCATAAAACAAGGGTTAATTAAGAAATCAATATATCACATAATATCCCTATATACTCGACCAACTAACAAATAAGCTTAGGTAGGACACACTAGCGAAGGATTTACTCGTCTCTCCCTCCTAGTTCTATTCCCCGATCTCCGCCAGAGATCATATCCCTAAGCTCGATACCAACCGTGGCGCCCCCAAAATAGGTATACATCACCTATTCGAGTTGTCAATACATGGTACGTAAACAACTACAACTTTATTATTACAACAAGAAATCGCTGTGAGTTTGAATACAAATATTATCTTCTAGACAATATCTATACTCAAATAAATCCTCATCACATTTATTGATACATTATTTTACAAAAATGGTGAGGACTACTAAACAATCCTTTCTAAAACCTTCATTCCATACCCCCGACTCGCACTTTTCTATATATTCTCGCCTCCCGAGAAAAATGGAACAAAAGGAAAAGGGTGAGCTCAACTAGCTCAAGAAAGAATATTATGACTAAGATAATATACAACAAATTATCGTTAGTCTTCAACAGGAAAAATATAATAGAATACAATAGACAACAAATTTTAAATCAATATTCATAGCGGAAATAATAATTCATTAGAAGAGTTAAGTAGAGAATGCAAACTACTATCTTCTATGTATGAATTTAAAAGTTCATCGTCTATCTTTTATCCCCGTAACATCAATCAATATACATCTCGAATCAAATATTCATCTTTGCACTACAGCCAAAGATATTCATCATTAATCATGTTCATTTAAACACTGCTTCATCTTTGCACTCACGGGCCAAAGATATTCTTCAGAAATCATTCATCTTTGCACTACAGCCCAAAGATATTCTTAAGAAATCATTCATCTTTTGCACTACAAAGCCAAAGATATTCCATAATATCATCATTTAAGACCGAGGATGATGAAAAATATTTTTTTTAAAGAAACGAATCCAAAGTGAAACAAAATGACAAGGATTAAGGATTAAGGATTCGTACTTGGTTTTATCCACGTCCAAAAAATACCTCAAAATAATCATAGTGGTGTAAAATTCAAGAATGATCAAAACATGGATACAATCAAAGTTAGTATCCGCAATAGATGTTTTGACGAAAAAGAAGAAATTTTATTTTTCTATGAATAGTACCGTATACGTGAATAGTGCCTTATCGTGAATAATACCGTATAATGTGAATAGTAACTCAGACACCAAAAGATAGAAATTCCACAAAAACATCTTTCACGCTTCATGAATAGTACTCGTGAATAGTAACTCGTGAATAAGAACTCATGAATAGTAACCCATGAATAGTAACTCATGAATAGTAACCCATGAACAAGAACACGACATGAAAAAAGTTCCAAATTTGATAAAACTTCAGATCGTTTTCAAAGATAATGATATTGAAGAAATAATATCATTACGAAAAAAATAATATCCCTTACCTCAAGAGAGCAGTACTTCTGACTGGAATAACGCTGAATGAACTTGCACCGTATATCAATACTCAAAGTATACTCAAAATACTCACAAGAATACGCTCAAAATATCGAGAGAAAAATAGAGAGAAAACTTCAGTTTCTGGTGTGATTTTCAATTCTAACCTAAGCACCCTATTTATAGGAAAATGCTTAGAACACCAAAGCAGAAAATTTAATATAATATTAATATAATTATACAAATTTTCCTTAGCCCACCTTTTGGTCAAAACACTAGCCACACATGTTAATGATGTCCAAAAAAATACAAAAAACGTTTTTCTTAACAAAATAATTTAAACTCCCAAAAATCAATTATTTTGAGACTTCTAACTTCAATAATTCATAATAAATAGCCCTTTCATCGAAAAATTCAAATCTACAAAAAATTTTATAGGAAATTCAATTCTCTACAACTTTGTAGAAGAAAGTTTTCCAAATTCCAAATAGAAATTGACCAAAATCCACAAACTACGATTTTACATTGCTATAATCAAATTTCAAATAATAATTGTGTCCACCAACACACAAAACATGTGTTAAACATTTAATGCCACAAAAATACTCTTCCTCCTCATATACTCATATATCCCACATTCATTGTAAAAAATATCACCGTTAATATATTATTAAAATAATATATTTAAATGAATTATTTTATCGTAGAAAGATAAAATATTAATTTTCAACAATTGTCATTTTAAAAATTTTCTCCATCTATATCCACATAAAATCAATATTTTCCTCATCATATAAATCAATAATTAATTATTCACAAATAATATTACAAAATCACAATATTGACAACCAGTGCAGTTCTTCACAGAAAGAGGGGCTTTCCAATAAGAATTTCTTCTTCTTGGCCAATTATTAGATGACCAAACCTCTCCTTAGATAGAACTTTCTAGACATTGCCAATAATGTTATCTAATAATATTATTCAGATAATATGAATTATTGCTTCGATAATGAAAAATACTGTGTAATGACAATTATTGAAACAACAGCAATATAAAATATCAACGCAGCAATTATTAACTCAATAAAATACTGAACAGTAATTACTGTAACCATTATTGAGTAGTGCCTTCTTACGTAAGAATCAATAATTGGTGCAATACCGTGTGCTACTGTTCAACAACGCGTATTAGTGTGTTTTAACCACCGGGTATTCCAACAGTATTAACGGTAACAACTACGCCGTTATTTAAAAACAACTTATATTTGTCGTTTTCTTCATCCAATCATTTTCCGTTATGGGGCACACACATACATTGGTCAAGGCCGTCAGCATTTAATATTCCCTCGACAAGATTTAATATTCCACGACCAAACGAATATTCCCCGACGATAATGAATATTTTATAACCACTTGCTTATTTTGAAATATTTACGTATTTAACCCTTAACTATCCACATTAATCAAATCAACCCTTACTATTTCAAAATAATAAATAAAGGAAATTCCTTTTTATTTAAAAATTTTGGGGTCTTACACATGAGTAGACGATTCATGACTCTCACTGGATTGTAGCGCAAAGTAGTACAGGATGAGATGACATCTAGCCACGTGATATCCCAGCGTTTTCTGTGACGCTCCCAAAATTAGGTATACGTCACCCATCTTGGGTCGCCACTTACATGGTACAAAATTCAAATACAACTGTTGTGTACAATACGACAAAACATAAACTGTGAGTTTGAATACAAATATTGTATACTAGAGATTATACAAACTCAAAAGGAGTCCTTATTACAATTATTATTACACTATTTCACAGAATGGTGAGGATTACTAATGCTATCATCTGGTCCATCACTCCGTTCCCCGACTAGTCCCTGCTACGTTCTCATTTCCTGAAGAGAACAATAAAAGTAAAAGGATGAGCTCAACTAGCCCAATAGGAAATATTATGACTAGGATAATACAGAATATATTATCGTTAGCCTTCAACAGTGTTAAACTGATACAATATAACAACCATCAAGTTTAACTGCAGCGGAACAAACAATCCATTAAAAGAGTCAAGTAGAGAATACAATCTACTATCTTTTATGATTTAGAAGGTTTTTCATCACTTTTATCATTGGGACTCAAATTTTAATAAATAATCCACATTATCGAATCACCCCACACTACTGACCAGGATATTCTTTAGTATCACGACCACAATTATCCATGCACTACGGGCCAAGAATATTTGTATATTCATTAATGGTCATGATCATGCCAACAACGCCCCATCAATGCACTACGGGCCAATGAGGACTTTTACCACATTTTGTAATTACGGCCATGATTACAATCAATAATCCACAGTCGGTCATAATCATACCAAGTCCATCTATGCACTATAGGCCATGTATGACTTTCAACAAAATATAAACATGAGGATGATGGCAATGATATAAGAATTCAATAAAACAAGTTCAAGAATTATTTTATCCAGAACTAATAATGTCCAAATTTTCAACATGATCTTTGCTTTGTAGAGTAAAAATTCAAGAATGCTCGTAAGAATATTTTCACGAAAAGATATTTGGATGAAGCGCAAATATCAAGGATATTCCACTAATTTCATGGAGTATAGAAGTCAAAACTTTAACTAACTGAGTATAATAAGGAATGGAATAATAAAAGAAATCACCAGGCATGCGATAGACCGCACAAGCAGGTTATTCCAACAGAATAATAAATAACGGAATCAGGTCTGGAGTAAAACGCACAGACAAGATATTCCAATAGAATAATAAAGACGGAATCAGGTTCGGCGTAGAACCCACAGGCAGGATATTCCAACAAAATAATAAAGATGGAATCGAGTCCCAGAAAAACATACATACAAGATATTCCAATAGAATAATAAAGAGGCAGAATCGAGTCCGGCGTAGAACGCATGCAGATGTGATATTCCAATGTAATAATAAAGATGAGAACCCGTCCCAAGTAGAGCGCATGCATGTGACAGATGTTCCAAATGTAATGATAAAGAATGAAACAATGTAAGAATTTCACCAAGTATAGGGTAGTCCACAGATACAAAGTTATTCCAATGTAATAATAAAGAATGGAATAATGTAAGTTCTCTTCATGGATAAGAAAGAAATAATACTCCTACCTTGGAAAAACCGGATATCTTTGGAATAGTGAGTAGCATTTCTCTTCTTCTTTCTCTATAATTTCTCTCTATAATAATCGCTCACTAAAGATTTTGTGAATTGGTGAGAAATGAAGGAAGAATGAGCTTATTTATAGGAAAATATAGTTTTCGATAATTGCACGCGTTTTGGGGCTCGAAAATTACATCTGATAATACTCCAACTTTTCTTTCATTTTTAATTTAGTCCTACAAGTATTATCAATCTTGCACCAACTCCCCTAATAGTAAATAATGTGAATCAATAGTTCAATCATGTGAATCAATAGTATAATCATGTGAAAAAAATACGAATTACAAGATAAGTACCTCCATCTATACCTCAATTTTTAACTTAGTCATGCAAGTATTATCAATCTTGTTCCAACTCCCCTAATAGTAAATAATGTGATTCAATAGTACATATATGTGAACAAATAGTTATATAAGCATGTGAATTAGTAGCAATTAATTGCTCATTTATCCGATAAATTACCCGATTTATCAATATAACCCTGACATCAATTATCATCTGGATTAAATGTCGATTTTCACTAACACAAACAATTCCAACATAATGAAACTATTTTTATCAAAAATATAAATTTTGAAATTTCAAAGTTTGATTTTCCCAAAAAGTCAACTGCTGACTTTTTCGACCAAATAGTGAATCCGGAAAATTTTGTGTTTATAAACTATTTTTACTAATTTCATGCGTTCCCACTCAAATATCACGTCCGCTGCTCTCCAAATTCAACTCCGAACAACATTCATCATTAATATTATAACTCACAATATTTATCAACCGTGTCGTTCCTGGAAAGAGGGGGCTTTCGATAAGGATTTCTCCATATCATGCCAATTAGGTGACCAAACCTCTCCTTGACAGGACTTCTAGACATTGTAAATATTGCAATTTATAATATGAATAACTTTATCATCTCAAGTATTGATTTAATAAAAAAACATTTTATGCAGATGATACTGACCATAATTGAATCCATAATATGATAGATATGATGTAGCAATTACTGTAGCAACAATTGAGTATAACTGAGTGACTTCTCACGTAAGCATCAATAATCAATACCGTGTGCCACTATGCAACCACGTGTATTACTATACTTTTAACATCGGATGTTTCAACAGTTAACGGTAAAACTTTCGTCGTTATTTTCATTAATTATTTTTGTCGTTTTTTCAATCCGACAATAATTCCGTTATGGGGGTCCACCAATGATTGTGCCGTTGTACGAATATTCCCTATTAAAATGAATATTCCCTGACCAATCGAATATTATATAACAACTTACGTACTTTTCTAAATTTGTAAATATTACCCACAACTATAACATTATATCAAATCCACACCATAATATTCAAAAATATATTTCGAGAAAATTTAATCTTTATTCAAAAAGTTGGGGTCTTACAACCTCCCCTTCTTATGAAATTTTGTACTCAAAATTAGGGTGCGTACCTGGTATGTCGAAGAGGTGAGGATACCTTGATTTCATTTCAAATTCTAATTTCCAAGTCATTTCCTCAACATCGTGGTTTCTCCACAAAACTTTGACTTGAGGTATAACCTTGGAGCATAGAATATGTTCCTTCTTACCCAAGATTTTAACAGGAACCTCTTCATACATTAAATCTTCCTCTATTTCGTCTGGTTCTAACTCAATAATGTGGTTCGGGTCTTTCACTTATTTACGTAACATGGATATGTGAAAAACGTTATGAACACGAGAGACATACTTAGCAGAAGCAAAGTCTATAGGCCACAGTTCTTACTCGATCGAGGATTAAAAATGGGCCAATGAATCGAGGATTGAGCTTTCCTCTTTTTCCAAATCTTGTAACTCCTTTCCATAGAGCAACACGTAACAACACATGATCTCCAATATCGAATTCTACGTCCTTTTCGATGAAGATCGGATAACTCTTTTGTCGATCTTGTGATGTTTTTATACATTGTCGGATCATTTGAACCTTTTCCGTAGTCATACGTACCAACTCTGGTCCCAACAACGTTGCTTCACCCACCCCATCCCAGCATACTGGAGAACGACACTTTCTTCCATACAATGCCTCAAATGGAGCCATGCCAATACTTGCTTGATAACTATTGTTGTAGGAAAACTCCACCAATGGTAAGAACTTGTCCCAACTTCCCTTGAAGTCAAGGAAATAGAGTCTTAATAGATCTTCAAGAGTTTGAATCGTCATCTCCAACTGCCCATCCATCTGAGGATGATATGCCGAGCTAAATCATAAATCCGTGCCCATAGCTTTTTGCAAACTAACCCAAAATCTTGTAGTGAATCTTGGGTCTCGATCAGAAACTATGGATACTGGCATACCATGCAATCTTACAACCTCGTTTATGTATATACAAGCAAGATGTTCAAGTGTATAAGTTTCTCGTATCGGTAAGAAATGAGCAGACATGGTCAATCTATCAACAATGACCCAAATCGTATCTATGCCTTGAGAAACTTTGGGAAGACCGGTAACGAAATCCATGGTAATGTGCTCCCACTTCCATTCTGGAATTTCAAGTGGTTGCAATGGACCTTTTGGTACTTGATGCTCCGCCTTGACTCGTTGGCAAGTTAAACAGCTTGAGATAAACTCTGCTATCTCTCTCTTCATATTGCACCACCAAAATGTATGTCGAAGATCACGATACATTTTGGTACTCCCAGGATGGATTGCAAACGGTGTGTTGTGCGCCTCCATCATGATTTTATACTTTAAATCAGGGTCGTTAGGAACACAAAGTCTGGAGTTGACTCGAAGTATTCCTTCCTCATTGATTCTTGCTTCCGGCATAACACCTTCTTGCATTTTCTTCTTCATACGCATTAGCTCCAAGTCTGTAGCTTGAGCAGCTTTAACTTTATCGATTAAAGTCAGTTCTACTCGTATATTCTCCATCATCATATGGGTCCCTGGAGTCTTTAACTCTATCTCCATCCTTTGCAAGTCACACAAAATGGGCTTTTGTGTTGTGAATATTGCACTCGTACCCGCATATGATCTTCTACTCAATGCGTCAGCTACCAAATTCGCTTTTCCAGGATGGTATTGGATGGTATGATCATAATCTTTCAATAGTTCAAGACAACGTCGTTGTCGCATGTTGAGTTCCTTTTGAGTGAAGAAATATTTGAGGCTTTTATGATCCGTAAAGATCTCCACTTTCTCTCCATAAAAGTAATGCCTCCAAATTTTAAGTGCGAAGACAACAGCTACCAACTCTAGATCATGAGTAGGATAATTCCACTCATATTCTTTGAGTTGTCTTGAGGCATAGGCTATGACTTTCCCATGTTGTATGAGAACACATCCTAACCCTTTACCCGAAGCATCATCAGATGACAAATCCTCCGAACCGATGGGTATTGTCGTAACAGTCTTTGAAATGAGTCTCCTTTTGAGTCCTTGAAAACTCTTCTCACATTCCTCGCTCCAACCGAACTTTGTATCTTTCTGAGTTAGCTGAGTTAATGGAGTAGCGATTCGAGAAAATCCTTCCATGAATCTCCGATAATAAGCAGCTAAACCGAGAAAGCTACATACTTCGGTTACTGATTTGGGTTGCTCCCAGCTTTGAATAGCTTCAATCTTTGCCGGGTCAATGGATATTCCGTGACTTGATACTACGTGCCCAAGGAATGCTACTTCCTCAAGCCAGAACTCGCATTTCTTTAACTTGGCATAAAGCTTATATTCACGAAGCTTTTGGAGTATCAGCCTTAAGTGTTGCTCATGATCTTCACGCCTTTTGAATAAATAAGGATGTCATCAATAAAGACGACCATAAAGTGATCCAAATATTCCTTGAATACTCGGTTCATCATATCCATGAAGGAAGCAGGAGCATTAGTCAATCCAAAAGACATGACTAAGAATTCATAATGCCCGTACCGAGTTCTGAAGGTAGTCTTTGGAATATCCTCGGTTTTAACCTTCAATGATGATATCCGAATCGAAGATCGATCTTTGAAAAAAATTGTGCTCCTTGTAACTGATCAAACAGGTCATCAATACGTGGCAATGGGTACCTATTTTTGATGGTGACATAATCAATACAAAGTCGCATACTCCCATCTTTCTTCTTCACGAATAGAACAGGAGCACTCCAAGGAGACGTACTAGGACGAATGAAACCAATGTCTAACAATTCCTGCAATTGGGTCTTTAACTCCTGAAGTTCAATAGGAGCCATTCGATATGGGGCTTTGGAAATGGGTTTTGTACCAGCTTCAAGGTCGATACAAAATTCAACTTCACACTCTGGGGGTAGGCCAGGAAGTTCTTTAGGGAATACGTCAGGAAATTTATTAACAATAGAAATATCCTTCAAATTTGACGTATTTTTGTTTAAATCCATAACATGAGCTAAGAAAGCTTGACATCCGTTTTTCAATAAATGAATAGCTTTATGGCTTGAGATGACCGTGATTGATTTTAATGGTTTGGTCGCTTGAATTCGCATAATAGGTTTATTAGGAACATGAAAGCTAACAACCTTACGAAAATAATCAATTTTAGCATGATGGGTAGTTAACCAATCAATCCCTAGAATCACGTCAAATGCAAGTATTTTTAAGGAGATAAGATCGACAGGTAACGTGCGGTTACTGATTTGAATCAAACAAGACTTATAAACAGTGGATGTAATGAAGGTTTCTCCTAATGGAGTTTCAACAGAAAAGTCAAAGTCTAATTTCTCCGGAGTCAAATTTAATCGTTGAGTGCAAGTAGGAGAAATAAAAGAATGGGTAGAACCGGTATCAAATAAGGTATAGACTTCACTAGAGTTTATGATAAGCTTACCCGTGATGACCTCGTTCGGGTTCCTTGCTTTCGGAGGTCACAACAAACGCTCTCCTTGCTTTCACGGGCTTTGACTTTTCTCGGGACTGACCTTTGGTGCCTCCATCCTAGCCGAACTTGTCTTCTGGTGAATGATAAAATCCCGGGCTAGGTGACCTTCTCTTCCACAATTATAACACGCTTTGGATGGCATCGCATACGCTTTGACCGATATGTCCCTCCTCCGTATTTGAAGCATATGATAGGTGGTCGCTTCTCCTTCCTTAACCACGATTCTTTGTGCTTTGACGCCTTTCCATCATTGTTGATTCTTCTTTTCTTGAAATGTCCATTTTACCGTCTTGCCATGATTACCACCAAAGTGGTTACCATTTCTCATGTTAATTCCTCCACGCTTGTTGTCACCGCTTTAGGGGACCTGTTACCACCGGTATTTTCATGTCACCGGCCGCTTTCCCTTGTTTCGTTGACTCGTTCACAGCTCCAATAATCGAGCCCTATTTACAACATCCGGGTACAAACACGCTTATGAGAAATAAGATATTGACGTATCTCCGGTTTCAAACCTCTTAAAAACATTCGTGTCATTCGCTCCTCATTATTGACCAAATGGGATGCAAACCAGGATAACTCTACAAATTTAGCCTCATATTGCGACACGGTCATATTGTTTTGTTCTAACTTGATAAACTCCACCTCTTTCATGTGACGAATACTTTCGGGAAAGTACTTATCGTTGAATAGCTCTTGGAACTTCTCCCTAGACATCTTGAGTACGTCAGGCTGAGTACGTTTTACAGATTCCCACCAGTAATCTGCCTCTTCATGCAACATGAAGGTGGCAAAGGGAACCTTTTGCTCCTCGAAGCATATCCCAAGACATCAAATATCTTGGTGATCTGCTTTATCCATGCTTCTGCCTTAAGTGGTTTAGGCTCTCCAATAAACTCGGGTGGTCCCAGCTCCTTGAACTGTTTAGCGGTGACTGTCTGAGAGTTTCCTATGTTTACACCTGTATTTTGAACAGGAGCCACTCTCGCCTGATGTTGCATGAATTGCATGAAGCCTCAAAACATTCCATTGTTCATCATTTGGTTAGTGTTGTTGTTTGCATGAGGATTGTCGCCTTCCTGGTGCACGTTGTCCTGGTTATTGATCTGTGGAGACTCAACGGTCTCCTGTGCTCCATTGATGTTCTTAACATTCTCAGATGCCATTTTCAAACACTGCCACAAAATAAGGGTTAATTGACATGCAACATATTATCACTATACTCTGACCGACCAATCAAATACCAAATAAACTTAGGTAGGTCATACTAGCGAAGGAATTCCCCGTCTCTGCCCTCCTAGTTCTAGTCTCACATCTTAGCCAGGGATCATATCCCTAAGCTTTGATACCAACTGTGACGCCCCCAAAATTAGGTATACGTCACCCATCTTGGGTCGCCACTTATATGGTACAAAATTCAAATACAACTTAATAATACAACTGTCGTGTACAATACGACAAAACATAAACTAAGAGTTTGAATACAAATATTGTATACTAGAGATTATACAAACTCAAAAGGAGTCCTTATTACAATTATTATTACACTATTTCACAGAATAGTGAGGACTACTATTACATTATCAATTCCGCTCACTCCGCTTCCCCGACTAGTCCCTAATACGTTCTCATTTCCTGAAGAGAACAATAAAAGTAAAAGGGTGAGCTCAACTAGCCCAGTAGGAAATATTATGACTAAGATAATTCAGAATATATTATCGTTAGCCTTCAACAGTGTTAAACTGATACAATATAACAACCATCGAGTTTAATCTGCAATGAACAAGCAATCCATTAAAAGAGTCAAGTAGAGAATAAAATCTACTATCTTTTATGATTTAGAAGGTTTTTCATCACTTTTATCACTGGGACTCGACAATAAATAATCCACATCATCGAATCACCCCGCACTACGACCAAGGATATTCTTTAGTATCACGACCACAATTATCCATGCACTACTGGGCCAAGAATATTTGTGTATTCATTAATGGTCATGATCATGCCAACAATCGTCCATCAATGCACTACGGGCCAATGAGGACTTTTACCACATCATTTGTAACATTACGGTCATGATTACAATGAATAATCCCTGGTCATAATCATACCAAGTCCATCTATGCACTATAGGCCACCGATGACTTTCAACAAAATATAAACATGAGGATGATGACAATGATATAAGAATTCAATAAAACAAGTTCAAGAATTATTTTATCCAGAACTAATAATCCAAAATTTTCAACATGATCTTGCTTTGTAGAGTAAAATTCAAGAATGCTCGGAAGAATATTTCCACGAAAATGATCGGATGAAGCACAAATATCAAGGATATTCCACTAATTTCATGGAGTATAGAAGTTAAAACTTTAACCAACCGAGTATAATAAGGAATGGAATAACAAAAGAAATCACCGTGCATGCGATAGATCGCAAAGCAGGTTATTCCAATGTAATAATAAATAACGGAATCGGTCCGTGTAAAGCGCATGCATGTGATATTCAACGAGAATAATAAAGATTTTAATCATGTCCGGCAGAAACGCATGATGTGATATTATTCCTACGTAATAATAAAGACTTTAATTAGGTTCGGCGTAAAACACACAGAGCGTGATATTCCAACAAAATAATAAAGATTTTAATCAGTCCTGCAAGTAGAACGCATGCATGTGATATTCCAATGAAAATAATAAAGATTTTAAACAGTCCGGCGTAGAACGCATGCATGTGATTTTCCAACAGAATGATAAAGAATGGAACAACGAGAAGAATTTCACCAAGTATAGGGTAGCTCACGATATCTGAGTTATTCCAATGTAATAATAAAGAATGGAATAACAGAAGTTCTCTTCATGGATAAGAAAGAAATAATACTCCTACCTTGAAAAAAAGCTGGATCTTTGGAATAGTGAGTAGCAGATTTCTCTTCTTCTTTCGCTCTATAATTTCTCTCTATAATAATCGCTCTAAAGCTTTTGTGAATTGGTGAGAAATGAAGGAAGAATGAGCTTCTATTTATAGGAAAATACAGCTTTGATAATTGCACGCTTTGGGGGCTCGAAAATTACAATCTGATACCTCCAACTTTTCTTTCATTTTTAATTTAGTCCTGCAAGTATTATCAATCTTGCACCAACTCCCCTAATAGTAAATAATGTGATTCAAATAGTACACATATGTGAACAAATAGTTATATAAGCATGTGAATTAGTAGGAATTAATTGCTCATTTATCCGATAAATTACCCAATTTATCAATATAACCCTGACATCAATTATCATCCTACGAATAAATGTCGATTTTCACTAACACAAACAATTCCAACATAATGAAACTATTTTTATCAAAAATATAAATTTTGAAATTTCGAAGTTTGACTTTTCCCGAAAAAGTCAACTGTTGACTTTTTGACCAAATTGTGAATCCCGAAATTTTTTGTGTTTATTGACTATTTTTACTAATTTCGTCATTCCGGACTCAAATATCACGTCCGCGTCTCCAAATTTAACTCTAAACAACATTCATCATTAATATTATAACTCACAATATTTATCAACCAGGTCGTTCCCAAGAAAGAGGGGGCTTTCCAATAAGGTTTTCTCCCTATTGGCGCACAATTAGGTGACCAAACCTCTCCTTGACAGAACTTCTAGACATTGTAAATATTGTAGTTTATAATATGAATAACTTTGTCGTCTCAAGTATTGATTTAATAAAAAAACATTTTATCAGTATGATAATCACGACCATAATTGAATCCATAATATGATAGATATGATGCGATAATTATCAGTAGCAATAATTGAGTATAACCGAGTGACTTCTCACGTAAGCATCAATAATCAATACCGTGTGCTACTATGCAACCACGCGTATTACATCGTATTTTTTAACCGGGTGTTTCAACAATGAATTCAGTAAAACTTCCGTCGTTATTTTCATAAAAAGTATTTTTGTCGTTTTCTCAATCCGACAATAATTACATTATGGGGTCCACCAATGATTGTGTCATTGTACTAATATTCCTGTTAAAAATGAATATTCCCCACCAATCGAATATTATATAACAACTTGCGTACTTTGCAAAATTTGTAAATATTACCCACAACTATAACATTATATTAAATCCACACCATAATATTCAAAAATATATTTTGAGAAAATTTAATATTTATTCAAAAAGTTGGGGTCTTACATTTTCTGTATGACAGATTTGGCTCGGAGGATAGCTACTCACAATATTTCGGGGATTTCACCGCACCGGAGGATAACTGGCATTTGGCGAGGTGGATGTCTTGATCGATGCTATCAGTCTTTGTCAGACGCCTATATGCCATAGTACATGGATGAGATAGACATAGGTGTCATCATGGTCTTGAGAGCTCTCAAGGAGGGTTGTACCATTGTACCTATGATTGTAGCAGAGACCCTACGGTCAGGATCCGATTGCTGTACTTACCCGCCAGGAGTGTTCACAGGTAGTTCGGTTATGTTGTATGTGTGGTTTATGTCACACTTGAGACCGATTGGTACCTTTAGATGGCATGGATATTGTTTCACCCATGATATAGCTATGTCATACTCCTTTCAGTCATCGGAGTTTATAGATGCTCTGTCCTTGTCCACATTTTTGGCAGATATCAGAGATTCATTCAGCATATTGCCGTGTTCGGGGCTTAGCTCACCATACAGCTTCATTACTCACGCTTCGGGCATGGACTTCCTCCCTCTGGCTGGCTTGAGGGGCGTGACTACTTATCACCCACTGGCCGTGATGTCATAGTTTAACCAGTTCTAGGATTTCATCCTTTCGAGGGGGTGATAGGTCAGCGTTCAGCTTCTCGATATCTCTCAGCAGAGGACCGATCTCGTGTGTACGCTTGCTGGGATCAGCGTGAGATAGCTACTTTTTCTGTGAGCCATCCGGGTTGTTCTGTAGAGTATTCTGCATGGATGGAGATAGAGATTTTATCGGCTGCAGCAGTATCTACAGTACCGGATAGCGAGTCAGAAGATGTAGAGCCCATGGAGGACATCAATTCCTACATCGAGGAGGAGCCCACTGCTGGGTTGCCAGTATTTCCTTCTAGATTCTCCCAGTACCAATATTGTTGTGATTCAGCACTCAGCACAGTACTTTGAGCAGAGTCTTCATCTGATGACCTTTGAGAGAGATCAGGCTCGATCTATGATGTTGACTGCCCTTGATGGGAGGGATGCTGCTCTATTAGAGAGAGACGAGGCATTACCTCGTAGAGATATCGCTGTTGTTGAGCGGGATGAGGCCAGATCAGCCAGAGACGCAGTGATAGTTGAGCGGGATAGTGTTATATCTGCCCGGGATGTAGCCGTTATAGATAATACTGCGGTGAGGTCCCTTACCACTGGCATGATCACAGAGATGAGCGCATATATTGATGATCATATGGTCACCATGCAGATGGCTGCAGATCTGTTGGGTTGTGTGGATGTCCTCATACAGGAGACCACAGCTTTACCTCCTTCTTCTGAGAGGGATGCTATGTTGGGCTTGTTAGCTCACATACACGCTGACTTGTAGATGGATTTGTATTTTCCTACACAGACTAGCTTAGCCATTTTTTCATGCACAGTTCAAATTGTATATATCAAACATCATTATATATATGATAGGGAAATATATTTTTGATCACTTCCCTTTTAGATATGCCTGAATACTTGCTTGATATTTTTCCTGCTGTTTTAGGGCTTGTGATCTTGATGTATTCTGAATTCCTCATGGGTGGATTGACATTGATTTGTCTCTGGATAGTTTAGAATGGATCATTGATCTTTATGTATCCCTACCATCTTTGGTGTCTTGGGACTGGTTTCTATATGAAAATGTGGAGAGGAGTGTGGCTTTCCTCTCTGAGATTGACCGCACCACAGATGGTCGCTATTACTTCTATTTAGGAGAAGTCTAGTTAATTCCATCTCTTATGGATTGATGTTGCTCTTCAAGGTATGACCGCAGCTTAGATGGTCGCCGAATCTCCTATTTGGGAGGAGTTCAGGTAATTCCACCCCTTTGGTCTGAAGCCGAATGAAAATGTAGTGGATTGAAGGAATACCAGTATAAGTTGACAATGGTTTGTGTTTTGGTAGGGGGTGAGACTGAACCATGAATGGCTACCTATGTACTCCTATTGAAGAGGAGATCAGGTCTGCGTAGTTCGAACCTGGTGTAAGAGGTTCAACGCTGTATATGGTAGAAATGGTGTAGGAATGTTTTTGGTTGTTTTTGTTTTTGTAAGGGTAGGAATGTTTTTGTTGTTTTTGTTTTATTGCGACCGGGCCATGTAACATGGTTTCCTACGTACTCCTATTGAAGAGGAGATCAGGTCGACGTAGTTTGCCCCTCAGGGCGAGTTGAAAAGCGTAATCCCATGTGTAGGTCAGAGTGCCGGGAGGAGAAAGTTTAATGCTAAGTTGAGGATAAACTGCAGGTACGAGAAGTTTGATCCCAGGTATGGGTAGCCAAACTGTAAACGCAAGAGTTTCAATCCATGGTGAGATGACCTAAGTTGCAGGAACGCAAAGGAGAGCCAGGCTGCTGGCTTGAAATGTATATTTCCTTGAGGGGCAAAGTGTAGAAAAGTTGTATGTGGTAAAGGGTTAAAGAGCCGGAATGACTGGTGATCTGATGGTCCGACACCAGGGTGTTTGCGAATTACTTCAGACATAGTACCGTTTCACGGCGTCTGAGTTGATGAGTTGTGGAAATTCATCGATGTCCATTTCTTGCAATCTGAGAGCACCTCTCGTCAATACTTTTTTGACAATAAACGGGCCTTCCCAGTTAAGAGCGAATTTTCCCTTAGACTGATCTTGGTTGTCAAGGATTTTCTTCAAAACCAAGTCATGTTGTTTAAACTGCCATAGCCGGACTTTCTTGTTATAGGATCTGGCGATCCTTTACTGATATAACTGACCATGGAAGATAGTCGTGGTTCGCCTTTCGTCTATTAGAGACAATTGGTGATACCTGTCTTATACCCATTGGTTTTCATCTAGCTGAGCATATATCAACACTCTGAGGGATTCCATCTCAACTTCTATGGGGAGCACTGCTTCCATCCCATAGGTTAATGCATAGGGGGTTACCCAAGTAGAAGTGTGCATTGAGGTTCTGTAGGCTAACAGAGTAAGAGGCAATAGGTCATGCTAATCTTTATGGTTGGCGGACATCTTTTGCATAATCTTCTTGATGTTTTTGTTAGCAGCTTTAACAACACCTTTCATCTTCGGACGATAGATGATAGAGTTAAGATGTTTGATGTGGAATTTACTGCATAATTCCTCCATCATTTTGTTGTTGAGGTTCTTGGCATTGTCTGACACAATCACCTCTGGTTGTCCATATCGACAAATGACATTATTTCTGATGAAAGCAATGTTGACTTCTTTAGTAACCCTGGGGAAGGAGGCTGCTTCTACCCACTTGGTGAAGTAGTTGATCATGGTGAAGATAAACCGGTGTTCATTACTGGCTTTAGGCTCAATGGGCCCAATCACGTCCATTCCCCACATTGCGAAGGGCCAAGGCAAACTCATATTGTGGAGTTCCCGTGGAGGGGCGTGTATATCATTCCCATGAATCTGGCACTGATAGCATCTCTTGACGTGGTCATTGCAATCAACTTTGAGAGATAGCCAATAATGTCCCGTCCTGAGGACTTTCTTGACAAGGAGGGGGCCACTCATGTGGGGACCACAGACTACACCATGGATTTTATTTATAAGCCTTTAGGCTTGATCTTTGTCTAAACATCTTAGGAGACCTAGTCATGCATCTCTTTTGTAGAGTACATCTCCACTCAGGTAGAATTTCATAGCGGGTCCATCTCGCAGATATTCCTTGATATGCTGATACCAAGGATGTTGGATGGGAGGTAGCTCATCCGATACTTCTCTAACGTAATTCCCATAGGCTGGGGCCTTGTGTAGGGAAATTGTGTCGCTTGGCAAATGTTCCTTATCTGATATGTGAATAAAGGAGGCCAAAGTTGCTAACGCGTCCGCAAAGTCATTCCTATTACGAGGAATGTGTAGAAAAAGAGATTTCTTCGAACTCCAAAACCATCTTCAAAACCTGCCGATGGTAAGGCAGCAAATGTAGTTCCTTGGTTTGATAGATTTTGGTGGATTGTTTGATTACCAACTCTGAATCTCCAAAGACAGTTAACCGCCTGATGCCCATTGAACGGGCAAGTTTTAGCCCCATGAGACAGCCTTCATACTCAGTCGTATTGTTGGTGCTAACAAACTGCAATTTAACGGCGATGGGATACTGCTCCCCCGTACCAAATACTAGAACTTCTCTAACTCCAGAACCTTCCATATTAACAGCTCCATCAAAATACATCTTCCATGATTGCGCGCGTGTCGTCGATGATGTTATTCTTGATGCTGTCATTACTCCTTCATCAGGGAAATATGTTTCCAAGGGTTTAAAATCCCATAAAGGTGTGGTGGCCAGTTGATCCGCGATTCCTTGACCTTTGATGGACTTTTGAGTCACATATACGATGTCAAATTGTTGTATAATCAACTGCCATCTGGACAGCCGACAATTTAACATGGGTTTATTGAACACGTACTTGAGAGGATCCACGCGGGATATGAGATGGGTTGTGTGACCATGGAGGTAATGTTATAACCTTATAGAGGCCCATGCTAAAGCACAACACGTCTTTTTGATCATAGTGTACTTGTGCTCACTGCTGCAGAACCTTTTGCTGAGGTAATAGATAGCTCGTTCTTGGCCTCTATCGTCTTTCTATCCTATCATGCAGCCCATGGCATTGTCACTTATGGACAGGTACATAAACAGGGGAACATCATCCCTGGGTGGTACCAAAACAGGAGCTTTGACTAGCTTTTTCTTGATTGTGAGGAAGGCATTTTGACACTCATCATTCCATTTCATGGAGGAATTCTTCCTTAATAGCTTGAAGATTGGCTCACAGGTTGCTGTGAGTTGAGAGATAAACCTGCTAATGAAGTTTATTCTTCCCAAAAATCCCCGTATTTCCTTTTCTGTCCGAGGAATGGGCATTTCCGTGATGGCTTGGATTTTGGCAGGATCCAGTTCAATCCCTTTGTGGCTGACTAGAAATCCTAGCAACTTGCCTGATTTAACGCCAAAGGCGCACTTGGCTGGATTCAACTTCAAGTTGTACTTACGCAACCTGTTGAACAACTTCCTGAGATGGTCTATATGGTCATCCTCCTTCCGGGACTTGACAATGATGTCATCCACGTAGATCTCAATCTCTTTGTGCATTAAGTCATGGAAAAGAGCCATCATATCTCGTTGATAGGTGGCTCCGGCATTAATGAGGCCGAATGACAATCGTCTATAGCTAAGGTTCCCCAAGGCGTGATGAAAGTAGTCTTCTCACGATCTTCCTCAGCAACCATGATCTGATGATACCCCGCAAAGCAATCAGCAAAGGAGTACATGTCGTATTACGCAGTATTGTCAATGAGAATGTGGATAAATGGCACGAGAAAGCTATCTTTTAAGCAAGCTTTGTTCAAGTCCCGGTAATCCAGACAAACTCGCACCTTCCTTCCAGGTTTAGGCACGGGCACAATGTTGGATATCCACTCAGGATATGTAGACACCATGATGATGCCAGCTTAAAATTATTTTATAATTTCTTTTTTCACCTTTAGACTCCACTCAGGTTTCAATCACCTGAGCTTTTGCTTGACTGGCTTAAATCCCTCTTTAATGGGAAGGCGATGAAGGACAATGTCAGTGGACAAACCCACCATGTCTTCATGAGACCATGCAAACACATCCTGGAATTGGGTTAATAGCATAACAATGTCATTCCGTTGGTTTGGGATAAGGTCTGAACCAATCTAGATTAACTTAGGGCTTTCTAAGGTTTCGAGATTGAAAGAAGTGGTTTGATCAAGGTTGGGTTTAGGTTTGTCTTTGACCATTCTTAAATTTCTGGAGGCACCTCAATGTCATCCTGTATATCCATCAAGGCTAAATTCATCTCTACATCAAAGGTGCAATCCTTGTGGAGAAGAGGCACCGTATCAGCAAGTACAGGCACATCTAAATTCAGAGTCCTGAAACAAAATATGCTTTCACTTAGTATATATGAAATGTGTTAATCATACACAGTGTTAGCATATACTGGCAAAATAAACTGCTAGTACTGTACAGATGAAAAAGTAAGCAGTTATTATATCTACAGGGTAGAGAGAGTTCTGCCCGCTTTACCCTTGTCGACCAATGCAAGGAATACTGCTTCAATTGGCAAGGGTAAAGTCCGGGTGGACTGCAGTGATGGAGGGATTGTCATCATCCTCCCTGTCCCGAATAATGGCCATTACGTCTGGGCAATCATCGTCTAGGGTGTATCTGTTGGTATGTTCATCATGAACAATGATGCGTATGTCTGACATCATTCGGATGACGTCTTGCTTGATTCTTCGTTCCTCTTCTTCCATTGCAGGATTTGGAACAAAGACTTCTTTCACCTTCACCGGTACCAGCTTGGGAAATAACATAGCCATTACATTGGCTGGCACCTTTACAGGAGGTTGTGCGGACTCAGAGCTTGAAGGCAAAAATAAACGTCGCTTGGTTGAAGTTGAAGGAATCTGCTGATGCTTATGAGGATTCCTGTGACTAGAACTGGCAAGATAGCCTAGTCCAGCTGTTCTAGTTTGCTTGGTTAATTGAATGGGGTACTTGATACCCTGGCAATCTTTACCCAGCCCTTGTCCAGGCTTATGACCCAATGACATCATTTCTTGAGTAAATTTAGAGCATTACCTCGGCAGAAATCTTGGGTTGAGCGATGGCATTCCAATAGCATGGTATTGGGTATTGCTTACTTCAAAGGCATGAAAACTGACCGGTTCAACGTCTGTATTGGCATTGATGAACGGCATGCCCCCGTGTTGAGGATACTCTGGTTCAGCGTTAATCGTGTCCAGGCTATTATTGATAATGTATTTCAATTGTTGGTGAAGAGTGGAGGGCACTGCCCCTGCCATGTGAATCCATGGGCGTCCCAAGAGCAGGTTGTATCCCGAATCTATCTTGAGCACATGGAAAGATACACAGAACATGAGAGGACCAATTTTGATTGGCAGCTCAATTACTCTAATCGAATTTCGTGGGGCTTCATCAAAAGCTTTGATGATAGTATGGCTACTCCGAATTCGGTTGAGATTGATATTCATCTTCACCAAGGTAGCGTATGGACAGATATTTAGAGATGAACCTCCATCTATCAAGACTTCAGCTAGCATGTATCTGGAGGATAAGAACGCGATGTGTAACGGCTTGCAATGACCAGTCCCTTCGGGCGGTATGTCATCATTAGTGAAGGATATCACAGTGTTGTTGAAAATGTGATCAACCATATGTTGAAATTTTTTCGTATCAACTGATGTCGGCAGATAGGCTTCTTCTAAAACCTTCAACAAGAGCCTCCGGTGATTTTCGGAAGTTAATACCAAGTCCAGAATTTATATTTGTTGTGGAGCTTCTTTCAAGCTTAAAACCCCGTGGCTTCGTTATGACCCATAGTGCGGAGGAATTTTTTAATTTTCTCCATGGGTATTTTCACCCTTTGATTTGATGGTAGGCTTCATCAACCGTTGGGGAAGATACAGTGGATTTTCCTTCAACACTATAGCAGTTGTATGTGAGGTGGATCCTTCACCTTCTCCATAATTCCACGAAACTGTATGCAAGCTAACAATAGGATATTATGCTCTGCACGACAAGTTGATTGGCTCGGGAGCGGCCACTTTCAAAGGATTGTTGCTTCCCTTGAGTTGAATTGTTGGCATTGTGAGTGATTTGTTAACCCCATCATTTTCAGCAGATATGACTGCTACCACACTCTTCCACTTAGTAGGGCCTGAATCTTCACTTGCACGTAACACAGTGTCGTTGTCTGCTAGGCGCAGTACACCACTGTCAATTAGATTTTGGATAAGGTGGCGGAGTACCCAGCATTCTTCTGTTCTATGACCGCGAGACTGGGAGTGATATTGACACACTCCATCAGAGTTGTACCATCCTGAACGGGGGTTGATTGGAGGTAGAAAGGAACTGATCCTTCCTTCATTGATTAACATATGAAGGATTTCCTCCATAGGTTAGCCTTAATAGGTGAATTCCCTTTTGTTGGCAAAATCCCGTCGGGCCTTGGCATTTGCTCTCTTTGTCACTTTGTCTTCCAGCATTTCATTTTCTGAAAGTGATGAGGGAATATTCATGACAAGAGGTAGGAGACTGGCATGCTCCTGGCTGATTAATTGACGTGTCACTTGATGCTAATAAGTCACCAGTTCTGCCAATTATTCAATTTGCTTGCATAGAGCTTTCATTTTTTGTTCCATTGTGAATTAGAACTTGGTAGAATCCCATTTGTCATCACCGCCTTTGAGGGTTTGGGAAGATTCATAGCTGAAATTGGAACCCTGTCCATTGCTCCAATTGATCATGTTGACCTCTTCTTCTTTGTACTGAGGAAGAGGGTTGTCTTGAACGTCAAGTTGATCTGGTTTGGTAACCACGATCTCCCCGTTGTCTATCAGGTCCTGGATCTTGTGTTTCAAGGTCCAACAATCCTGAGTATCATGTCCAGGTGCCCCGGCATGATAAGCACATTTACGAGCAGCATTAAAACCTCGTCCATTAGGACTGGCCGGTGGAAGAAGATGTGTAATTTTCTTCTGTGTTGTCAGAATAATGAGAAAGTTCTCGAGGGTATCCCCTAAGGGTGTAAACACTCGAGGGCGTTTGACTTCTCCACCTTTTGGTATTGGAGGGTTCGCAGACTGTGCTTGAAAGGGAGTGTAGTTTCTCCTTTGAATAGGCATGTTCTAATTGCCTTTTTGCTCCTGTAGTATTAGGGAAACATCTTCCTCTTTCTTTTTATGGACCCTCCGGGGGTTGTTTCCATAATTTCTGGGTTGGATGTGATCAGCAACAGCTTTGAGTGCAGCTAGGTCTTGAATCTTTTCGGACTTCAATCCCATCTCAGCCATCTCCCCATGTTTGACCATTTCAGAAAATGGTTTGCCGATGCTGGCTAAAACTCTCTCATAGAACGGAGCTTCTTGTATGTCTATGAAAGTCATGACCATCTTTGATTCTGTCATGAGGACTAACTTGGGCAGCCAGGCGTCTCCACCTTTGAGCATACTCTCTGAAAGACTCGTTAGACTGTTTCTTGATCTTGGTAATTTGATGCCGATCAGGAGCCATCTGAGTTTTAAAGATGTATTGAGTGAGGAAAGCATATGCTAGCTCTTCCCAGCTATGGATTTTGGAGTTGTCTAATCTTGTGTACCACGAACGGGCTTCTCCAGTTAGACTCTTTTGGAATAATTGCATTCTAAGCTTTTTGTCCTCTGTATAAGATCAAAGTTCTCCAATAAACACCTTTAAATGTGTGTAAGGATCTCCTAACCAGTCATATTTTTCAAAGTCAGGAGTTTTAAATTTTTTGGGATAATGAACACCAGGGAAAATGCAAAGATCAGCATATGAAACACTTCCGTGTGTTCCAATTCCTTTGATAGCACGAAGGGTCTCTTCCATTTGAAGGACTTTCTTTTTGATGTCACCAGTGTTTGGATCTCAAGTGGAATGGGCAGCATCATGAGTTTTGTTGGTCGTATCCAACTACAGTTCAGGTATTGTAATGACCTGGGTTTCCCCTTGTGTGGAGGATTCAGTATGTATGGGTATTTTTGGACCCTGATTAGACTGGTGTAATTCTTTGAGTAGAACATCCAAATTTGTAATTTGTTTGCTTAATCCGTCGAATTCTTTGCGAGAAACTAGATTAAGGTCGATCGCAGTGAGGATAATGACATGATTGATTGTAGGCTGTAGCCTTTTTGGACTTTGACCGGGTAGTAGGTCTGATTGGTTCCCTGCGAAAGACTTGCATAGTTTAGCCTTTAGGGAATGTGTATAATAATATGTTAGGTGATGTGTCCATTTTAGGAATTTTATCCTGCAAAATGGATGTCAGCTGTTTGTAGCATCTTAATATGTAGGTGTACACATTTCTTCATTTTTCTCATTACATGGAGATAGATATGGAATGTAATTACAAGTAATTGAAATGAGAGCATGAAGAGACTTTCCTCCATTTTGGGTTTATCAGAGGCTGACCTATCTTAGGTTACTCTCGCGGCTTTTTGGCATAAAGGTTCCCAAATCATCTCAATCTACTAGACGGGAAGTTGATCCAGTCTTTCAACTGGAACGAATTTGGGTGGTGCCTTTCCTGAGCCTCGGAGAATTAGTCTTCTCACGAGTCCAGTAATCAAACACCGACGGGATAGCCTCCTGGTGGAGGGACCATACAAACATATATTGACATACATCGCGTCTCACCGTATTAAAAATGATGACATGTGCGAAGCACTAATATCACAAGCAGATATGGTGCAAAGCACTAATATCACAAGCAGTTATAGTGCGAAGCACTAAGTGCAAATAAGGAAATGCATTCGTACACATTTGTCAAAATGTAAATGCAACATCCACACACAAGTAGATAACAGTTTTGAAAAGATTGTAATAGCGGCTTAAGTCCTCTTACTGGAGTCCCCAATGAGTCGCCACACATCGACGTCGGGATTTTTAGATGTCCCTTTCTGTTTACTTGTTCTTTGGTGTTCTCATTTTAGGTGAGATTTGTTTGAAAAAAATAAGTGAAAAAGGTCTGATATGTATAATGTCAACGATGGACTGTTAAGAGTCGCCAGTTGATTTTTTAAATGATTGTACCAACACAACCGAGAAAAGGTTTACATTGACCCAGTGATGATGTGACATTTAAACGGTCCTGTGAAACCGAGATTCATTAGGTCCGGGGACTTGGTTATGCGGAGGGAAGGTGTTAGGCACCCCCAACATTCGTGTTACCACGGTGACCGCCTCTTTTCAAGAAACTATTATCTGAATGTGTGTGTGTGGTCAATGTGTTGTTATTTGGAAGTAGTCAGAGGCCTCGTTCGCACCTATATATATAGGGTTTGAATTTATGTAAAAATTCAATTTTAGCAAGATATAAGCGATGTTTTTATAAAGAGGTTTTTCAAACCCGATGATCAATAGTAATTGAGACCTTTTACACTCCCATTTTATTAAGTGTTAGACTTGATTGATTTTATTTGACGAGATCTGAGGCATCCGTATGCGAAAATAATGTACAAAAAAATAATGCCGACCTCCTCATGGGTATGGAAACCATCCGAGGAAATTCGACACAACTGAGAATAATTTACAAAGTCGCTTACACGAGTTGAAAATGTCCATCACGAAACCGAATCTAGATCTGATAAATGAATCAGTGATCACATGATTCCTAGGCGCACAAGATCTTTTGCAATCAGTATGAAAGCAGTAAGCATGTATATATATAAAAGCTATAAATATATATATACAGACATGATCACCAACCACGAAGCACCTCCATGGGGGATCCGAAATATAAATAAAGCTGTAAAAGCTATCAACCGCCACGGAGGAAACTCCAGGCTGGACAAAATGTAAAGAAAGCTGTATAAAGCAATCAACTACCATGAAGTGAACTCCAGGCAGGACGAAACGTAAAGAAAGCGGTAAAAGCGTTCAACCACCACGTAAGTAAACTCGTGTGGGACGAAATATATATATATATATATATATATATATATATATATATATATATATATATATATATATCTTGATAACCGCTCCAAACCAAGTCTAGGCTCATCGAACAAAGTTTGACACAAAGTTAATATATATAAATGTATATATATATATATATATATATATATATATATATATAGAGAGAGAGAGAGAGAGAAGAGAGAAAAGCAAATAAACGCACTGCATCAAGTCTAGGCTCAATCGAGACATAACTTCGATAATGTTAGTCAAAATATATATATATATATATATATATATATATATATATATATATATACAAGTTGAATAAAACCACGGACCAAAGTCCGGGGCGAATCTGTATAACCACGACTCTCAACGTGAAGAAGGGTGTGTGCAGAGATGAAGAGAAAGACTCTAAAGTGTGTGAGAAGGCTTACAGTTGACTGCCAAAGAAGACTTCTATATCTTTAGAGTGGGTAAATGTGACGCCCCCAAATCCGGGTACTTGAAACCCGAACTCGGTGCTTCACGATACCATTTCTATAAGCTGAATAATACTAATAATAATATAACATTCAAACTTAATTTACATATGCATCAAAGTTTACTCCCAGGTACGAGACCTTTAAATACATTCCTTACAATACATGATATTAGATATATATATCATTGTCTTAATAAACTATAACTATTATACAACATATTATAATCTCTTTCGAACCACTTTCCTTTCCCCTTGTTCGTGCCTGAGCCTTCAGGTTGATCATACATAACTGAAAATATTTAAATTAAGCAAGAGTGAGCATTTGAGTGCCCAGCAAGTAATAGCAATTATATATATAAGCTAAAAGAATTTAAATGTTTTCTTTAAATAACCCTTCTACAACGAATCAATAGTTGTGAAGTAATCTGAACCGATAATAATAACATAACAACCCTCTTTTAAATTTTTGAAACTACGTACTGACCATAAATTGGGTTTAAGTAACATACTATGAACATTCTTTTCATTTTTGAAAAGGTTTAGTAGAACTTCATCCGCAAACCGTCATAACTTACGGCCACGGAGGGTGATCAGCCCGTTGTACCCTGTATTGATCAACACTACATTACAAGAAACTCTGTCCGCCTTGGGCGCATAAAAAGTTTTCCAATATAAGGGATGTTCATACTTCTCAGGGTTCCAAACCAAAGGTTTTTATCTTGCTCAACAATAATCTATAATTCAACATATATATATATATGGGTAATTGACAAAGGTGTATCAACATGTGAATAAATACCATGACTATCCAAGTAGGAACACTTGTATAACCATTTATAGAAATTAACGAACAGAATATATATCTGAATTATCATATACTAACATGTTGATAGTCAATGAGTGTATATAATATAAAGTTAATAATCTGTACAGTAATAATATAATTCTGAAACATTCTTACTCATGTCCATTGCATAAAGAAAATGCAAAGGTAGGATACTTGCCTGATCTGCTGCTTATAATTCTCAACTTAGTTCTATCTCTTTTATCACGACCTATCATTAATCAAATCATTCGTTCGATTAGAACAATATATCATAACACATAGTACTGCCTATTGTAGTCAGCACATAACCTAATCACAGTATCACACATATCCAACAGTCATTGAATCACAAACAATCATTAACACAGTCAAAATATCTAAGTCCAGATCAATTTTTGAAACATGCTTGTGATTTATCTGCGCGACTTTATCGAGTAATAATCGAGTCTAAGACTTTATTCTCGTATCTCAATATCTGTAAGTATCAGTCATATTATTTTTAAATGACTTAAAATAATTTTTAAACATTTATAATAATTTATCATGAATTTTCAAACATCTAATCATAATTAAATGATTTAAACATCAAACAATTCTATTATCATTAATATTTAATTATTAATGAAATTATCCTTTAAATATTAAAAGTTATATTTTATAACTTAAAATATCTTTAAACACTTTATTTTCATTTAAAATGATTTTTAAAATAATAAAATTATTTTTAAACTAAATTATTTAATAAAATCATTAAATAACTTTAATATCATTAATAATAATTAATTAATAAAATTCATCACAAAATATTAAAGATCCTTAAAAATAACTTCAAATATTTTCTTATACCATAATATAATTTTAAATGATTTTTCAAATATTAAATCATTTTTAAATCATTTATTTAATATTATAATTAAATAAATTAAATACCATTAATATTTCAAAAATACTAAGTATTTATGAAATATATTTAAAATAATTAAAAACTAATTTTTTGAACTTTAAAATAATTTTTAAGAATTTATTTTGTATTTTTCATAATTAAAAACTAATTTTCCTATTTTTAATTAATTTCTGGAAAATAAAATAGGCTTATTAACAGTGGCTGAGGTGCCCTTTTTGACGAACAATATCTGTCAGATCTTAATCTTTATGGCCAATCTAACATATAGATCTTGTAGTATTAGTGTAACACTGCAAAATCCAACAAGAAACACATTGAAACAACATCACCATTAAAAGATATAAGCCATCAAAGTAGCTGTCAGAGTCTGTTTTTCTTTTCTGGGTTGCCCAGAATTGAAGAACAGATCGACTAACCACTTTTGATCGTCAATAACTTGCAACACATGAACTGTTTTTGTGATCTAAGAGCTTTAGTGTGTAGACAACATGTAGTAATACAACTCTATTACTTAAACTCATCATAACAACAACATATAGAGATTATATGGGTCGGTCAAACCATGTCAGAGATCACGCACTTAAGTTTTCTAGGCTGCCCAGAAATTGTTCGGTCAATGCCAGTCAATGGACTTTGACTGTAAATAACGTTTAATCTACAACATATATGACTTTTATTCTTTTTGCAGATCCAAGACAACATGTCAGGCTACACATATCAACTTTCAAACCACAAAACCAATTAAATATCACAGAGATATAAGACATAACATTTGCCAAAAAAAACTTTTTCGAAAAATTCCGGGCTTGAAGAACAGCCGGTCAACCCACTTTGACCTTAAATAACTTTTGATCCACAATAGATATGGACCTGATTCTTTTTGGAGATTAAAGACAACATGTCAGGCTACAAATATCAACTTTCAAACATCAAAAGTCATAAACGACCAAAGATCTGTGGCCACTGACATTCACTGTCAGATCACAAAAAATGAAATTTCTAGACTTTGCAAATCTTCAAATTCGAGCTTCTAAATGTTATGGATCCAACATCTAGCAACCCAGATCATCCTCAGACACTATAATCAACATGTTCTAACATTTAAACATAACATCTAACACCAAAAATTTTGAAAAAAATCAAGCTAGAGTTTATACCTTTTCTAAGCTTTGATTCTTGATTCTAGGCTACTGATTTGTTATGGGATTTCGTGGGGATATGTTTAGGACTGATATAGCAAGAGATTTTTGGATGTTTGGTCTAGAGAGAATGGCTAAGTGATTATTGCACAATTTTAGAATAAATGTGCATTTCCTCTCTCTTTAAATTATACAAATCATGAATAATGATGATGTGTGATGGCTGAATTATTTGTGGGTAATGTTATAGTGTCATGGTAGATTCTAGAAGATGGTGAATGGCTGGCATTTGTGAAGATTCTAGCAACAATGCAACTAATAATGCACTAATAATACACTAATGGGACAAAATGGGCATTTTGGTAATTTCACTTAAAGTCTCAAGGGCATTCTTGTACAATGTGATTAAATCTAGGGTTTAATCACTAGATTGTAATTCTTATAATTTCCCAATTAATTTCTAGGCTTTGACAAATTAATATACTTGTGCAATAAAATCTTAATTAAACACAATAATTTACAATTAGGATTTTTAAATAATAATTAGGGTTTTTCCTAATTATCAGCATAAAACAGTAATTAGGGTTTCTTCTAATTACAGAAATTCTAATACGCAGTAGAATTCATATAACACAACTACTACCCAGTCTTATCTCATAAATGAGTTTAATAATTAGGGTTTCACAACACAATACTAGGTTATAACCCAATTTACCACAATTAACCAATCATTATCTGTCCACACATATACAGTACATTTATATAGTACTGAAAATCACAATATAAATAATATTATGATATTATTCTCATCTCTTGATCACAATCCCAATTTAGGGTTTGGATTCCATATCTGACTTATCCGTCGTATACAACATCAATAATCAAGTTAAAATAATTAACTTAAATATTCTAAACAGATTCATATAATAAAATATTTATTATCATAATTCTAATTGTCACTTCATATATTATTTAAATAATATAGAAATTATATTTTCATAGAAAATAAATAATAAAACATTTACATGCTACGAAAATTAATTACCATAAGAATATAATTTGTAGTAATTAATAATTCCAAAAATTTTTCTAATTTTTCAAGTAATAAATATATTCACATTTATTGTTCACATTACTTGACACTTATTCACCTCATTAAATACAAAAACAATTTATATGCAAAATTTCTTATTTATTTTTATAAAAAATATCGGGTTATTACATTCACCCTCCCTTATAAGGATTCCGTCCCCGAAATCACCGTTTTAAAACTCATTTGTACAAGGGTACATAGCATATATAATCATTGCATGTAGACCTCGATCATAATTGATTGAACTGATCTTTAACTATTCAACATAACGTTTGTCTATCTGATTAAACAGAAATTTGATTTCTAAAAGAACTCAAATTTCCTCCTTCAAAATTTCTTTATGAAATAATTTACTATATATATAGGAAAATCATATAAAATATATAAGTTATTTGAATAGCACCTCGAGTTCCATTTCCAGCTGTCACAGTATCCTGGACCGTCATGTTGAAGACCCTCGGAGTTGCTTTTGTTATGTTATTGGTTGAGGTCGATCCTGTGACTGCTAAAGTTCCACTGCCTTTCCCCGTGGTTACATTCCCTGCCTCCATTATCCTATTTGGACAATCCCTAACCTTATGTTTAGTCGATCCACATATAAAACACCAACTATTCATCCTTGGATTGGGGCAGTTGGGAGAGATATGACCCTCCTGCTCGCACTTGTAACATACAAACTTACCCTTCAGGCACTCACCAGAGTGATTCTTCCCACAATTTTTACACTGCACAGTCTGTTTCCTCACACCTTCTTGCTTCACTTAAACATTCTCGAAATAATTCCCTTTTCTTTTCTCACCCCTATTCCAACTATTACCTTCCACCTTCACAGCTACTCATGTCTTGCCTTTGTTCTTCTTCTCCTTGTTGTAGAGGTTCAAGGTCTCACTCCCCTGCTCAACTATGATAGCCTTCTCCATGAGTGCTGCAAAAGTATTGATTTGCAATACTGACACCTTATTGTAGAGCCAGGGTTTTAAGCCCAGCTCAAACCTCCTTGCCTTTCTAGCCTCCGTATCAACTTGATGTGGGGGAAACCTAACCAACTCATTAAACTTTGCGGCATACTCCGCAACAGTCATGTTATCCTGCTTTAACTCCAGAAATTTCACCTCCAGCCTAGCCTACATACTAACTGAGAGATAGTTTTCGAAAAATAAAGTCTTAAATCTATCCCAAGTAATTACTTCTTCTCCTGCCCTAGTTTTATTTGCCTCCCACCAAAAGTTAGCCTCCCCTTTCATCATATAAGTGGCAAAAGCGGTCTTTTGCCCCTCATCTACCCTAGCAATTACGAACGCCTTTCTATCTTGTTAACCCATGTTTGGGCTTCTATAGGGTCAGTTGATCCTCTGAATTATGGTGGTCCTACTGCTTTAAAGTCTTTAAATTTTGCCAAGCGATTGTCTGGTTGGTTCCCTGCAGCTGGTATTCCCTGCTGCATAGCCTGAGCTACCATGTTTGCAAATTTTGCATTGGGTCTTGCCGTGGTCCCTCAGGATTGATGACAGATTCTTCTGCCCTTTGGTTTCAAGTTTGACGTCTTGGCGGAATTATCTAGTTAAGTAAAACCATAAATTATACTCTATTAACTTACATTCTAAACCTTATTGCACACGATTAATATATTAAACTTGTTTCATTTCTCAAACTTAGATTCATATTCATTCATTGAATATTTTACATAACATAGCACATACTGCTTTAAACATCAGCTATCCCTTTGTGACTACAAAAGTCGGGATTTACAAACTTGACCAACACAAAAGTTGAAATTATTTCATTACACATACTTATCACACATATTACATTAAACATGCCTACACAACATAACCTATACTACCTATTTGTTAAGCCTTTTTCTTGAACTAACTTTCGCTTGATGACCTTCCCTCCCACAAACAAAACATGAACCTGGTTCAAAGTAAGGACAATGATGAGAGGTATGTCCCTCATATTCGCAAATATAACATATCTTTCTCCTTTTCTTCTTACCAGGTCTTTCTAAGTCATAGTCTTCTATCTTTTTTTTTTCCTTATCTCTCGGAGCTGCACACGATGTGTTATTTGAGGCTCCCATCTGATCAATGTAAATTTTAAGCTTATCTTGCTCTTTCATTGTTTCTATTAACGCCTGATGCAGTTGAATATTAAGCAACTTTTCTATCTCCCACAACCTTTCCAGCGAAGAAACCTTGTTCTCCAGATCCTGCACTTTCATTGATGCTTGATCAGCTTCAACTTTAGTGTCCGAATCACTATCTGTCATTTCCACCATTTTTGGATCTGATACTACGTTTTCCACGATAACCACCTTGTTCGATTTGGTTTCCTTGTGAGCCTCTATTTCAGCTATTGGCTTCGATATTAGCTCGGGGGTATGGATCCAATCCTTCTTCAAGTTATAAGCATACCACAAGTCTATTCCACCAGACATCTACACACATAAATTATCCTGATTAGCATATAGTTTATGCACTCAGCAAATAAGAGTTTTATATAAGTTATCTTTTATTTTGTTTGACGATGAATTAATTCAATTCATCTCTATAAACGCATCAACGCCTATCTCTCTGCCGAAAGGCAGCTCCATCCACTCCACGTCGAATCGCATAAAGGCGATGTCTAAAGCTTGCTCCAAGGTATATATCCTCGCATCTTTGGCTTCTATCTCAACTCTCAACTTTCCTAGCTGGTTCTCTCTCTGTTCCAACCTCCCACGTAACTCGACTAATTCCGCCTGTGTTCGATGAGCAGCGTCATTGTACTGCTGTTCCAAAATCTGGAGGGTATGGTTATGTGCCTCCACTTGCTCAGCCCTAACTTTTAAGTCGTCGTTCCTAACCAACAAATCTCTTATCATCTCATGCTCCATGTACTCCTCACCAGAGTCCATCGTCTCTTGGTTCACTGAATATCTATCTTAACTTTCGTCATCCATTCTACTAAGGTTATAACCTAGGTTTCACATTCCTAACGTTTATAACCTACAGCTTTGATACCAACCTGTGACGCCCCAAATTCGGGTACTTGAAACCCGAACTCGGTGCTTCACGATACCATTTCTATAAGCTGAATAATACTAATAATAATATAATATTCAAACTTAATTTACATATGCATCAAAGTTTACTCCCAGGTACGAGACCTTTAAATACATTCCTTACAATACATGATATTAGATATATATATCATTGTCTTAATAAACTATAACTATTATACAACATATTATAATCTCTTTCGAACCACTTTCCTTTCCCCTTGTTCGTGCCTGAGCCTTCAGGTTGATCATACATAACTTAAAATATTTAATTTAAGCAAGAGTGAGCATTTGAGTGCCCAACAAGTAATATCAATTATATATATAAGCTAAAAGAATTTAAATGTTTTCTTTACATAACCCTTCTACAACAAATCAATAGTTGTGAAGTAATCTGAACCGATAATAATAACATAACAACCCTCTTTCAAATTTTTGAAACTACGTACTGACCATAAATGGGGTTTAATTAACATACAATGAACATTCTTTTCATTTTCAAAAAGGTTTAGCAGATCTTCATCCGCAAACCGTCATAACTTATGGGCACGGAGGGTGATCAGCCCGTTGTACCCTGTATTGATCAACACTACATTACAAGAACGATGTTATCATTCACTCTGTCCGCCTTGGGCACATAAAAAGTTTTCCCATATAAGGGATGTTCATACTTGTCAGGGTTCCAAACCAAAGGTTTTTATCTTGCTCAACAATAATCTATAATTCAACATATATATATATATATATATATATATATATATATATATATACGGGTAATTGACAAAGGTGTATCAACATGTGAATAAATACCATGACTATCCAAATGGGAACACTTGTATAACCATTTATAGAAATTAACGAACAGAATATATATCTGAATTATCATATACTAACATGTTGATAGTCAATGAGTGTATATAATATAAAGTTAATAATCTGTACAATAATAATATAATTCTGAAACATTCTTACTCATGTCCATTGCATAAAGAAAATGCAAAGGTAGGATACTTGCCTGATCTGCTGCTTATAATTCTCAACTTAGTTTTATCTCTTTTATCATGACCTATCATTAATCAGATCATTCGTTCGATTAGAACAATATATCATAACACATATAGTATCGCTATTGCGATTGAAGACATAACCTAATCACAAGATTATCACACATATCCAACGGTCGTTTTGAATCACAAACAATCATTAACACGATCAAAATATCTAAGTCCAGATCAATTTAAAACATAATCGATTGTCTGTAATTGACAAACTTTATCGGGTAATAATCGAGTCTAAGACTTAATTCTGTATCTCAATATCCGTAAGTATCAGTCATATTATTTTTAAATGACTTAAAATAATTTTTAAACATTTATAATAATTTATCATGAATTTTCAAACATCTGAATCGTAATTAAATGATTTAAACATCAAACAATTCTATTATCATTAATATTTAATTATTAATGAAATTATCCTTTAAATATTAAAAGTTATATTTTATAACTTAAAATATCTTTAAACACTTTATTTTCATTTAAAATGATTTTTAAAATAATAAAATCATTTTTAAACTAAATTATTTAATAAAATCATTAAATAACTTTAATATCATTAATAATAATTAATTAATGAAATTCATCACAAAATATTAAAAGTTCTTAAAAATAACTTCAAATATTTTCTTATACCATAATATAATTTTAAATGATTTTTCAAATGTTAAAATCATTTTTAAATCATTTATTTAATATTATAATTAAATAAATTAAATACCATTAATATTTCAAAAATACTAAGTATTTATGAAATATATTTAAAATAATTAAAAACTAATTTTCGGACATTAAAATAATTTTTAAGAATTTATTTTGTATTTTTATAATTAAAAACTAATTTTCCTATTTTTAATTAATTTCTGGAAAATAAAATAGGCTTATTAATAGTGGCTGAGGTGCCATGTTTGACGAACAATATCTGTCAGATCTTGATCTTTATGGCCAATCTAACACATAGATCTTGTAGTACTAGTGTAACACTGCAAAATCCAACAAGAAACACATTGAAACAACATCACCATTAAAAGATATAAGCCATCAAAGTAGCTGTCAGAGTCTGTTTTTCTTTTCTGGGTTGCCCAGAATTGAAGAACAGATCGACTGACCACTTTTGATCGTCAATAACTTGCAACACATGAACTGTTTTTGTGATCTAAGAGCTTTAGTGTGTAAACAACATGTAGTAATACAACTCTATTACTTAAACTCATCATAACAACAACATATAGAGATTATATGGGTCGGTCAAACCATGTCAGAGATCACGCACTTAAGTTTTCTAGGCTGCCCAGAAATTGTCCGGTCAATGCCGGTCAATGGACTTTGACCGTAAATAACGTTTAATCTACAACAAATATGACTTTTATTCTTTTTGCATATCCAAGACAACATGTCAGGTTACACATATCAACTTTCAAACCACAAAACCAATTAAAGATCACAGAGATATAAGACATGACATTTGCCAAAAAAAACTTTTTGGAAAAATTATGGGCTTGAAGAACAGCCGGTCAATGCCGGTCAACCCACTTTGACCTTAAATAACTTTTGATCCACAATAGATATGGACCTGATTCTTTTTGGAGATTAAAGACAACATGTCAGGCTACACATATCAACTTTCAAACATCAAAAAGCATAAATGACGAAAGATCTGTGGCCACTGACATTCACTGTCAGACCACAAAAAATAAAATATCTAGATTTTGCAAATCTTCAAATTCGAGCTTCTAAATGTTATGGATCCAACATCTAGCAACCCAGATCATCCTCAGACACTATAATCAACATGTTCTAACATTTAAACATAACATCTAACACCAAAAATTTTGAAAAAAATCAAGCTAGAGTTTATACCTTTTCTAAGCTTTGATTCTTGATTCTAGGCTACTGATTTGTTATGGGATTTCGTGGGGATGTGTTTAGGACTGATATAGCAAGAGATTTTCGGAGGTTTGGTCTAGAGAGAATGGCTAAGTGATTATTGCACAATTTTAGAATAAATGTGCATTTCCTCTCTCTTTAAATTATACAAATCATGAATACAATGATGTGTGATGGCTGAATTATTTGTGGGTAATGTTATAGTGTCATGGTAGATTCTAGAAGATGGTGAATGGCTGGCATTTGTGAAGATTCTAGCAACAATGCAACTAATAATGCACTAATAATACACTAATGGGACAAAAAGGGCATTTTGGTAATTTCACTTAAAGTCTCAAGGGCATTCTTGTACAATGTGATTAAATCTAGGGTTTAATCACTAGATTGTAATTCTTATAATTTCCCAATTAATTTCTAGGCTTTGACAAATTAACATACTTGTGCAATAAAATCTTAATTAAACACAATAATTTACAATTAGGGTTTTCAAATAATAATTAGGGTTTTTCCTAATTATCAGCATAAAACAGTAATTAGGGTTTCTTCTAATTACATAAATTCTAATACGCAGTAGAGTTCATGTAACACAACTACTACCCAGTCTTATCTCATAACTGAGTTTAATAATTAGGGTTTAACAACACAATATTAGGTTATAACCCAATTTACCACAATTAACCAATCATTATCTGTCCACACATATACAGTACATTTATATAGTACTAAAAATCACAAATATAAATAATATTATGATATTATTCTCATCTCTTGATCACAATCCCAATTTAGGGTTTGGATTCCATATCTGACTTATCCTTCGTATACAACATCAATAATCAAGTTAAAATAATTAACTTAAATATTCTAAACAGAATCATATAATAAAATATGTATTATCATAATTCTAATTGTCACTTCATATATTATTTAAATAATATAGAAATTATATTTTCATGGAAAATAAAATGGAGATTAAAAGTACATACAGAGATGAAAGAGACGTACCTCACATGTGGGTCATTGTATTCTGAGAAAAGTATAATTGGAAAAGAGATCCACTGATCTCTAGATCGCCATGGAAATGATATTAGGAAAGCTCTGATGATGACATCCCATGCTGCTGTGCCGACTGATGCATTTTCTTTCTTAGGATGGTTTATGAATGTCCCAGTGTTGAGTTGTCTTTATTTCCAAAATTTCCCCAGTCTTCTTTGATCAAGGGTCCCAATATCAGGTTGTCGTCGATTCTGAAATTGCCTCAATCTTGCTTGTCGTCTGGGGTAGTTGCTTTGACAGATGGGCTGATAAGATGTCGAGATCGTAAAAGTCTTTTACCTCATGATCCACATGGTGAGCAGGTAGTGGAGCTTTGACATTTGGTTGGCCCCAATCCTCTTTTTGACTTATAGGCACAATTGGCTCTTATGATTTTCTTTTTCTAATTTGACGAAGGTTTCAGATTGAGGGTGTCAGCTCTTTGAAGGTCCTTGCTAATGATCATGCTTGATATATTGATGTGTTTTTGTTTCAACTTTGATTGTTGATGTCGAGAGGCCTTTGGACTCCACTAAATTAGACCTTTGATCTCAACTTGGTTGGTGATAACTTCAATCGAGTTTGATTTGATCTGCAAGATTTGATTTGTGGTCTTGATCTGGGGGAATATGTTGTCAGGTATGAGATAGATTTTGCCACGATGGTTTCCCATGTACTGCTAGAGGTTAAAAGAGATCAAGTCTTCTCTTACTTCAGGAGTGATGAGTTGCTGACGAGATACATCTTATGATGATTGCCATTTCATCCCTATAATTGGTTGTCATGATGTATCATTGTCTCTTCCTTTTCGGGACTTATTCCAGATTTGATGGAATGACATTGAGATGTTGTTGGGTCTTTTCAACATGGGTCGCTAACCTTAAGGGTTTTTCTTGGGTGTAGGTCTTTTAGGTTTAATTTGATGTCTTGAGACTGGTCTTTGGGTTTATATTTGGGTTGGATTTTAGGTTTAGAGGTAAAGTGTTTGGTTTTTATTTTGAGGGTTAGACCGCACCATAGATAGATGCCTACGTACTCCCGTGGATGGGGGAGATCAAGTCTTTCGTAGTTTAGGCTTGGTCTGAATGGTTGAGAAGTGTTTATTTGGGTTTGAGTGGTTTTTTTGGGTTTTTGTTTGGTTTGACCGCACCATAGTTAGCTGCCTACGTACTCCCCTTGATGGAGGGAGATCAGGTCTTACGTAATTCAAACATTGCCAAGACCTGATTGATTTGATTTTTTTGATTTTTTTTCAATATTGACATGCATGGAAAATAAAAGACATAATGCTAAGAAAGTGATATCGTCCCAACATCTCCTGGAACTCACACCTTTATCATCTAGATCTACGTCTTCCTGGCTAGCTAAGGCCTGATAGTCCAGTTGTCAAGGGTTATGTTGCCTTTGAGGCTCGCTATAGAGGTTACATCTTGGTCATGAATATCTTCAATCATTTTCAAAACTTAATCGCCTCTTGATTGAGGATATCCCTCGGAGATGCTCAGACTGGACCCATAGCAAAAAGAGATGAACTCTTGATTCCTCGATGGGTTGGCTTCCCCGAAAACCTCGCCACCTTTTTCTTCATCTGTTCCTTCACCTTTTTCATGGGTTTGAGAGATTTGATTATGTAATCTCTCCTAAACTGTTGTTGTATTTCTCACAAGGAACTTTCCTTCTTAGCCTTTTCTACACTAAGAAGGATTAGTATTTCCTCATCATCTAAGAGGGTAAAATCAGGAATGTAGTTGCTGACTTTGGGCAATAAGATGTTTGATGGTGGCGGAAGAATTTTCTTTGAGGACTATCTTTTTTCCTCTATCACTCCCCTCATTATGATGGGTTCACCTTGTGTTCCACTAGGATTGGAGCTTATAGCCATCACTTCCTTTGAATTGTATGTCTTAAGTGGAAATCTTAAGCTCTTCATTTCCTTTTCGCCCTTTTTGCTCATGGGGATTTCTATCTTCAGTTCTCTATTTTTAATGAGACCCTGGATTTTGTGTTGCAGATGCCAACATTGCTCAGTCACATGTCCCGGTGCTCCAGAATGATAAGCAAACCTCTTGTTGAGATCATAATGCATTCCTTTGGGATTAGCGGGTATAGCAAGCTCAATAATCTTTTTTCGCGCAACCAACTGTGCTAACACATTTTCAAATGAGTCCCCCCAAAGGAATGAATACCCTTATCCGCCTACTCTCCCCGACTTTCAGTGACGTAGAATTACGGGGGTTTACCAGTGTTTGGAATGTTATTTGATATTACCTCTTTCGAAATTTGCATTACTCTAAGCGATGTTTCCGCTGGCCAGATCTTCTTGTAATTTTATCATTCCACTTTTCTTGTGCTATCAGCCTGCTTTAATATTCATCATTTAGTTGGCTCATCCTTTAGGGATATAGGCTTGAATTCTAGTTAACTTTTTTTTTTCTCTTGGCTTTTTGATAATTGATTGAAAAGCTATCTCGTAATCTGATGTTGGCGCACTACCAGATTGGCTACAAGAGTTACTTGATTTTGGATCGTCTCCAATTTTTGCATCATTATCATACACTCCTCCGAATTTTCCCACTCTAGGACATTTGCTCTGCTCCTTTGGGGGTATTCCTCCATCCTTCGCATGTACTTACGATTTAGATCCATTTCAGTGCTTCCTGACCCGATCATGTTCACTCCCTTAGTATCATACTGCAATAGAAGGTTGGTGTTAACATTTGGTTTGTCAGGTCGTTGGACCAGAATATTGCCACTTTTGATCAGATTTTGAATTTTATGCTTTAAGGACCAATAATCTTGTGTATCGTGTCCCGAAGACCCTGAATGGGAAGCACATCTTTGTCTTGGATTGTATCTTTTTCTTTTTGGATCAAGAAGTGGAGCCAATTCAATAATTTTCCTCTGATTAATTAATAACTCCAAGATGTTTTCAAGGGAATCGCCTAGTGGAGTGAACACCTAATTTTTCATTTTTTCGAATTTTCTCTTTCTGTCATGTCATTGGTTGAATGTGGCCTGTTGTTGAAATGGCAGATTTTCTTGCTTCTTCCAAATGGGGGGCTTATGATTGGGTTTCCTACCTTGCCCCTGTAAAAAAAGGGATACATCTTCATTGCCTTTCTCGGGTATTGCTCGCATAGTTGTCAGACTGTATATGCTCAGCGACTGCTTCCAAAGCCGTGATGTCTTTAATCTTGCCCGACTCCAATCCCATCTCAGCCATTTCTCCATGTTTAATCATTTCTGAGAATGGTTTTCCTATGCCTGCTAGGACTCTTTAATAGAATGGAGCTTCTTGTATATCAATGAATGTCATTACCATCTCAGTTTCTAACATAAGCGGGCTGACCTATGCTACCATACGTCTCCATCTTTAAGCGTATTCTCAGAAAGACTCAGTATTCTGCTTCTTAATTTTGGTCACTTGATATCTATCTGGTGCCATTTGCGACTGGAAGGTATATTGATTCAGGAAGGCATGGGCCAGCTCTTCCCAGCTATGGATTTTGGAGTTGTCTAGTCGAGCGTACCAAGCTCTGGCTTCTCCAGATAGACTTTTTTGGAAAAGTTACATTCTGAGGCTTTCATCTTGAGCATAAGACCCCAGTTCACCAATGTATACTTCAAGTGCGTATATGGATCTTATGTCCCATTGTACTTTTTAAACTTTGGGACTTCAAATTTATCAGGATATCGAGTCCCTGGGAATATGCATAGATCTTAATAGGTGACACTTCCATAGTTTCCAGTCCCATTGATTGACCTGAAGGTTTCCTCCATTGGTTGGGCTTTCTTTCTGATGTCCCCATTTTCTTGATCATCCTTGAGATTTATAATTTTAGGGGTTTTGTTGGTTCTTCTACTAGATTGAGGTTCAGGTGTTTGGGCTTCCATCTTTCTGTCAGTACCTTTACTACTCCCTTGTGTGGATGACTCTGGTTGAGTGGGCGTTGTCTAGCCCTGAGTGCTTTTACTTTGTTCTTTTAAGAGGATAACCAACTCTATTATTTGATTCTTAAGTCCCTTTAACTCCTCTCGAGACACATAACTTGATTCGTGCTGGGCACTTTCAGCCATGTCGGTGGATAGGCTTTGATCTGGTAATGGGAAGTATCTTACCTATAAGAAGAGTAGGTAGTTTAGTCTAGATAAGCATTAACAACATGCATTGATGCAATGTGTTAGTTTTTTATGATTTTTTAATATTTTCCAGCAAAACAAATGTCAGTTTGTTTAATGACAGGATAGCATGACAGGATTTGATATATGTACAATAATGGAATTGACAAGGAATGGAAATGATATTTACATTAAATTGATATTTACATTGAATTGAAAGGGAAAGGTATAAAGAGACTTTCCTTTGCATTTGGTTTATGAGAGGATGATTTATCTTAGGGTTCACAATCTACTAGATGAAAAGTTAATCCGATCTTTCAATTGGAGCGGATCTGAGTGGCGTCTTTCCTGAGTCTCGCGAGATTATTTTCCTTTGAGTCCACTAATCAGCCACCGACGGGATTGCCTCCTAATGGAGGGACCACACAATATACATTCATCGCGTCTCACCACATGCAATATGATGACATTGTGCGAAGCACTAATATAGAGTATTGTAAAGAGACATGCATTCACATCCATTCAATGTAAAGATATAATTTACACACATGCAGATAAAAAGGGAATTAAAAAGATTGAAATGCGGCTTAGGCCCACTACTATACCCAGTGGAGTCGCCATCGGGAAAAATACTCAATTCCTAGGTGTTTGGTTCTTACCCTTAATGTTTTCTACGTGGTTTAATTTATCTTGCTTTAAAGGGTGAGATTTTAGAAAGAGGCCAATATATAATATCGATGATTTGAAAAGTTTGATTTTAATTGATTGGGCCAAATTAGACAGAGTTGCCATTTGGTATGAGTTAAACGGTTGTGCCAACTCAACCGAATTTTGAAAGGTTTTACAATAGGGCCCAATATGTGACTCTATTTAATTAGTCTGAAAACTGAGATTCATAGAGTTCGGGTGCTTGCTTAAGCGAGGGGAAGGTTTTAGGCACCCCCCGACTTTCGTGAAACACGGTTATCGCGTCTTTTCATTCCCTTAAGCATGTGAAGTGTGTGTGTGTGTGTGTGCGCGCGCGCGCACAATATAAATAAATGTGACCATATTGTTTTATTTGAAAGTAGTGTTATGCCTCTTTTGCACCTATATACAAAGGGTTTAACTTATTGAAAAGTTCAATTTTAAATAGAGTATATAGAAGTGATGTTAAGAAAATTAGTTTTCAAACCCTTATGCTCAAATAGGAATTGAGGCCTTTGATACTTTCATTTTTTTCCGTATTCGGCTTGATTTGATTTTATTCAAGATGTGAAGCATCTTTTACAGTATATGGACTTCTTGTGGGCATGAGAGCCATCGAAGTAAGCCCGAACAACACAACCATAGTTTTCACTATTTGGGGCCTTAAACCCGTATAACCGTTTTAAGGCGTTGGATTTATAAATACAGAGATTTGTAAGTTGGTTGTACAATCAAAAAGGTCCATCACGGGAACCGGATCTATATTTATTGATTGAATTATAGATCCTGTAGATCCTAGGCTCACAGCGTAACGATCGAGAATTTTAATATTTAATTTAAAATAATTATTCAGTTAAATAAATATTTTAGTTGATGTGTTTATTGGTTAAATAAATATTTTGATTGGTTTTATTTAACTGATTAAATAAATAATTGATGAATTGTGGTGGATCAATTTAATTAAGTGTGTATGTTAATTAATTGTTGATTAGTTGATTTTATAAGTTGCGCGTATTTGATTACGTTAATGTGTTGGTTAAATGGTAATTTATTTTGAAAAAGTAAATTAAAAGAGGAATTGTTAAATAATTATAATGTTGTTGTAATTTAATTTAATAATTAAATTAGAGATTTACTAATTTGTTAAATAAAATTATAATTTATAATGAAAATTATAATTATGTAGCAATTTAATTTATGTGGCAAGTTGATATTAACTTTAATTTAATTGAATTTGAATATTATAATTTAATTATATAAAATTGTTACAATTAAACTATATAGTAAATCGAATTATTAAAATAAATTAAAGAGGTTTAATTTAGTTTTTTCAAACAAGACATTATGGCTTTTGAATTCCTATTTTAATTAAGTTCTTGCCAAACAAAGCCTTATGGCTTTTGAATTTAAAATAAATAATTGACATATAATTAAAGGGATATTATGTTTTGTCAGTTTATATTACGTTTATATTATATATTATATGTATATCAGTTTATATATTATTTACGTTAAGTTTTGTCAGTCTAACTCTAAAGAAGGGAAGAGAGAGATTGCAAAGAGAAAAGAGAGAAAGATTTCTCTGTGAGTTTGAGAAAACAAATAAGATTTCTATCATTTTTGTTAGCTAAACAAGGAATTGAAGGTCCTGCAAAAAAAATTAAGGAATTGAAGGTATAATTTTAGTTTTGAAGTTTTTGGCTTGTTTAAAAGTTCTCTGTAATTGATGGTGATGATTAATTAGTTGAATATATGGTTTGTATATGTTAATTTGTGCAAATAATCTGTTTTTATATGATTTGTAAATGATTTAGAGTTGATTAATTCATGAAAACGTGATAAATATGAGGAAATCATGTTTATAGTGAGTTTACAATGAAATATATTTGTATATGGCTTATTTGATACTAAAATTAGTGTTCAATTCATATTATAATGTATAAATTGATTTTTGATTGTGTAAATACATGAAGAAACGAAAACAATGTATTTTGAATGGATTAATTTGGTTAAGAAACAAATCTACAGTGATTGATTTCGCTAAGGATGTCTAAAAATGAAGTTTTAAGCAAGAACACAGAATTTAAAGGTTTTAATTTGATTGTTTATGTTTTTTATGCAGTTAAAATCATGCTAGAAATGTTGGTTTATGTTTCTGCAAAGTCTATAAAATATGTGCATGTTAAATTTGTTGTTTGAGCAAAGTTTTTAGGCCTATTTGGTTTTGCTCTATGTTCTTCGCTAATCTATTATTGCACAGGACTCTGCGAGGCGCAATGATACCTTTGATTTGGGCACGCTTTTAGCACTACTGATTGCGGTGTTGAAATATGACTTTGATCGAGTGAACAAGTGGGCTTAGCAATGGCTAGTTGCCGATTCAAATTAGGCGTTAAAACGCCCACTTGGCGATTGGCCTCAAAATGTGATTTTAATAGGCATACTAGTAAATGCTAATTTAACTTGATCTTATGAATATAAAAGATGATTAATCATGTGACGCCCCCAAATCTGGGTATCTTCCAACCCGACAGATGGTGCTACACAGTGCTACAGTTCTCACATTCATTCAATTGCAATACTTCAAAAGAATGAAAATGTCTTCTATATATTCCAAAACAATATTACCATACTTAGGTTTTTTATAACCATTACATGTGTTCTTGTCATAATATCAAATAATTACAACATTCATACTATACTATTACAAAGGCAATCTATTGGTTCGCTTTAGCCTTCCCTTTATCTTTACCGGATCCTTCAGTATGTTCGGTCTTAGCTGCATTCATATGGTTCAAGAAGAGTGAGCATAACTAGCTCCGCAAGTATGACAATTTCATTTAAACAACAGGCTTGAATCATATAAATCGTATATCTTCAATAACTTAATCAATTGTTATGAAGTACTATTGATAATTCAAAGTAGCACTTCTCTTTTCTTTAAAATGTTTCACAATGAACAACATTCATTAAACATCAATATTGGTCCAAGACCTTGAGCATTTCATTCTTTCTTTGAAAAGGACAACCCGGCACCAAGTTCGGCATATCTTATGAGCATGTCTAGGTGATTAGTCTATAGTACTCTATGTTGTACAACACTACTTTCTGTAAACATATATACGTTTAAGTTTTGGCAACCTCACGTGCCTATCGTTTGACGACAAAACATTTGTTTATCATACTCAATCTTTCTTTGAAATCAATACCAAAATAGTTTAGCAAAAGATAGCAACGTTGACAACCGTTTGATAGATTATAAGGAAATCCACAAAACACATTAAGTCTAGCCGAAGGAATTGGCTTCGACTTCATTATACATCAATTCATGCGTAAGATACATGAATCACAAAGCTTGTCCAAAAGAACATAGACAAGTGTTAGAACACTTGCCTTCAGCTTCTTCTATAGTTATTATTCTTTTCCTTTGAGTCTTTAAGGATTCTACAATACATGATCACATAACATACCACATTAGGTCATATATAATCAAGTATGGTCACTAATACATCTTACCCTTCTTCTCAATTTAATCCTACCTTAGATTGTTTAACATTCGTTACGGTTTATGTGACTCCCCTAAATCCAGGTATCTTCTAACCCGACAGATGGTGCTACACAGTGCTACAATTCACACAAGCATTCAATTGAAATGACTCAAAAGAACGAATATGTCTTATATATATATATTCTAAAACAATATTACCATTCCCCAGGTTCTTTATAACCTTTACATTTGTTCTTGTCATAATATAAAATACATTACAACATTAACCTATACTATTACATAGACAGATCAACGGTATACCTTAGCCTTTCCCTTATCTTTACTGGATCCTTCAGTCCGTTCGGTCTTAGCTGCATTCATATGGTTCAAGCAAGAGTGAGCATAAAGAGCCCAGCAAGTACAACAATTTTAACTAAATAGCATGCTTAAAACATAGGAATAGTATATCTTCAATAACTAAAAAATAGTTATGAAGTACTATCGATAATTTAAAATAGCACTTCTTTTCCTTCAAAACGTTTTACAATGACAATATTCAGTAAAGCATCAATTCCGGTCTAAGACCATGAGCATATCATACTTTTTTTAAAAAGGACATCCCGACACTAAGTCCGTAAGTCCGGCATAGCTTATGAGCACGTCTAGGTGATCAGCCTATAGTACTCTATGTTGATCAACACTACATCCATTAAACGTATATACGTTCAAGTTGTGGCAACCTCACGTGCATGTCATTTGACGACAAAACATTTTAGCATACGTAGTCTTCATTTGAAAACAAAACCAACATATTTTGGTAAAACATTGACAATACTTTGACAGAATATAAGAAATCCAACATATCGTAAGTCTAGCCGAAAGAATTGGCTTTGACTTCATCAGACATTAGTTCATGCGTAAGAATACATGAATCACAAAGCATGTCCAGATTGAACTGAAATAAGGGCTAAAACACTTGCCTACAGTATCTGCTACTGTTATTACACGTGCACTTTAAGTCTTTAAGGTCTCTACAGTAAATGATCACATAACATAACACATTAGGTCATGAATAACATACATGGTTCCTAATGAATCTTACCCTTCTTCTCAATCTAATTATGTATTAGATTTGTTATTATTGGTTCCGACTTACCGTTATAACTTATATTGTCATTACGTTCATGTTCGATTGATTATTGTTAACCTTTAGTGATCATACTTTAAGGTTTAAAATACTTTAATCAATGTTACATTAAGTTAATTAATGTGGTAATTTATCATTACCCAACTACCTTCCTTATTAACTTCATAACCTCTCTTTACTGCCAAAACCCTAAGACTGGCGATGTGACGCGAGTCCTTGTGCAGTGGGTCGCGTTGTGGCCCCACACTTCAGTCCCTAAACTCCCGACTCGGCGCTGCAGCGCGAGTCTTAGTACTATATGTCGCATTGCGGCGCCAACTAACAGTACACTATGTTTCGGCATGGCGCTGCAGCGTGGGCCTTTCTTCCTTGAGTTGCGTTGCGGCGCGGACTCTGTGCCTCAGAAAAATTTGACAGATTTTTAACTTTGTGAGATTCTCAGGCTCATAACTTCTTCGTTATAAGTCTGAATTGGCTCGTTCAAAAGCCATTTGTTCACAAATCACATACTCTACATGTTTATGCAAGAATATTACATTTTCGACATTGTTAACTAAAAATTCACCTATTAGTCCATTTTTAACGAAAACGATAAACGTTTGCGAACGTTCAACGGTCGTTTCTTCGTTTTAAGTCGAAATTCGGTCCTTTTCGAGTCCGCAACTCTGTAATACCAAATAAGACTTGTTCCCATCGTAAACCAATGTTTCTGAGCTTAATATCAAAATTCAACTTTAAATCCGAGAATATTACAAATTCGACGATTATCGTCCAATCGCGTGAATTCCGGCATAACTTCGTTACTTATGATTTGTTCATCGTTCCAAATGGATTCTATCCTTCAAATTGACATCTTAACCTACACATTACATCAACTTCTTTTCATGATAAGTCATTACGTGTTCTTCGTGAGCTTATAACTTACAAAAGTATAAATTATATATAATTTCATTTCTTATAACTTATGGTAGTTATGTCTCGTAACCATCATTCTTACATCCTTTAACATACTAACTTCATTCATATACACATATGAAAAGTTCATATAAGTTCATCATAAGTTCATAACTTATTTAAGTTTGAAATTACTTATTCATGACTTATACGGCTTAAGTCCATTGATTATCCAAATTCATAACATACATGAACCATCATTCATCCCTTCTCTATCAAGATACTATGGAAGAGTTGGAAGATTATTATATATAGAAGGCTTACCCTTCATGATCAAGCTTTTCTTCTTCTTGAAACAATTGAAATTCTAACGTATAATTGCTTATTCTCTCTAACACTTAAACACTTATCTTATTGGTGAAATTAATAAACAACAAATGAGTTAACAAGTCCTCTATTTATAGGATTTCCTAAGTTAGGGCATAAAGGTCATTAGGTCATCCCACCTCCTTAAGCACCTCCTTACTATTCATTACTTATGCACTAAGTAAACTTGGTCCCTACACTTTTTCTTGGTCATCACACAAAGTTCTTGGTCACCAAGTTCACCCACATTATCATGGGTTGCCCCATGGATCACCCTAACCCATTGGATCATAACTTGGGCTTAGGTTTAATTAGCTTAGCTTATTCCTTTGGGCTTTCATTAATTTTCTTTGGACTTTATATTAACCAACACTTGGGCTATAACATTACTAAATCTTGGGCTTGCACCTTAATTCTTATTGGACTTGAACTTCATACATGATCCCACAAGTCCATTTCATTTGGCTTTAAGCCTTATTACGTATTGTTTACGTATTATTCTCGTATTCTAATTCGTATACTAATTCATAATATACGATATTCCATCATTCATATTTACTCGTATAATACATCGTAGCATACTGAGGGTTAATTATTTAATCAAATATCTGATTATTTTAATCAAATAAAATTATTTTACAAATTATCTGATTATTTTATTCATTATTTAATCAAATAAAATTATTTTACAAATTATCTGATTTTCTCAGTCGTTACATTCTTCCCCCCTTATAAGGATTCTGTCCCCAGAATCTCGCTAACAATTACACAAATAACTGAGGGTAATTCTTCTTCATCTTTTCTTCAAGTTCCCACGTTGCTTCTTCGGCATCGTGGTTCTTCCATAACACCTTTACCGAAGGTATAACTTTGTTTCTCAGAACTTGTTCTTTTCTATCAATGATTTGAATAGGCATTTCTTCATACGACAAGTCCTTCTCAATATGAATAGGCTCATATTCTATCACGTGCTTATAATCTAGCTTATAAGGACGTAACATAGAAACATGAAACATATTATGTATTCTTTCTAAATTCGGAGGTAATACTACCACGTAGGTTACCTTTCCTACCCTTTTTTGTAACATTCTAGAATTTTAAAGTGTAATATTAAATATTTATTAATTTATATAAGTGTTTAGTGGATATGTTTATTGTTGAATAAACAATTGTTCAATTTGAGTTGATGTGGTTTAGTTAATTATTTGTGAATAAATAATTAAATATTAAATATTTATTTGTAATATTAAATATTTATTGAATTATATAAGTATTTAATGGAAATGTTTATTGTTGAATAAATAATTGTTCAATTTGAGTTGATGTGGTTTAGTTAATTAATTGTTGAATAAATAATTAAGGAGCTAAGAAAATTTATTATTATGAGATTATATACCAATTTAATTTAATAAGTAAGTTGGAGAGCTTATAGTGATTTAAATAAATTATAATATTTTAAATGGGAAATTGTAATTTAAAATGATAGTTGGTTGAATAAAATTATAATTATAAAGGAAATTATAATTATAAGATAATGATTTATGTGTGAAAGTAATTTAATAGATTAGTATTTGAATTAATTAAATTGATTATTTAATTAAGTAGAAGTGTGACTAATAACATTGCTATAAAGGAGTTATTAAAATAAATTAAAAGAGTTTAATTTTGTTTTGCCAAACATGTCTTATTGCATAATAAGTCTTTAATCTAATAGTGTTTTATCAAACAAGGTATAAGGATTAATCCATTTGTTTTAGTTAGATTTGCCAAACAAGGTGTAAGGGTTAATGGGTTACTTTTATTAGCTTAGCTAAACAAGCCTTATGGCTTTTGATTTTCAAAATAATATAACTGATGTCAGTTAAAATCATATACTAAATATATCTATTATTACATACGTTATATTATTATACGTAAACTAGAGAAAGACTCAGTGGAAGAAAAAGAGAAGAAGAAGAAGAAGAAGAAGAAGAAGAAGAAGAAGAAGAAGAAGAAGAGAAAAGGGAGAGAAATCCTTGAAGGTTTGAGAAAGGAATTGGAGAAAAGAAATTGATAATCAAAAGTAGCCATCATCTTCTTAATCAAAGGTAAGAGCTTAACCTTTTTCTTTAAAAATCTAGTCTTCTTCTTCTTCCAAAAAGTTCTCTGTGAAATTTTTATAAAGTAAAAATTGTTGTTATGTATATAGTTTTGTATGATTATTGATTATAAGGTTATTCCATAAGTATATATATGATTATAGATATAGTAATTCATGTATGTATGTGTTTTGTGGAAGAAAATATATTACAGTGTTTACATGAAAATATATATGAACATGGCTTAGTTTAAAATAGAAATTAAGGTTTTATTAGTTGTTAAATTGATAAATTGATTATGGAAATTGATAGAGTATGTATAATCATAACTATGAAGTTTTGAAATTTCTGTTTTGATTGAAAAACAAAATCACGGTGTTAATTTTCATTGAAAACATCAAAAAATAGAGTTTTTGCCAAAAACATTGAAATTGGGGGTTGTAACTTTGATGTTTGTGTTATTTTATGAGTAGAAACATGTTAGAAGTCTTCACAATATGTTTATATGAATTCTATATGTGTATTACATGTTAATCAGTTTATTAGATTCGAGCTTTTAGGCCAATTTGGCTTTTTCTTGTCTTGTTGTCAAGTCGTCAATCAATCTTGGAGTTTGTGCATATTGCCTGCCCAATGAAGACGTTAAGAGCGCCAAGTGATGCCATCACCACGCAGCAGTACAAACTTTAGTAGTATATTCACCACACCTCAGCGCCATCACCACGCGCTTGGCATGGCTGACCCACAATGTAAATCGTGGCGCCATGCAATCTTGAAGTTAAGCGAAGGTTTACGATGCTTTTGTTTAAGTACACAAATTTAGAAAATAAACATTTTGTGTTAATAATATGAATGCTAAATGATGATTTCAGTAGTATTAAACTATGAATGAGCATGTATCAAGTGTTAACTAGTATTAACATAGTTTGATTATGTGAATGGGTAATTCAACCTACATGATGTATGTATTGTTTATATAGATATACAATGTTGGTAATGACTAACTATGTCAATATGGCATATGTATTGTGACGCCCCCAAAATTAGGTATACATCACCCATCTTGAGTTTCCAGATACATGGTACAGAATTTAAATACAACTTAATAATACAACTGTCGTGTACAATACGACAAAACATAAACTGTGAGTTTGAATACAAATATTGTCTATTAGAGATTATACAAACTCAAATGGAGTCCTCATTACAATTATTATCACACTATTTCACATAATAGTGAGGACTACTAATGCACCATCTAGGACCATCACTCTGTTCCCCGACTAGTCCCAACTATGTTCTCATTTCCTGAAGAGAACAGTGAAAGAAAGGGTGAGCTCAACTAGCCCAGTAAGAAAGGTTATGACTAAGATAATACATAACAATTTATCGTTAGCCTTCAACAGTGTTAAACTGATAAAATATAATAACTATCAAGTTTAACTGCAGCGGAACAAGCAATCCATTAGAAGAGTCAAGTAGGGAATAAAATCTACTATATTCTATGATTTAAAAGGTTTTTCATCACTTTTATCATTTGGGACTCGACAATAAATAATCCACATCATCGAATCACCCCCTGACTACTACTACGAGATATTCTTTAGTATCACGACCATAAATTATCCATGCACTACGGGCCAGGACATTCGTGTATTCATTAATGGTCATGATCATGCCAACAATCGTCCATCAATCCACTACACAGCCAATGAGGACTTTTACCACATCAATTGTAACATTACGGTCATGATTACAATCAATAATCCACGGTCATAATCATACCAAGTTCATCTATACACTACTGAGGCCACGAGATGACTTTCAAAAATATAAACATGAGGATGATGACAATGATATAAGAATTCAATAAAACAAGTTCAAGAATTAATTTATCTATGAACTAATAACGTCCAAATTGTCAACATGATACGGCTTTGTAGGGTAAAATTCAAGAATGCTTAGAAGAATATTTCCATGAAAAGATACTGGATGAAATGCAATTATCAAGGATATTCCACTAATTTCATGGAGTATAGAAGTCAAAGTTTTAACCAACTGAGTATAATAAAGAATGGAATAACAAAAGAAATCACCATGCACGCGATAGACCGCGACAGCGGTGTTATTCCAATGAGAATAATAAAGGATGGAACCAGTCCCATAAATAGCGTCTGAATGATGATATATTTGACAAAATAATAAATAATGGAACCAGTCCCACGTACGCACGCACGTGATATTCCGATAGAATAATAAATAATGGAACCAGTCCCACGAACGTCTGAGATAGGATATTCGACGAATAATAAATAATGGAACCAGTCCCAGCGTAAGCGTAGACGGGATATTCCAATGAATAATAAAGAATGGAATATTAGAAGAATGTCACCATGTATAGGGTAGCCCGTATCTGAGTTATTCCAATGTAATAATAAATAATGGAATAACATAAGTTCTCTTCATTAAGACGAAAGAAAGAAATAACACCCTTACTGGTAAAAAATTGAATATAAGAGTAGGGAAGTAGCGAGAATACTTTTCTATAGGTTCTCTTGTAATTCTCTCTCTAGAGTTTCAATTGAATTCGTAAGAAATAATGAAGGAATGAGCTTCTATTTATAGGAAAATGGAATGAATAAGAACTAATTCATGAGCGGTCCAGATTGATTTACTATTAAACAGACGGTCCATATTGGTTTACTATTAAAACTTAAAACAACGGTCCATCTTGATTTACTATTAAAACTTTAAACCAAATGATCCATATTGATTTACTATTATAACTCCACCAATGTCCATATTGACTTACTATTATATCTTCAACCAACGGTCTGAAAAATTAGCACATCTCCTCATGGAATAATATTGTACCCAAATACCCGAATCCATAATACTAGAGTGAATAGTAATCGGGTGAATAGTAACTCGTGAATAGTAACTCATAAATAGTAACTCATGAATAGTAACTCGTGAATAGTAACTCGTGAATAGTAACTCATGAATAGTAACTCCGACACAAAAAGTGTCCCGAATACCCAATTGAACAATATATCCTCCAAACATCAATTATACTAACACAAATAAGTCCAACACAATGGAACTATAAAATTCATCTTTAATCAACACGAACTTATTCATCATTAATATTATAATTCACAATATTTAACAACCAGGTTGTTCCCAGGAAAGAGGGGGCTTTCCGATAAGGATTTCTCCTTATTAGGCGCCGCAATTAGGTGACCAAACCTCTCCTTGATGAACTTCTAGACACATTGTCAATATTGCAAATAATAATATGAATAACTTTGTCGTCTCAATTATTGATTTAATAATAATAAATATTATGCGAGATGATCTTTGTGACAATAATTGAATCAATAATATGAGAGATATGATGCAAAGAATTACTATAGCAATAATTGAGTATAAGCGAGTGACTTCTCACGTAAGCATCAATAATCAATCTGGTTTGCTACTATGCAACCCACGCCAGATTCTCGTACTTTTAACACCGGGTGTTTCAACAGCTTAACGGTAAAACTTCCGCCGTTATTTTCATAAAAGTATTTTTGTCGTTTTTCTCCGAAATGATAATTCCGTTCGGGGTCCACCAATGATTGTCTGTAGTCGCATTTGATATTCCCCGACAAAAAGAATATTCCCACCAATTGAATATTATATAACCACTTGCTTACTTTGCAAAAAATTATAAATATTACCCACAACTATAACATTACATCAAATCAACACCATAATATTAAAAAAAACTTATTTCGAGAAAATTAAATCTTTATTCATAAAATCTGGGGTCTCATATGTATAGGGTATTGATTCAAGTTGTAAGGTTTAGCTTGTGCTAAAGGCAAGTTTTCTAACTCTATTCTTATAATTGAGCAAGTTCTCTAACTCAAAACTTCATTGTGCGAGATTAATTTCATTTGGTACATTATTGTTTTCAAATTCAATTACAATTGTTATAAGTTGCTACTTCTACACGTTCGTAGAGCTAGATTGCCTATTATTGAGTAAGTCATTGTATCTAGTTACTCATGACGATACAAGTTCTCTAATCTATTATCTTGTTAATTCAATTATTGTTTTCAATTCGATTACAATATAATGATGTAAGTTATTTGGAGCAAGTTATTCTTGTATTTAACTTATGGTTTAGCATGCACAACTATATATGCTATGAATGCTTATTATTCAATTCAAATTAACCTTGGCTTAGTGTTGTTCAAGCAAGATATGCTATAGTTATTCAAATTGTATGCTATTAGATTATTCCTAATGCATGACTTTAGTTTACTATAATTGATTCAATCATGATTATTCTATAGTATAGTGTTATTGGTCTTATTCAACTACTCCTTAGTTGATGTTCGTTGAATTCAAATTATCTTGAAAGCTTATCCAAAACAAACTTCCTTTGGGTGCGGACTTGTACTCTAAATACTGAGATGAACAACTCTTTTAATAAAGATTTACGCTTAGCGTTGAAATGGTTGTGCATAATACATTGTATGAAGGGTTGATCCCCCAAAGTGCGTGGAGTCCTTATAGTCTTATATTTGTTAAAGTTAAAGTTAAAGTTAAAAGATTACTTATAATCGTGGACATGATTAGTGTGGTCATTAGACCCTCGGTGAATGTTAAAATTTTCGAAAAGTTAATAGAATATATTGTTCGATTCTATTAAGCCTAATATTGGCAATTGATGTAAAAGTTTAAAGATTTATTTATTGTTATTTCAAGTGGGCCTTGTTTGCTCACTCTTTGCTGTAAAATTTCTTACGACTAAAGTTGAAACTGGTGACGTACCTAGCACCAGTAAAGGAAAAGGAAAGATGAACAAGTACTGAAGACTTGTAATAGATTTGATAGTTTTATTATCAGACTTTGGTTTAAAGATTGTAATGAAGTTTATTTAAATTTCCACATTTGAATGATTGTTGTTAAAGGTTAGATAACCTGGGAGATTTTTATTTAAATTTATTCTTGTATGGGCTGGTTTTTATTATTCAATTTTATTATAATTGGGTAGTTATAGATGAATGTTTTGATTAAGTGAACGCCAAATCTGGAGGAAATGAAGTACCAGGATTTGGGGGTGTCACATTTTTAATATCTCGAAAGGTCCTATAAATCTTGGACTTAACTTTCCTTTCTTTCCAAAGCATATCTTTCATTTCCAGGGAGATACCTTTAGAAATACGTACGAGCCTACTTTAAACTCTCGGTTTACTCGATTCGAATATGCATACTTCTTTTGTCTGTCTTGAGCTGCTACTAGACGCATTTGTATTAGTTTAACTATATTCGTTGTCTGTTGCACCAATTCAGGTCCTAGCATTCGGCGTTCTCTCACTTCATCCCAACACAATGGTGTTCTGCACTTATGTCCGTATAGAGCTTTGTAAGGCAACATGTCTATGCTCGCACGATAACTGTTGTTATATGTACACTCTACTAATGGTAGATGATCATCCCAACTACCCTTTAAATCCATGACGCAAGATCTCAGCATATCTTCCAGCGTCTGAATTGTTCTCTCGTTCTGCCCATCAGTTTGTGGATGATAAGCCGTACTTAACTTCAGCTGCATTCCCATCTGTTATTGCAGACTCCTCCAAAAGTTTGATGTGAATCGTGGATCATAATCTGACACTATCGAAACTGGTACTCCATGTCTGGAAATAACTTTCTTAACATAAAGTTTAGCTAACGGATCTAAGTTATACTTAACCCTTATTGGCAAAAAGTGAGCCGACTTCGTCAACCTGTCCACTATTACCCAAATGGCATCATACCCCTGTTGAGTAATTGAAAGTCCCACCACAAAGTCCATCGTGATATGCTCCCATTTCCACTCCGGAATCTCCAAGGACTGTAACAAGCCGCTATGACGTTGATGTTCGGCCTTAACTTTTTGACAAGTTAAGCACTTACTCGCTTGTTCTGCTATCTCCCTCTTCATGTTCGGCCACCAAAAACTTTGTCGAAGGTCTTGATACATCTTAGTACTACCAGGATGAATCGAGTACCTAGAACTATGAGCCTCTTGTAACACTTGCTCCATTAATTTTGTCTTATTCGGAACCCAAATTCTTCCTTCAAATCTTAATAACCCATCATTATCAAGACTATACTTTAATTCTTTTTCATCGGTTAGCCGCTTCTTCATCTGGTCACACTCCTCATTTCTGAGTTGTACTTCCTTGAATCTCTCTACAATGGTAGATCGAATCTCAGTTGTAAACAATCTAAAACCCGACTCACTCGGTAATTTCACCTTTAACTCCATCCTAGCCATCTCTGTTATTAACTCAGTTTGAGCCGTTAACATAAACAACTTCTCCCGACCCTTCCTACTCAAGGTATCGGCCACTACGTTGGCTTTTCCTAGGTGATACAGGATATCGCAGTCATAATCCTTTATTAACTCCAGCCATCTCCTTTGTCTCATATTTAAGTCCTCTTGTGTGAAGATATATTTTAGACTCTTATGGTCCGTGTATATCTCAAATTTCTCTCAATATAAGTAATGCCTCCAGATCTTCAAGGAAAACACTACCGCGGCCAGTTCTAGATCATGAGTAGGGTAAACTTTCTCATAATCCTTTAACTATCGTGATGCATACGCAATGACCTTGCCATGCTGCATGAGCACGCAACCAAGTCCTCTATGCGAAGCATCGCTATAAACTACGAAATTTCCTGTATCATTGGGTAAAGATAATATAGGTGCTTCACTCAGCCTTTTCTTCAGTTCTTGGAAACTGTCTTCATACTTCTTCATCCATACATACTTCACTATCTTCCTAGTCAATTTAGTCAATGGAGTAGCTATATTCGAAAAATCTTGAATAAATTTTCGATAGTATCCCGCTAACCCTAGGAAACTCCGCACCTCAGTCGGCATTTTTGGCTGTTCCAAATTCATCATTGCTTCCACCTTCGCTGCGTCCACTTAAATTCCATCTTGGTCGATAACATGTCCTAAAAATTATACCCTTTCTAGCCAAAATTCACACTTAGTGAATTTTGCATATAACTTCTCCTTTCGTAGTGTCTCCAACATTAACCTTAGGTGTTCAGCGTGATCTTCTGGCATCTTAGAATAGACTACAATATCATTGATAAACACTACGAAAAACTTGCCCAAATATTGTTTGAACACTCTGTTCGTCATATCCATAAATGTAGCTGGTGCATTTGTCAACCCAAACGACATCACCAGAAACTCATAATGACTGTAACGAGTTCTGAATGATGTCTTAGGTACATCCTCCTTCCTAACCTTCAACTGATGATACCCCATTCGCAAATCTATCTTATAAAAATACTTTGCCCCTTTCAACTGATCAAAGAGATCATCGATCATGGGCAATGGGTAATTATTCTTTATCGTTAACTTGTTCAACTCTCGGTAGTCGATGCAAAGTCTTAACAATATGTCCTTCTTTACACAAACAGTACTGATGCTCCCCACGGCAAAACACTCGATTGAATGTACTTTCTATCCAACAGTTCTTGTAATTGTACAATCAGCTCCTTCATCTCCACTGGCGCCATACGGTACGGTGCCTTGGAAACTAGTGTCACTCCTGGCACGATATCTATTACGAACTCGGTATCCTTATCCGGTGGAAGACCCGATAATTCACTTGGAAATACATCCACTAATTCTTTAACTATAGGTATTTGTTCTATCGTTGCTCCCACTCTCTGGGTATCAACAACATTGCACAAATAACATACTGATGAGTGGGATTTATACCTGCGAATCGGATATTTTATGACTTAAATTGTTGCATGTTCTCATAGATTTTATATGGATTTATATGATTATAGTGTTATTGTACTTAATCGATGAATTGCAGAGCTTTACAGGTGTTTTCTAGCATTTAGGGGCAAAACTGTCATTTTCTATACACTGGCGCCACATCGCCAATGCCCAATGTTAGACTCGCGCTGCGGTGCCACCTTCTTGTCCCTGCTGACGTCGACAGCGATCGCGGCGCCTTTTTTTTTTTCTTGGGCTCATGACTGCGCAGCCTGAGCTCCGATTTTCCTAACTTACTTGGCGCCAGTAGCTAACTACATGCTTGTTTGTGCGCACAGTCATGAGCTCCCGTGTCGAGCAAAGAGGGCTTGTGTTTGACCTAGCAAAAGGAGGGGAGGCGTATAAAACACAAGGAGTCTCTGTATATCAAACATCAAACATCCTATAACATATAATCAAGTAGTTTTAGCTTAGATTAGTTTTCTTTTGTATTTTCTCTCTCTAGTTCTTAGTTGATGTCTGTAAATATAGATTAGGTAGATTTAGGGAGAAGTTTGTTATTTCATTAGAGCACAAGAGCTACGAGCGACACGGATTGGAAAGCTTGATTTAAGCGGAATACGTGGAGATTGAAGGGCTTTGACAGAGTTTCCTCTTATCCATTTATCTTCTCTAGTTTTGTAATCTATAAATGTTGTCTTATTTGTTACTTATATTGGGTTTAATAGCTATGAACTGATTATTTTCTCAAAGGTTATAATGGAACCCTTTGTTATTTAAATTAACTGTCTTATCTCTTTGGTTGGCACCATATGATTTGGATTGATATATTTGTGGTTAATGATTCTTGCTAAGACATTGGTGATGATTTTGGTAATCTACATGATATCGACAGAAGAATTATAGATTTACACCTAAATATATTGGCATATGATTGTGGGACTCGACTGCATAAGTTGTGCATAGAATAGACATATCTATGTGCGCCACGTGCGACCTAATTGAGAACCTATGCTTAAATCCTTGTTATGATTAATTCGCATAGACATGTGTAGGACTGCATCTAGCTTGGACGTTTTTTTCTGTTCTATTCCCTTTTGGGTGGATCTGGAGAGGATATGTTTGTGCATACCTCTACAGAGGTGCATAGGCACCTATGTGTTCTCGGTCGACAAATTGTCGTGACCATTAAGACCAAAGAGAGAAGGGTAGTTAGTTTTATGAAACATAACACGCCAGGTGTTCGACAGAATGCATGTGTGGGGTGAAGTTGTGACCTTAGCTTGAATTCCTTAGATTACCATTTGTTATCCATTTACTTGCTTTGTTAATTAGTTTTAACTAGATTAATCACACTTCCATTTACTGTTGTTCGAATAAGACTTTAGCGATACATAGTCGGTACTTGGTAAATTTTAGTCATAGTTCATCGTGGGTACGACACGCTCCTTATCACTGTATTACTTGTTAGACCGCGTATACTTGCGTGTGTTTAGTGATCAATTTTCCGACCAACAAGTTTTTGGCACAGTTGTTGGGGAACTATTATTCTAATATTGTCCAATATTGATTTAAATCAATTTAGTCTTACTTTGAACATGTATATATTTATTTCTTTTATTTGTTAATATTCCTTTCTTTTTGTTTTTAAGTTTACAGATTATGGACGATCAATGTTATCAATGGCCTATTGAGGGGACAACGCAACCAAGCTTAGAAGAAGGACTCGAGAAATTGCAACTTCAAATTCCTAATTCCTTGAGGTTTTTTGACAATCTTGAGTGTCAGTCCACTCAGAATGCCTACTGTCATGAACGAGCTGACTTTGAACCGATCTCCTATCATCCAAACTGCCAAGGTTATCCAAAATCATGGGACTACAGTCAAGAGAACTATTATGATCCGAATCATGCCTCTCAGTTTGACTATCAGTCTCCGCCGCAATATGAATTAACTTCTCAACCCAATGAGAACTTTTTTGAGACCTCAACACGAGAAGAAGAGAACAGGCTTGGGGAGCTTCTATCCGACTTTATTGAGAGAAATGAGGTTCAAATGGCAAGCCAAGAAGCCGCATTGCACAGCCTTGAGAATCAATTGGGGCAACTCCTCAATGCCATCACAAATCCACCGCAATGCAATCTTCAGATCTTAATTGACCTCGATGATGAAGCAGTAGAGCATTGAACGGTGGATACACAAGGAAAATGCAATGAGTCTCACACAGTTGTTGAGGGAGACGTCATAGTGCAAACTAGCCAACCGGTGGAGTCTGAAGTTGGTGACAAAAGGATCAATAGTGGTTGTATATTCAATACTGATCTACAATCAGAAACCACGCTCCCGACTGTGAAAATCTGTGAGGGCCCAATAGCGCACAAAGAACGTTTTCAACTTAATGAAATAGGCGAATTAGTGGATAATTCCAGTGGCGAAAGCTTCTTGGTACCGATGGAAGACTAGATGGATGAGGAAAACGAGGATGACCAATCATCCATGTCTGCCTAGAATCCAAAGGAATTGACGAATAGACGGCATAAAAAGGTCAATTTCGCTTATGAGTCGGATTGAACGGCGTTGGTATAGTCAAGCCGATGACTATAAAACAAGCGCTTAGTGGGGAGGCACCCCCATCTCGGTATAAATTTTATCTGTTTTCCTTTACCTATATCCAGTTTACTATGTAGTTAGTTATTATATTGTATGGAAGAATTTATTTTTACTTCAAGTTTTTTCTGTTATACTGGTCTTGGCATATGCAGATAGCAGTCAGAAAAATTTCAGAAAATGGCATCTCGCGTCGCGGTGCCACCAATTGTACTACAAGCCGCATCGTAGCGCCGGCTTCGCCGCAGCACCAAGATTCACGTTGCAGCGCCAGTGTTTAAATGCCAAACTTCTCTCCTTCGCGCCGTAGCGCCAACCAACATCAAGGCGATTCGTCGCGATGCCATGAAGCGAGCCCAAACCCTGTTAACTTCGCATCACTGCGGCCAAGACCGAAAGGACAACCAGCGCCAGACCGACAAATGAAGATTTTGGATCTTAAGTGTAGTTTTTAGCCAGCCGTATGTGCCATACCTCTCCTTTCTCTTGACATATCTCGACAGCAAGCCCCCCTAAGGAACGCTCCTACCAGCCTCTAATCAAACATCCCCACTTATCATATATCCCCACAAGATTTCCCCCCCCCCCCCTCACGCCTCCAATTCATTACAATTTCTGTCACCAACAAGAGAGGGGCACCAATCAAGTACAACACACAAGGATTTCTGCCACACATTTCTAACCTAGGGTTTTTCTCCCTCAAGGTAATCTTTGATTTCAGTCAAGCAGAAATTTTTTGTGGGATAATTGTTTGGACTTGCTGAGTATTTGTGTGATTTCCTCTGTCGGAAATCTGGTTAGAGTTCTTTCAAGCAAGTTTTGTCCATAGTTTGTTTTGAGAGCGCCCACCAGGTGTTTGAGAAAATTCCTGAATGAAAAAGTAGACTATTTGGGTTGTTTTGTCAGTGCAATTTCTTTGGGTTCATCTGGCAAAAGGTCTGGGGGTGTTTGAATTGGGTTTTCTGCCAGTAGTCATACAAATTGCATCAATTTCTGAAATGGCACAAAAGAGGCAACGCCTTAGTATGGGAGGTTCATCGTCCGCAGCATCACCAACGGCATGGGACAGAGCGAAATTTGTGAGCGAGGATGCATGGAAGTGTTACAAAAGCTCTTTTGCCGCACGAAATCTCATTCCTAAGCGGGGGTTGAGGCCGGATAGAAAAGACGGTGAATTATTGGCTATGATTTCGGGGCACCAATGGACCCATTTTACGAAACCACCCGGGTCTGCCATTATTTCTGTGGTTCGAGAATTTTATGCCAACGCCAATGCCGAAGGTGATGCGGTCGTCCAAATTAGGGGGAAGTTAGTGGCGTTTGGAAGTGAGGCGATCAATGCACTATTTGCCATGCCCAACTCTGCGGGCAAGGACTATATGGAGTCGTGACTCCGCAGTTATGACTTAGAGGATATTATCAAGAGGCTTTGCAAGCCCGGGACTTCATGGAAAAAGAACGACTACACGGGTGAAAAGACTAGTTTCTCGTCTTCAGCGCTCAGTCGCTATGGGAATGCGTGGTTCGACTTCATCTGTGCTAATATGATTCCTACCCGGCACCTGAGCGATGTGACCAAAGATAGGGCGATCCTCCTATTTCTTATTGTCATGGGCCTGAACGTGGACGTCGGGGTTCTTATACACGAGTCCATCATTAAGGCGATCAAGAGCACAGTGGCTTCGGGACTTCCACATCCTTCCTTGATCACCCGATTGTGCAAGCAGACGGGAATTCAGTGGGGGCCAGAGGAGATAGCCTCGCCTCCCATGGCAATCATCGACCACCAGACAATCTCACACTTCATTGTGTGGGATGGGGCAGAGTCACATGTCAGAGGCGAAGGCTATGGGCCACCTACAGCGCCGCCCCCTACTACAGAGCCATTGCAGGCAAAGACTTCAGACATTGGCCCAGCTGCCCAGGGTCTACTGACAGACATCATGGCATCCCACACCCTGCTGCATCAGAAACAGGATGCCAAGGCGCAGAGGCAATGGAGGCACATAGCTGTAGTGGCTCAGAGGCAAGAGATAGCTATGCAGTACCAGGCTGAGCTGGTGAACACCATGCAGAGCATTTACACTGACTACTATGGCGAGAATGCTGAGTTCACGCCATACCAGTTTCTAGAGCTGCCTGTCTTCCCACAATACCCTCCACCATCACTGCCCGTCGAGGCTGACGAGGATGACACCACTGCTGAGTGAGCGAACTTCAGGGAAGCCCTCTTGCATACGATTGCTTTATGTTTAGCAATGAGGGCATTGCTCACCTCAAGTTTGGGGGTGTTTTTAGCTTTTATCTATTTTATTTCCGTACTGCCATGCTAGGTTGAATATTTAGTATTTTGTTATGACTTTTTATCAGTATTGTGGTGAAGTCGTTTTGAACTGCGGGTTTATGTTTGGATTTTTATCATTATGAATGCCATATACTGTTTTGGTTTTTATTTTTATTAATGCTTTGATTATTATTAGCATGATTGTGGTTTATAGCCAGATTTTTGGGGCTTATACAGATTAGATGCTTGTACCCTATTTTGAGCTGCTATTTAGCAAGGGTTATAGTTATCATTAATTTTTTATTGTGGCTGATGACAAGCGCCAAGTATTTATGCCTATCTCTTAGAGTCGTGTCAAGCATGTATGAGCTAGGGGTTGTTCAATCGTTGAGTTTAGACTGTTATTGATCCGTCCTTCTTAGCAAGCACCAACCAACTTTGTAACTAGTTATTTTTTCGAATTTAGTTCACATGTTGATTGCTTTGAAAGTTTGTTCCCTTTTATAAACTTTCATTCTTACAAGGTAATAAAAGACTTAGATGTTTATACAGTTTTGGATCTTGGTTTTTGGCATGCTGACATATATAAAAAAAATTATGAATGAAATAAAAATAAAAATAGAAAAGAAGAGTTTATATCGAAAGTTTTGTGGTGGGTCGAGATGGAGTGTAAAACGCACTCGCCCATAAACGCAGAACCGATATCGATATGGAGCATAAAATGCACTCGCGAAATAATCTTCGTTTTTGTTGTAAAATCTCAGTGGCTTATGTTTATTATGTGGCCTTTACTGCTCGAGTTATTAGATTCATAGGGGTGTTCTATACCTAGTGCCCTAAAGTCGTCTAGCTTGGGAGTCACTGATCAAAAGTTCATTCATGGGTAGTTCTGAATAGCCTAAGGTAATTAAGGACTGTTTGAGTTAAATTTTACTGTCGTCATGCTAGAGTCTTTTAATCTTTTCATGCACTTGCGTCTTATTCTTAGTGCTTGTTAAATATTTAAGTTGTGGAGTTTGCTTATTGATATTAGCAATCGACTGTGCGAGCTTATTTGAGTTATGATTAGTTAGGGTGGTTGGTCTCCACACACACACATAGAATGGATCGAATACAGTCTTATGCTTGAAATTGAATGAACCCTTATTCATTTCTGTGTTTGCCCTATTCTCTTGGATTCATTATGATCGAGCTTTGAAGCCATGATAATACTTTACAGTTTTAGTTTTCTTTCGCGTGTGTTTTATTAGTAGTGTTGTGTTAGATAGTTTGCTCAAGGACAAAAAAAGACTTAAGTTTTGGGGTATTTGATGAGTGGGATTTATGCCCGTGAATCGGATATTTTATGACTTAAATAGTTGCATGTTCTCGTAGATTTTGTATGGATTTATATGATTATAGTGTTATTGGGCTTAATCGATGAATTGTAGAGCTTTGCAGGTGTTTTCTAGCATTCAAGAGCAAAACTATCATTTTCTATACACTGGCGCCGCAGCGCCAATGCCCAATGATAGACTCGTGCCATGGTGCAGAAATTCGGATCTTATTGTAAAATGATTTTATTAAATTAAATAATAATAAAATTTCTATTATATGTGTTATCAAGATGGTTGTCATTGTATAACCTATTGATGTTAGAATGTAAGTAGTATTTGAGCTACGTGAATGAATTAAAGTGTTTGAATTTCCAAGAGCGAAAATAAAAGTTTTAGAGAAATTTTCAAAAAACCTTTATTCATCGATATTTGCTTTCGGGATTTATTTTTGAATTTTAGAAATACGTAATGATAGAATGACAAGGTAAGATGGATTATGTAATAAAAATCTAGTTATGGAAAATGTAATATTTAAACTTTGGACTTAATTTATAAGCGTTAAGGAAGGCGAAGTAGTAATGAATAAGTAATAATTGTATAATACTTAGGTATTGTACAAAGTAATGAAAAGCAGTATAATCTGAAAGTATTATACGAGTTGGTATGAAGAATGAAATATCGTATATAATTTATATATAAATTAGAATACGAAAATGATACATAAACTATATGTATATGTATTAAGTAATGTTAATGGACTTGGAAGATTGGTTAACAATTGGTACAAGTCCAAGTGAATAAAATGTTAAGGCCCAATTATTAATTAATGAACCAAGTTAGTGTGTATTAATGCAAAAGCCCAAGGATTTATTTAATCCAAGCCCAAGCTAGAATCCATGAGTTGTAATGACCCATGGGGGCGAAACCATATTAATATGGTTAGTATGGTGACCAAGTTAATGTAATGACCAAGTAATTAGAAGTAATGACCAAGACTTAGGAGTAATGGCGAAGCAAAGGATAAGAGTTTGTGTTAATCAAGTAATGAATAGTAAGGAGGTGGCTTAAGGAGGTGGGTTGATTTAATGACTAAACTACCTAGCTTTGCAACTTCTATAAATAGAGAAGGCTTACTAGCCATTTAACACTTGTTCAAATAATCCAACATTACAAAGTGCTTAATTGTTAGAGAGATTAAGTTCTGAATAAGTTACTTCCATTTAAGAAGAAGAAGAAGAAGAAGCTACTTTACAAGACTTCAAAAGTAAGACTTCTTCTCCAATTATCTTCTATCTCTACCATGATAGTTTGATAAGAAAAGTTTGGATTAAGGAACATGGATGTTAAAAAGTAAGAAGAATGAGTAAGTAATGAACTTAAGTCACATAAGTTGGTAATAAGTCATTTAAACTAGCAAAAGTTATAAACTTATGTGAATGTTAGTATTTATGAACTTGTAATGAGTTTATTAAGAGAAGTGATATGGATGTAAAGAACTTGTATGATCATATGTATCATGAATACATAAGTAAAGTTATATGTTAAGAACATATAAGGTATGATGATTAAGAAACTTTAATTGTCATAAAGTAATGAACAATAAAATCTTAAGTAGTTTATAATTTGACAAGTTATAAGCTCATGAAGAAATAAGTCTAAAATCCAACAATGAATATAAGTTGTTGTAATAAGTAGGTTGAGATGTTCAAATGATGAATGGAATTCATTTGTAATGTTGAACAAATCATAAGAATGAAGAGTTGTTGGAAATTGCACGATTGGACGATAATTCGAATTCGTAAAATTCTCAGAATAGAAGTCAAATTTTGTGTTTGAACTCAGAACCATTGTTTTCCAATTGAGACAAGTCATATTTGGCATTTAAGAGTTGCAGACTCGAAAATGATTGGATTCCGACTTAGAACAAAGAAACGAGCGTTGAACGTTCACGAACGTTTATCGTTTTCGTTAAAAATGAACCAATAGGTGAATTTTTAGCAAACGAAGTCAAATAGATAAAATTCTTGCATGAACGCGTAGATTACGTAATTTGTGAACCGTAGGCTTTTTTGAGCGAGCCAATTCGGACTTATAACGAAGAAGTTATGCGTCAGGAAGTTCACAAAATTTAAAAATTGAATTTTTTTACGGTGCGCAGAGTTGGCCATGCAGGCTGAACCCTAAACCAAATTTAGTCATGCAGCATGTGTAGCGTAACGAGTGTCAAAAGCACACTTTAAAGCGTCTTGCATTATGCTTGAACGTGAGTAGTATACAAATGGTGGCACCCTGCAGCGCCATATACAATCTGAAAACCTTACGAAGTGTGGCGCCATGCGACCCACTAAAATAAGGACTCATGTGCGCATGACTTGATCTCGAAACAAGGATAGTGATGAATGTTTCTAATTACAAAGAAAAGAAAGTTAATTGATTTAAAAGTAAACCTGACCTAAGGAATGTAATGTAACATTGTTTAAACTTTGTTAAACCTTAAGGATGTTGTATAAAGGTTGAGATAACCTAGTCGAATATAAATGCAAGGATAATGATAAGCCAGAACAGATAGTAACTGAATCTAATACACAATTAGATTGAGATGAAGGGTAAGATATAGTCATATACATACTTGATTATATGTGACCTAATGTAAGGCATTATGTGATCATGTATTGTAGAGACTTGAAAGACTTGAACATAAAGTAAATATCTGTAGCGAGATGCTTAAAAAGGCAAGTATTCTAACTCTTGTCTCAGTTCAATCTGAACAAGTTTTTGAAGTTCATGTATCCTTACGCATGAATTGAGGTATATTGAAGTTAAAGCCAATTCCTTTGGCTAGACTTGATATATTGCGTGGATTATTGATAATCTATTCATCTATTATCAAATGTTGTTATCTTTTGTCAACTACTTGATATGGTTTTCAAAAGAACTGAAATGTTAAACAAATGTTTTGTCGGTAAAAAGCAGCGAGCACGTGAGGTTGCCAAATGATTAAGCGTACATCGTTTAATGGATGTAGTGTTGATCAACATAGAGTACAATAGGTTGATCACCTAGAAGTGCTCGTAAGTAATATCGAGACTTCTGAACTTAGTTCAAGGTTGTCCTTTTCCAATAAAGAATGAATACTCGAGGTCTTTGGCCAGGAGTAAATGTTTTACTAAATATTGTTATTATTGTAAAACATTTTGAAAGAAAGATGAAGTGCTATTTTGTATTATCAATAGTACTTCATAACTATTATTCGATTATTGAAGATATACGATTAAGTATGTATCGAGCATGTTGTTATTGAATTGTTATACTTGTTGAGCTAGTTATGCTCACTCTTGCTTGAACCATATGAATCAACTAAGATGAACGTCCGAAGGATCGAAAAAGGATAAAGGAAAAGCTAAAGCGCATTGTTAAGTTGTCTTGTAATAGTATAGGTCTATTGTTGTAATGTAATTGATATTATGACAAAGAACCTTTGTAATGGGTATAGAACACAGGAAATGTAAATATTACTTTAAATATATAGAAGTTATATTAGTTTCTTTTGAGACTTTTCAATTGAATGAATGTATGAATGTTTATGCAAATATATAGCACCATCATCTCGGGGTTGGAAGATACCCGGATTTGGGGTGCTACAAGTTGGTATCAAAGCCTAGGTTATAAAACTTAAGGGGAAAGTAGAACCTTAAGTCATAACCTTAAGAAAGAATAAAAAGTAAAAGATGGAAAGTAACCTTATAAAATGCATTATATTATGTTATGTGTTTCTATTATTTCTTGGCGTGTACTAATCAAACTATATTGTTTTATTGTAGATGTCGGGGAGAAAATGATATGTATAGAGACATACATGTAGTGGCGAGGATTCGGTTATTAATCGGGTAGAGATACTACCAAATCCAGTGGCGATGGAACCAGAGGTGGTGTGACAATCGAGTGCGGAGACTCGGACGATTTAGACTACATATCTATATTTGATGGCATGCTAGAGGAGGAGGTGGACGTGATGTCCTTTGACCAGGTTCCACCTACAGAGGAATTGTCTGCTGGGGGAATCGATGAAGGCACTGTTTATGTTAGTATTGGATAGGAATGTCCATTACTGCCAAGAGGTTAAGGAGTTGAAAGAGGAACTCCAAGCTATCCGTGAGGACAAGACTAGCATGGAGGGAATGTGGGAAGAGGAGCACGATGATAGAATTCTAGCTAAGGACAAGGTCCAGAGAGTGAGATGTGAAGTCTTTGAGCTCAGCGGGAGCTAAAAGACTAAACAATGGAAGTTGGAGAGGATGTCCTATATCATGGGAGTTCTCATGTGGATTTCAATGACGGTAGTTGGGTATCCGGTAGAAGCGGAGACGGACCGACACCACTATCGATGAGATGTTATTATTGGATTACGGCCGAAAAAGATTTTGAGAATGCCCTACGGCGCGATGATGTAATCTAGCAATAGCTAGAGTAGCTTAGATATGTAAATATTATGTATCTAGTAGTGACGTAAAACCCTCTTTTGTATAACAAAGGGTAGTCTTTTGTAAATCCCAATTTTGGAAAGTAATTGCGGGATGGTAATGTAATCGACTAAAAATTTGAGTAATGTAAACAATGTAGTGTTATACTCTGAGTTATGAATCAATATAAGTCTTTTTATGGAATATATTGAGTAATGAGTATGAGTTATTGTTTTATTACAAATAATAACAAACCAACAAGAATAAAGTAATAATGATGTGTTGTTTTCTTAACAACAAAATGCACGCCAAAAGAGAGAAACGAAATCGAAGGCACTAATGTTAACCAACCGAGGGTGGTCAGATTAATCAATCTGAGGAGTTCGTTAATCTTTTAACGGCTGCATTTAATAGAATGAGGGGCTAATGTACGTGATTCACAGGTAATCTGAGCTACTACTTTTAAAGATTTTAAAAGTGTAGGTCATGGGAGTTCAAAGGAACTACGGACCTATAAAGCCAGAGACTTGGGTAAAAGAAATCGAGAAAGCATTTGTAATAGCAAATGTTGAGGAGGGTCGAGGTTGCCTTTGCAACCTATTTGATGAAAGGAGAGGCCAACTTACGGTGGGAGGCAAACCAGTAGAGTAGATATAGGAAACCTAACGTGGGAGAGGTTCGAGGAGATTTTCTTGAGAACTATTTTCCCACAGTATCTGAGGAGGATGGAAATGAGGTTTCTTGAATTGAAACAAGGGATATGGCGGTTCCCGATATCTTGCCAAGTTTAATGAAGCGGCACGATTTGCTCCACATCAAGTGGACCTTTGAAGTGAGAAAGGCTAGAAGATTGACGGGGCTTGAAACCACAGCTCTATAAGCCGAATCTCTGTGTTCAAAAGTACTTCCTTTGGAACCATATTAGAAAAAGGCAATAATTGCGAAAGGTGGGAATGAGGCTCTCGGCCGATTACCACAAGGATAAGAAAAACAAGGGCAAGGTTGATGGAGGAATCAAGGCCAGGGAGCCGATGGAAGTGGCAGCGGTCGAAAGAGGAAGGGCTTTAACTCTGGGAATACGAGGAGTAAAACAAGGGATTCTAAGAGGAGGATGGAGGCTGTAAAACCTGCGGAAAGACTCACTTAGGAGTCATCTCAAAGGAAAGCGGTATGTTATAATTGTGGACGGGGAAGGGCACATTTACTTTAACTTATCCAAATCAAAAAAAAAATCACGGATGTTTTGTATGTGGATCAATGTGACCACATAGCGAAGAACTACTGAAAGAAGGGAATGAGAAGGAAATAAGGGAACTAATAGCGGTAAGTTGGCTATTAGTGGTCGATTCGGTAAGTAAATCGATGGCCCACACTTTTAATATGATGGTCCAAGATCACGTGGCATCGGGGATGTAGTTCACGGTATTATTCGATCGATAACATAAATGCATCGTGCTTTTTGATTCGAGTGCTACTTGTTCGTTTATAGCATGTGATTTTGCTAGAGCGACTAGAATTATTTCCCAAAAATTACTATACCTTTGAACATTAAGGTAGCAAAAGAAGAGATAATTCTGTTGAAGATATTCATAGGAGTTGTTGCGTAGATATGCGTGGTTGTAAGTTATCGGTGGATTTAATCTGGAAGTAAAGTTAGGAGAATTGACGTAATTCTTCTCGAATGGATTGGTTGATTAACCATGGAGCGATTATAGATTGCCAAAAAGAAATGTGAGCATCGGGGCGTTGAAACAACCTCACCGTAGTATTTTACGGTAATAAATCGTGGGGACGTTAAGTGTTTCCTTACGATGACACAAACTAGAAAACTTTTAAGGAAGGGATGTGTGTAGGTTATCTATGCCATGTTGTTGATACCCGGAGTGGGAGCAACCATGGAACAAATACCTATAGTAAAAAGAATTCATGGATGTATTTCCAAGTGAGTTCTGGGGTTCTGCACCAGGATAGGGAGATCGAATTTGTGATAGACATTGTGCGGGGCGGCACCGAGTCTCGAAACCACCGTCTGAATATGGCGCTGTGGAAATGAAAGAACTAATGGTTCATTCTACAGAACTATTGGACGAAAAAGTACATTCAACCAAGTGTTTCCCAGTAGAAACACCCGGTGTTGTTTGTCGAAGAAAGAAAGATGGATCGTTAAGGCTTTGTATCGACTATCGGGAGTTGAACAAGTTAACGATAAAGAATAAATACCCATTGCCGGGATCGATGATCTCTTTGATCGATTGAAAGGGGCAAAGTATTTTCTAAAATAGATTTCTTGAGATGGGGTATCACCGGTTGAAGGTTAGGAAGGAAGATGTACCAAAGATGGCATTCGGGACTCGTTATGGTCATTCTGAGTTTACGGTGATGTCATTTGGGTTGACGAATGCACCGGCTGCATTTATGGATATGATGAACATAGTGTTCAAACCATATTTGGACAAGTTTGTCGTTGTGTTTATCGATGATATTCTAGTCTACTCTAAGGCGCTTGAGAAGATCATCTTGAACACTTAAGATTAGTGTTGGAAACACTAAGGAAGGAGAAGTTATATGTGAAATTCACTAAATGTGAATTTTGGTTTGGGAAAAGTCTGCGATTTTTAGGTCATGTCATTGACGAGAGGGGATTTCGAGTGGATCCGGTGAAGGTAGAAGCGATAATGAATTGGGAACAACCAAAAAAATGCCGGTGAGGTCTTGGAGTTTCTTAGGGTTAGCGAGTCTTATCGAAGATTTATCCAAGATTTTTGAAGATAGCTACCCGTTGACTAATTTAACAAGGAAGATGGTGAAATACGTATGGACGGATAAATGTGAAGACAGATTTCAAGAAGCTAAAAGAAAAGATTAAGTGAAGCGCTTTGTTTTGTCATTGCCGGATGACACGGGAAATTTTGTGTGTATAGTGATGCTTGGCATAGAGGACTTGGTTGTGTGCTTATGCGACATGGCAAAAGTCATTGCGTATGCATCACGGCGATTGAAGGATTATGAGAAAGTTTATCCTACTCATGATGCAGGCTGGCCATGATAGTGTTTGCCACTAAAGATATGGAGACATTATCTTTATGGGGAAAATGTGAGATATATCTGGGACCATAAAAGTCTAAAGTATATCTTCACTCGAAGGAGTTGAATATGAGGCGAGAGAGAGATGGCTAGAGTTGATAAAGGATTATGATTGTGAAATCTGTATCACCTGGAAAGGCGATATAGTTGTTAGCGCCTTAAAGTAGGAAGGGTTAGGGAAAAGTTGTCTATGTTAACGGCTCAAAATGAGTTAATAACGAGAGATGGCTAGGATGGAAATAGAAGTAAAGATGTCAAGTGATTGAGGCGGATACTCTTTACGACGGAGATGCAATCTACCATCGTAGAGAGAGAGTCGAGGAGGTATAACTCAAGGCCCGACGAGTGTAACCAAATGAAGAAGCGGTTATCAGAAGGAAGATACTAAGTATAGTCTTGATAATGAGGGATTATTAAGATTTGAAGGAAGAATTTGGGTTCGAATGAGGCGGAATTAAAGGAACAAGTGTTACAAAAGCTCATAGTTGAGGTACTCGATACATCTGGTAGCACAAAGATGTATCAAGACCTTGACGAGTTTTTTGGTGGCCAAACATGAAGAGAGAAATAGCGAGTATGTGAGTAGGTGCTTGACTTGTCAAAAGTTAAGTAGAACATCAACGACCCGATGGCTTATTACGGTCATTGGAGATTCGAGAATGGAAGTGGGAGCATATCACGATGGACTTCGTGGTGGGACTTAGACGACGAAATAAAAAGTGCGATTCGATTTGGGTAATAGTGGGCCGGTTGATGAAGTCGGCTCACTTTTTGCCAATTAGGGTCAAGTATAACTTAGACGATTAGCTAAACTTTATGTTAAGAAATCATTTCGGACATGGAGTACCGATGTCGATTGTGTCGAGATCGTGATCCACGATTCACATCGAACTTTTGGAGGAGTTTGCGAAACGATTGGGAACACGGTGAAGTTAAGCACTTATTATCATCCACAAATGATGGGCGAGAGAGAGAGAACAATTCAGACGTTAGAAGACATGTTGAGGTCTTGCGTCATGGATTTCAAGGGTAGTTGGGATGATCACCTACCACTAGTAGAGTTTGCATATAACAACAATTATTATCATGCAAGCATAGGTATCTTGCCTTATAAAGCTACGTATGGAAGAAAGTGCGAACACCATTGTGTTGGGATGAGGTGGGAGAATGGCGGGATGCTAGGACCCGAAATTGGTGCGGCGGAGGCGGATGTGGTAAAGTTAATTTGGATGCGTCTAAATCATTAGCTTCGGGACAACGAGAAGAAGTATCTATGGACTCGCGTAGACTAAGTCGAGAGTTTGAGGTGGGCTCGTATGTGTTTTAAAAAGTATCTCCTAGAAAGAAAAGATATACTTTGGAAAGAAAGGAAAGTTAAGTCCAAGGTTTATAGGACCTTTTGAAGTATTAAAGCGGGTGGGAGAGGTAGCTTATGTGATAGCATTACCTCCGGACCTAGAACGAATACATAACGTGTTTCACGTATCGTATTACGTCCATATAAGCGCGGACTATAAGCATGTAATCGAGTATGAGCGATTCATATCGAGAAAGACTTAACATATGAAGAATCGTCGATGCGGATCATTGATAGAAAGGAACAAGTTACGAGGAACAAGGTAATACCATCGATAAAGGTATTATGGAAGAACCACGATCTTTGAAGAAGCGGCGTGGGAATTAGAAAAAAAGATGAAGAAAAATTTCCCATCTATTTGATTAAAGTAAGGCGAGATTACTAGGGACAGAATCTTTATAAGGGGGGAGAATGAATGTAACGACCAAGAAATTTGGATCTTATTGTAAAATGATTTTATTAAATTAAATAATAATAAAATTTTATTTACATGTGTTATCAAGATGGTTGTCATTGTATAACCTATTGATGTTAGAATGTCGTAGTATTTGAGCTACGTGAATGAATTAAAGTGTTTGAATTTCCAAGACGAAAATAAAAGTTTTTCGAGAAATTTTCTGAAAAACACTATTCATCGGTATTTGCTCGGGATTTATTTTTGAATTTTCGAGAAATACGTAATGATAGAATGACAAGGTAAGATGGATTATGTAATAAAAATCTAGTTATGGAAAATGTAATATTTAAACGTGGACTTAATTTATAAGCGTTAAGGAAGGCGAAGTAGTAATGAATAAGTAATAATTGTATAATACTTAGGTATTGTACAAAGGTAATGAAAACGAGTATATATCTGAAGTATTATACGAGTTGGTATGAAGAATGAAATATAAATATATAATTTCTATATGAATTAGAATACGAAAATGATACATAAACTATATGTATATGTATTAAGTAATGTTAATGGACTTGGAAGATTGGTTAACAATTGGTATAAGTCCAAGTGAATAAAATGTTAAGGCCCAATTATTAATTAATGAACCAACTAGTGTTTTATTAATGCAAAGCCAAAGATTTATTTAATCGAAGCCCAAGCTAGAATCCATGAGTTGTAATGACCCATGGGGCAAACCATATTAATATGGTTAGTATGGTGACCAAGTTAATGTAATGACCAAGTAATAGAAGTAATGGCCAAGCAAAGGATAAGTTTTGTGTTAATCAAGTAATGAATAGTAAGGAGGTGGCTTAAGGAGGTGGGTTGAATTAATGACTAAACTACCCTAACTTTGCAACTTCTATAAATAGAGAGAAGGCTTGCTAGCCATTTAACACTTGTTCAAACAATCCAACATATTACAAAGTGCTTAATTGTTAGAGAGAATAAGTTACAAATAAGTTACTTCCATTTGTAAGAAAAGAAGAAGAAGAAGAAAGCTACTTACCAAGACTTCAAAAGTAAGACTTCTTCTCCAATTATCTTCTATCTCTACCATGATAGTTTGATAAGAAAAGTTTGGATTAAGGAACATGGATGTTAAAAAGTAAGAAGAATGAGTAAGCAATGAACTTAAGTCACATAAGTTGGTAATAAGTCATTTAAACTTATAAAAGTTATAAACTTATTATAAACTTATGTTAATGAAATTATGAACTTGTAATGAGTTTATTAAGAGAAGTGATATGGATGTAAAAGAACTTGTATGATCCTATGTATCATGAATACATAAGTAAAGTTATATGTTAAGAACATATAAGGTATGATGATTAAGAAACTTTAATTGTCATAAGTCATGAACAATAAAATCTTAAGTAGTTTATAATTTGACAAGTTATAAGCTCATGAAGAAATAAGTCTAAAATCCAACAATGAATATAAGTTGTTGTAATAAGTATGTTGAGATGTTCACATGATGAATGGAATTCATTTGTAATGTTGAACAAATCATAAGAATGAAGATTTGCCAGAAATTGCACGATTGGACGATAATCGTCGAATTCGTAAAATTCTCGGAATAGAAGTCAAATTTTGTGTTTGAACTCGGAACCATTGTTTTCCAATGGAGACAAGTCATATTTGGCATTTAAGAGTTGCGGACTCGAAAATGACCGGATTCCGACTTAGAACGAAGAAACGAGCGTTGAACGTTCACGAACGTTTATCGTTTTCGTTAAAATGAACGATAGGTGAATTTTTAGCAAAAGAAAATCAAATAGATAAAATTCTTGCATGAACAGCGTAGATTACGTAATTTGTGAACCGTAGGCTTTTTGATGAGCCAATTCGGACTTATAACGAAGAAGTTATACATCCGGAAAGTTCACAAAAATTCATGAACTGAATTTTTTTACGGTGCCTGAGTTGGCGTAGCCATGCTATTCGACCCCAAACCAAATTAGTCATGTTGCATAGCATGTAACAATGTCAGAGCACACTCTGCGCAGCGCATTGCTTGATCTGAAACCATAAATACAAATGGTGGCGTCAGCATGTACCATGTGTATACTGATCTGAAAACCTTACAAGTGTGGCGTGCAATTGCGACAGCCCACTAAGTAAGGACTTCATGCCGTGCACGCCTGATCTCGAAACAAGGATAGTGATGAATGTTTCTAATTACAAAGAAAAGAAAGTTAATTGATTTAAAAGTAAACCTGACCTAAGGAATGTAATGTAACATTGTTTAAACTTTGTTAAACCTTAAGGATGTTGTATAAAGGTTGAGATAACCTAGTCGAATATAAATGCAAGGATAATGATAAACCGAACATATAATAAGCGAATCTAATACACAATTAGATTGAGATGAAGGTAAGATATAGTCATATACATACTTGATTATATGTGACCTAATGTAAGGCATTATGTGATCATGTATTGTAGAGACTTGAAAGACTTGAACATAAAGTTAATATCTTAGTAGCGGACGCTAAAAAGCAAAGTATTCTAACTCTTGTCTCGATTCAATCTGAACAAGTTTTTGAAGTTCATGTATCCTTATGCATGAATTGAGGTATATTGAAGTTAAAGCCAATTCCTTTGGCTAGACTTGATATATTATCATGTGGATTATTGATAATCTATTCATCTATTATCAAATGTTGTTATCTTTTGTCAACTACTTGATATGGTTTTCAAAAGAAGATGAAATGTTAAACAAATGTTTTGTCGGTAAAAAAGCGAGCACGCATGAGGTTGCCAAATGATTAAGCGTACATACGTTTAATGGATGTAGTGTTGATCAACATAGAGTCTGATAAATTTTGATCACCTAGAAGTGCTCATAAGTAATATCGAGGGCTTACTGGACTTAGTTTGGGTTGTCCTTTTCCATAAAGAATGAATACTCGAGGTCTTTGGCCAGGAGTAAATATTTTGCTAAATATTGTTATGATTGTAAAACATTTTGAAAGAAAGATGAAGTGTTATTTTTATTATCAATAGTACTTCATAACTATTATTCGATTATTGAAGATATCTGATTCAGTATGTCAAGCATGTTGTTATTGAATTGTTATACTTAAATCCTTCCTCTTCTTCCCGTCGCCACTACCACTGGCTCCCTCCGTTTTCACTCCCACATCTATCTTATTCTTGTTCTTCTTCTCCTTGTGGTATTGGCTTAGAGCCTCGCTACCACCCTCGGCAATTATTTCCTTCTCCAATATGGTTCCAAAAGAATTACTTTGGAACACAGATATCCTGCTATAGAGCCAAGGTTTCAAGCCATGCTAAAACCTCTAGCCTTCCTCACCTCCGTGACCACCTGATGTGGAGCAAACCTCGTCAGTTCATTAAACATGACAGCATATTGGGGAACTATCATTTCCCCTTGTTTTAGTTCTAGAAACCTCATCTCCATCCTCCCCTACATACTTGTGGGAAAGTAGTTCTCGAAGAAAATCTCTTTGAACTGCGTCCACGTAAGGTTCTCTATACCACCCCTAGCCTGGTTTGCCTCCCACCAGAAGTTGGCCTCTCCTTTCATCATATAGGTAGCAAAAGCAACCTTTTACCCCTCTTCGACATTTGTAATAACAAATGCCTTCTCAATTTCTTTCACCCAAATCTGGGTTTTTATGGGGTTCGTAGTTCCTTTGAACTCCGGCGGACTGACACTTTTAAAATACTTAAACGTAGTAGCTCGTACTACTACAGGATTTATGGGTATATTAGCCTCATTCCTATTAAACGCAGCCATTAATAAATTAACGAACTGTTGCATCGGGTTAACCGATCCCCCTTCCGGTTGATTGACATTGGCTTCTTGATTTCGTTGTCTTCTTCTTGGCGGCATTTTTCTGCTAAGATAAATAACACGTCATTATTACTTCCTTCTTGTTAGTTAGTTATTATTCGTTATTAAACAATAACTTCAACTCATTGCACAATATGTTCCATGAAAAGACTTATATTAATTTACTTCTTCCTTGTAGTATAATACTATAGCATTCGTCATTACACAGCCTTAGTTGATTACACTACTATCCCGAAATTGCTTTCAAAAATTGGGATTACAAAAGACTACCCTTTGATATACAAAAGAGAGTTTTACGTCACTACTATGACGGCCCCGAATCCGAGGTCCCGAATCACCGTGGATCCGGTTCGATCATTCTATACAACATTACTATTTGCGGAAGATATAAACATAAATTGTTTATACATTAAACTTACATACTTTTCCCCAAGGTCGAGTAACCTTAACTTAATCATAATTTATAACTATCTAACACATAACATTATTATCAAACTATACTATTACAAATCTAATCGCGCACATTAACTTTAAGCTGGAACTGTCTTTAACCTTTCCTTGTATCCGACGCATTCGCCTTAATCTGCAATGTTTTATCATGATATAGCAAGGGTGAGCATGAAAGTTGCCCAGCAAGTTTAAGTTCAATAATATAACGATATATCATGATTGAAAGAGTCTGAACAATAAGCTGGCTATAATTCAACAATATAATTGTGAACTAGCAGGAACAAACTTTTGACTGAACAAGTATTATACATGAACAAAAATATATCTGAACTAACTGGTAATGAAGGTGATCAGCCTTTCATACCTGACTTATACATGCAATATGTACGGAGTACAATTCATGGCAACCAACAATGATTAACCATAAGCTTATCCGAATGAAACAACTCTTAGTAGAGTTAAGTAAAAACAAACTTGCCTGAACCATTGATTACCGCTAGGCAATTTATAATGCTTTATCTGAAGACCTAATATTAGTAATATAGATCTCCAATATTAGAATAATATCATCATAATATAATACTATTATATATATAGATATACATAGAATAACCTAAACACATAACCCTATCAGTCTATAACACACATAAGACTCGATATCAAGTCAAACTATTGCAGTCTGAATTGAACCCGACACAAAACTGACATCCCAACAGTCTAGTCGGACAATTCACGAGTTTAAGTTCAATTAAACTCTGTATAAACGCTTAACCATTATCTAAGATAATTAATTAACAGTCAAAATATTTTCGTAAGCTCGTAATAATTTTTAAATAATTATTACTATTTATCATGAATTTTTAATCATTAAACTCATATTTAAATAAATTAAATACTACTTAATTCTTTTATCATTAATATTTATTTATTATCAAATATTAATGAAAAACATGTCATAATATTATAATATATTTTATAATATATCAAAGTATTTTAATACCTTAAAATCATATTTATATGCTTTTTCAACACTTCAATTCATTATCCGATAATTGCCTTTAATATTAAAATATTAATATTTTCATGACAAAATATCAAAAGTTATATTTTATAACTTCAAATATTTTTATAACACTTTAATCATTTTATATGATTTAAAAATCATTAATTCTATTTTTCTATAATTTATTTAATATATTATTAAATAAGATAACTATCATTAATATTGATTAATTAATGAAATTCATCACAAAATATTAAAAGTCACTAAATATAACTTAAATATTTTATTATACCATAAAATTATTTTTCATGATTTTCATGTATTAAAATCATTTTTAAATTATTTATTTAATATTATAATTAAAAAAATTAAATACCATTTATATTCCAAAAATATTAAATATTTATGAAATATACTCTAAATAATTAAAAACTATTTTTCAGAATTTAAAATAACTTTTCGGAATTTATTATGTATTTTTAAAAATTAAAAACCATTTTTTCTATTTTTAATTAATTTCTGAAAAAATCAGAAATTGAATATATTTAATCCGTCGATGTAGGCCTTTAGCAACGCTTTCTGTCGTCTAAGGTGTTCTTGAGCTCAAGAACACTGTCAGACAGGTTCTCAAGGTCGCTCGTTTGACCACGATTTTCTCTAAGTCCCTAATGTTTTCTAGGCTATCTCAAGCATTGATCTTGTAGTCAGTATATAGGACTACAATTATCAATCCTTGTCTCGGTCAAACAACATCACAACAACACGATCTGGGCTCTCCAACCTCTTGTCAGGTCATTCCTGGGTTTTCTGGGTAACCCAGAAACCCAGGCAGTTACATGATGCCATATTGAGGCTTGAGAATTTCATGTTCTGGCCATACTTTTGTTTTTCTAAGGTCCATATATATAGTACACACGACAAGGAACATTTATATACTAACAGATCATCAAAACAATATCATAATAATAAGATTCAAGCCGGTCAAACTACCTGTCAGAAAACGCCTTTGAAGATTCTGGGTTACCCAGATTTCTTCTTCCGGCAGTTCGGTCAACCTACTTTGACCTTAAATAATTTCGTTCCTGTTCATGATCTGGGTGATCTAAAGCCTTTAACATGTAGTATTCATGTCAGGCTACAACAAAAACACAATAACTTGGCCTAACTATCAAACATATACGAGATCAAACGCTATGAACATGCTTGTCAGGGTCTCTGGAAATTTATGGGTTTGCCCATAAACCAACTCTCGTGACCGGTCAACGCTATTTGACTAACAATAACTCTCGATCTACACATGATCTAGACTTGATTTAAGTTCCAGATCCAATACCTTATTGAAAGTAGTATGCACACAAGCCAATCATATTTGATGATAAAGCATATACTTTGTAACAATCTTATTCATTTATTAATAAAAAGTATTAATTTATTAAAGGCCTTTAATTATCTACATGATACTGTTTTATAATATGTGATAAACCCATAGTTTTAAGCAATGCTTTTAGAATAATGATGATGATCATTCTAATGAGATCTAAATTCTTAGAAAGCTTAAAACTAAAATAGTTCCCAATCATTGGATTACTAAATTGGGGATTAGTGAATCCGGATAGATTGGGTACATACGTTGCTTGCTTCATTGGATGAGGATGATTGATCTCATGATCATTTGTGTGGAGACACTAAAGCAAGTATGTAGGTGCTTATTAGAGAATAAGTTCATTTGAACGTTGGCTCGCTAAGGAATACCTAATGGAGTTTTATTTGCTCATCAATAGGAATTCTCAGTAGTGATAGTAGTCTGAGTGATCCTTGGACTTGAGATCATCATAGTATCTTGTGTATGATGAGTTATACTTTGACTTATTCCTTAAGACCCTTAGGGTATATCAAAGGGTATGCTTGGGTATAATAAGTTGTACATGGAGATAATGTATGATCAATAAAGAATCTACCACTTCTAATAAAAGAAGAGAAATGTCCTATGTGATTCGATAAATGACAACCCAAAGAGTCCTTGGCGAAAGCGTAATGAAATTAGAAAGGAGTTTCTAATTTGCATTATTTGGAGTTGTGCATTTAAGAGTCGAAATACATATAATTAAATAAAATAAGACTTGACAATAAATTCCATGTCTTATATTTAATTGGGACATTGTATGGTGGAAGGATTGAATTGTCACGTAACTATTTACTCAAAGGTTCTTTTATGATTAATGTTGAAATCTATATTATCCGGAAAGTCGTTGATCGCTAGGGGAGGCTTATCCCTATTGTAGAATAAATATTATTTATTTAAATAAATTAATTATTTAATTTATTTATTTAAATAAGATTAGAATTGTTCTAATTGATTTATTCACAACCTAGGTTTAATATAGAGAACCTAAAGGGTCACACCATAAAAAGGAAGAATAATTATTTAAGAAGTAAATGGCATAATCGTAATAATATGTTATGTATATTTAATTTAATCTATGGTGATAGAATAAATTAAATAGCTTAATATTTATTATTTAATATTTTAGAAATATTAAATATAAATTAATAAGAGGAGTCTTATTAATATTATTACAATTATTATTATTTTAATTTCTAAAAGAGTTTAGAAATTAATTTAATATAAGTACTCTCATTTATTCCTAATTGGATTAGGAAGGAAAATTAGTTAAAGGAGTTTAATTAATTATCCCTAATAAGATTAGGGAGCTTAATTAATTAAAAGAATTAATTAATTAAAACCCAATTCCTTAATTGTTAAGGTGGGTTGCCCACATCTATAAATAAGAGGAGTCTTATTATGGGTGGGAAGGGGGTTGTTGACTTTAACAAAGTATGTAATAATTCCAAGTTGTTGGGAGTATGCCTTTTCTATAGAGATAGAAAACTAGGGTTAGCCATAACACCCATCTTCTTGAATTTTCTTCTTCCTTGGTGGATCACCTCTGAGGCCAAACATATGGGTGGCTAACGTTGATCGAAGGAAGGAACCAAACCCGGTGGATTCAAGATTGAACGCGAAAGGATTTGGAGGTGAACTTGTACTGAGGGAGGCTCGATCTTCAAGGGTATGATTTTATTCTTTATCTTTTCGTTTAATTAATAATTGTGCATAAAGGTGATCCGGGTATATGGTTTGTAAATTTTTTAACTCGATTTTACACGCTCGCATTATTTTTGCAATTTGATTGCAAGGCATACGAATATTACAAACCTAACGGTGGCATCGAGCCAAACCTTTATACGAATTATTAATTGTTCAGATTTGATATGTATATTGATATGTGTTTAGAATAATTTAATTGGGCATAATTTTATTGTATAAAATTTAAAAAAAAAAAACAAAAACAAAAAATTAGTACGTGCCTCTTTTTATTTCCGTGGACTGGGCTTATAAACCGTGCATTTGCATCCTATTAATTTTTTTTTGGGTCTGATTAAATGGTTGCATGTTATATAATAATATATATATAATATATAATATATAATGAATGAAATGCATTTGATTTCAATGAAGCATTACATTTTTTTTAAAAAAAAAAGGGTTATTCTAAATCGGGCCATGTGAAAAGGAACTTGCATGTTATATATATATATCGTATATATGAATGTTAATAGTTTATATAAATTATATATATATAATATAATTTAGTTAATGCTTTTTTTTTTTTAGAAAAAGCAGTATCTTAAGTATTAATTATATATATATATATAGTTATATATATATATATATATATATATATATATATTTTAATAATTTTATTATTAAAATAAAAAGTTATTTTAATTTTAAAATAAAGGTTTATTTTAATATTAAAATAAAAGGTTTATTTTAATTTTAAAATTAGAATTTCATGCTAACTAATTAGAGTTGGAATTGGATTCCATGATAACTAATTGGAGTTGAAATTGGATTCCATGTTTCCTTAAATAAAGGAGTTTATTTAGATATGAAATAAGATTTCATATTATTCAAAATAAAAGAGTTTATTTGTGAATAGAAAAGAAAATCCGTATTTCCTTAAATAAAGGAGTTTATTTAAATATGAAATAAGATTTCATATTATTCAAAATAAAGGAGTTTATTTGTGAATAGGAAAGATAATCCGTGTTTCTTTTAATATTTTTTTTTACATGGAATTGGATTCCATAATTAATTAAAATAAAAGAGTTTATTTTAATTAAAGATTTTTTTATTACATGGAATTGGATTCCATAATTAATTAAAATAAAGGAGTTTATTTTGATTAAAGATTTTGATTAAAATAAAATAGTTTATTTTATTCAAAATTGGATAAATTAAAATAAAATAGTTTTATTTTGATTTAAATTTGGATTAAAATAAAGGAGTTTATTTTAATTCAAAATTAGATTTTATACTAACTAAATTTGCCCATTAAATGATATCAATATATATATTAAATGTTTATTATTCATAAGATGAATGTTATTTATTGATGCATATGGTGATGTGTATGATAATAAATGGGATTGATTATGGACTATCAACCCGATGTGATTGGATTTTATTTTAGTTGGATGCATGAATGTATGGGTTTTATTAAATGGGGTCTGCGTACCCTCGCCTTCTCTAATTTTTCTTAATGTAAATTTTATCTCCTCCTATGTACTTCCCTCGATCACGATCAAGGTTTCTATTTATTTTAAATAGTTTTGTAATAGAAATAGTTAGAATTAATTTTGAAAAATTGGAGATCAAGGAGCAAGGAGCGCTTGAAGACCCGTTTGTAATGGAGCCCGGGTTTAAATGTAATAGTTATATTTAAATATTATTTCTTGCACCCCTAGGGTTTGACCTTTTGGTTCACTTGGTGGCTCTAGTGAACCAAACTAGAATAAAAGTCCATAATCAATCCGGGTAGAATATAGTATTCTATATGTGCATGCTTATACTATATATATATATATATATTATGCAAACATGCTTCGCATGTTAATTAATATATATTGTATTTTATATATATATAATAAATGCAGCTAAACAAGATGAGACAAATTTAATAATAAATCTCTCAAATTTTTATATTAAGTCCTAAGCGTTCAAAGATATTTGGAATATCGAACGTCAGCCTTCTAGCATGATAAAATTAATAGAGTATTAAATATTTAATATGAGTTTGTTGTGTCACCACAAGGCAAGTATTAAGTATTTAAGATGTTAATTTATCACATTTGATGCTTATAAAGAAAATTGAACAATATTGTTTTGTTGTGTCACCACAAGGATGATATTTTTCTTTTTGAATATATGGAGTGCTAGGTCTGGACTTAACTTGGATAATTTTGATTCGGATGTGCCACCACTTAATCAAAATAATCTAATAGGCAAAATACAAGGAGTTGCATAGTTGATGTAATTGACAAAAGTTGTCTACCTATTTATTTATATATGATTTGTTGTGTCACCACAAGGCTATATACATTTGAAATGGGATCCTTATTCTCACTAGCAAATCTTTAATTAGATTTTGCTTAACTATATAAGTGAGGTAATATAGTTTGAAGAAAATAGTGGGAGATACCAATTTAAAACAAGACCTAAATTATTTTGGTAATTAATAAAAGAATATATGTTAAAATGTTGTTAATTACAAATTCATTTACGTAATTTTACAATGTCTAAAATTACTATCATCACGAAGCATATTAGATGCTAAATTAACGCAATCAATTAAATGGATTGGTTAAGGAATTTGAGAATAGTTCTTATATCCGAAAAGCTATCTTATGTCCTTATGTCGCCTATCCTGCAATGGTTGCGCATAATGCCTCTGAGGAAGAGATTGCTATTTTTAGAAAGTGGCAAGATGATGCACAGATTGGCTCAAATGCATCATGCTCGTATCCACGAGTAACAAGCTTCAGCGTCGACTGAAACTATGGATACTTCTACTATACTCCCGCACGCCAAGTAGTTGATGGTGAGGAAAGTAGGACCGATAGATATCGACATATCTAAGGAGCTCTTCCGATCTAGAATGGCCAATGGCACTATAGTATGCATAAAAAGTTCTTAACATAATCAATTTGATTGATCAATTAGAATAACCGGTTTTGTCATGGATGGAGAGTTGAGCCAAGATTTGATCTTGCACTCACTCCCGGACTCCTTTCACAATTGTTGTGAATTTTTCATATGAACAAGCTAGATATCAGCCTCGCTGATTTGCTTAACATGTTGAAAAATGTTGAGAGTCACTTTCCAATCAAGAAAGACCAAGTCATACTGGTAGGGGCCAAAGGATCTTTTGAAAAGAAGAACGATTCAAAGAAGGTAAATAGAAAGGCATAAACAAAGGATAATAAGAGCAAAACTGATACGGATAGCAAAGGAGTTTGCTTCCACTGCAATAAGCCTGGACACTGGAAAGAAACTGCGAGAAGCATCTTGCAGAGGTTAACCAAAGAAGCTTAGTGAAGTTTCGATTTATAATACGCTTTTTGTTAAGTGATTGAAATAAATTTTTCTTTAAGTCGAGGTTCTACTTGGATATTGGATACCAACTTTGGTTATCATAAATATAGATTTATGAAAGGACCAAAATGCAAGTAGAAAGCTAAACAAATATAAGTAATCCTATGTGTGGGAAATGAAGCAAAGGTTGCTGCATTAGCTATAGAAACTTATAGTTTAGCACTCCCTACGAGCAAATCTATTAAGTCAATAAGTTGTTATTGTATTCCAAGATTACTTGTTAGAAACATTATTTCCATTTTATTGTTGACAATGAAATATTTGGTATTATATTTAAGAACAATTGTTGTTCTATTTATAATAATAATAATGTTTTGTATAGAATCGAATATTACTTAATAAATTTTGTATACTTGACTTACATGAAAATAATTTTGCATATTGAACAAATTAGTATAAGAAAAGGAGATGATCATTCAAAGAGTTGAATGTGTGTATTTGTTTGAATACAAGTATGAATTATTTGAAAGGTTCAAAGAATTGTAAGTGAAACAAATTGACAAAGTATTAAGATTCTTTGATTAGATCAAGGAATAAATACTTGTGCAATAAGTTTCTAAATCATCTCAAATGGTTTTTCTCATAATGGACACCTCATGATACGTAATAATTGATTGATGTATCTGAAAGGAAAAATCATACCTTGTTGAACATGGTACGGTCCAAAATGATTTTACCGACATTCCAAAGATCCTTCGAGATAATGTCCTAGAAATGGTCGCATATCTACAAAAATGGTAACCTCAAAATCCATTTCAAGACTCTATAAAAGTTATGGATGGGGAGGATTCCTAATCTTAAGTATGTTAAGATAAGGGTTCCAACTTATGTGAAAAGGTTTCAAAAGGATAAGCTTGGGACAAGATTTGACATGTACAGATTTGTGGGACATCCTAAAGTAAGTTTAGGGCATATGTTCTATAATCCTACTTAGCAAAAGGTGTTTGTTGCGAAACACACTTCTTTCTAAGATAAAGGTGTTTATCATTGAAAGGGCTAGTGGGAGGATAATAGATCTTGAAAAGTTCAAGAACCACAAAACACTATAAGTCAAATAAGAGGAACTCAGATAGTAACTATTGTACCACAACAAATCAATCGTAAATCGAATAGTACCAAGATACCTAGGAGGTATGGATTCATCATAGATGATGATGATGAGGTACGATCATAGAAGATGATGATCCAGCTACATATATGATGAGGTAAGAGTTCTAGTGTGTACAAAAGGGTCAGTGGGAGCGTCGTGGAATTTCTAGTATTATATGTTGATATACTACGGATGAGGAATTACATACTAATGCTACAATCAGTAAAGATAAAGTTGTCTAAACAATCCTCCATGAATGATTTGGGAAGAGTATCATTATTGGGGATACAAATCTATATAGATAGATTTAAAAGGATGCTCAACTTAACCCAAGGAACGTATATTCATTTGATGCTAAAGTCGTTTAGCATGGCAAACTCCAAGAGATGTCTCATGTAGATGAGCTATGGAGTGTATCTCTCTTAATAGTCCCCACAGACTCCAAATAAGAGAGATCGCATGAGTGACAATCATGTATGCAATGAAATATACGAGACCTGATGTCGATCGGTCATATTCTGGAGAAGATCACTGTAAGACAGTGAAAAACATCTTAAAGTTCTTAACCGGCACTAAGGATGTGAGCAAACATGGTGGGTCTGAATTAAAACTAGAGGGCTTTACAGACTCAAGTTTTTCGAACGCACTAAGATCGATCAAAATCCACTTTAAGGTAAAGCGTTACCTTGAATAAAGGTGCGATGAATTGGAAAGATTCCAAACAAAGAAAGAGTTCTTTGGTTTAGTGATAAAGACAAAGTATATAGCTATAAATGAAGTCGCAAGTTGATTGTTTGGATTAAAAGTTCATTCTGTAACTAGAATAGTTCCTAAGTCTCATCTTGAATCTAAACATGTGTTGTGGCACTTTCATTTGATTATTAGAATCATTGAAGATGGGAAATCACTATAGAGATAGTGGACTCTCAAAGAACAACATTACATATCCATTAACTAAAGCTTATCCAACAGCAGGATAATCGTCACTTAGAGAAGAAGAGTATGAGATACCATGACGATTGGCTTTAGTGCAAGTGGGAGATTGAAAGTAGTATGCAAACAAGCCAATCATGTTTGATGATAAAGCATATACTTTGTAACAATCTTATTCATTTATTAATAAAAAGTATTAATTTATTAAAGGCTTTTAATTATCTACATGATCTTTGTTTTATAATATGTGATAAACCCATAGTTTTAAGCAATGCTTTTAGAATAATGATGATGATCATTCTAATGAGATCTAAATTCTTAGACAGCTTAAAACTAAAATAGTTCCCAATCATTGGATTACTAAATTGGGGATTAGTGAATCCGGATAGATTGGTACATACGTTGCTTGCTCATTGGATGAGGATGATTGATCTCATGATCATTTGTGTGGAGACACTAAAGCAAGTATGTAGGTGCTTATTAGAGAATAAGTTCAATTTGAACGTGGCTCGCTAAGGAATACCTAATGGAGTTTTATTTGCTGTCAATAGGAATTCCTCAGTAGATGATAGTAGTCAAGTGATCCTTGGACTTGAGATCATCATAGTATCTTGTGTATGATGAGTTATACTTTGACTTATTCCTTAAGACCCTTAGGGTATATCAAAGGGTATGCTTGGGTATAATAAGTTGTACATGGAGATAATGTATGATCAATAAAGAATCTACCACTTCTAATAAAAGAAGAGAAATGTCCTATGTGATTCGATAAATGACAACCCAAAGAGTCCTTGGCGGCGGCGTAATGAAATTAGAAAGGAGTTTCTAATTTGCATTATTTGAGTTGTGCATTTAAGAGTCGAAATACATATAATTAAATAAAATAAGACTTGACAAGAATTCCATGTCTTATATTTAATTGGGACATTGTATGGTGGAAGGATTGAATTGTCGGTAACTATTTACTCAAAGGTTCTTTTATGATTAATGTTGAAATCTATATTATCCGGAAAGTCGCTTGATCGCTAGGGGGAGGCTTATCCTATTGTAGAATAAATATTATTTATTTAAATAAATTAATTATTTAATTTATTTATTTAAATAAGATTAGAATTGTTCTAATTGATTTATTCACAACCTTTAATTAATATGGAGAACCTAAAGGGTCACACCATAAAAGGAAGAATAATTATTTAAGAAGTAAATGGCATAATCGTAATAATATAAATATGTATATTTAATTTAATCTATGGTGATAGAATAAATTAAATAGCTTAATATTTATTATTTAATATTTTAGAAATATTAAATATAAATTAATAAGAGGAGTCTTATTAATATTATTACAATTATTATTATTTTAATTTCTAAAAGAGTTTAGGAATTAATTTAATATAAGTACTCTCATTTATTCCTAATTGGATTAGGAAGGAAAATTAGTTAAAGGAGTTTAATTAATTATCCCTAATAAGATTAGGGAGCTTAATTAATTAAAAGAATTAATTAATTAAAACCCAATTCCTTAATTGTTAAGGTGGGTTGCCCACATCTATAAATAAGAGGAGTCTTATTATGGGTGGGAAGGGTTGTTGACTTTAACAAAGTACGTAATAATTCCAAGTTGTTGGGAGTATGCCTTTTCTATAGAGATAGAAAACTAGGGTTAGCCATAACACCCATCTTCTTGAATTTTCTTCTTCCTTGGTGGATCACCTCTAGAGGCCAAACATATGGGTGACTAACGTTGATCAAAGGAAGGAACCAAACCCGGTGGATTCAAGATTGAACGCGAAAGGATTTGGAGGTGAACTTGTACCTGAGGAAGCTCGATCTTCAAGGGTATGATTTTATTCTTTATCTTTTCGTTTAATTAATAATTGTGCATAAAGGGTGATCCGGGTATATGGTTTGAAAATTTTTTAAACTCTGATTTTACACGCTTCCGCATTATTTTTGCAATTTGATTGCGCACATGAATATTACAAACCTAACACTTATAACATACAACAAGTAGAAACTCTTAAAACACAAAAACAGCTAACAAGACAGGATCTATGAGACCTGACATTGACCGTCGGACATCATTTTTCCAGATTTCTAGATTTGAGAAATCATTAAATTCGATCATCAAAATGATATGGATCTAAGTTTTAGCAACCCAGATCATCAAATGACACCATCTAACACATATCTAAACAACAAACAACAACATTAACACAAAATTTTAAGGATTTCTAGAATTAGGGTTCTTATACCTTTCTATGCTTTGATCCTTAATCTGACTTCTGATTCTGATCTTTGTAAGTTATAAACTGATTTTGGCTCATCTTACCTCACTCTCTCACTTCACATTTTCGAAATATAGAGAGAGAATGTCTTTGGGAGAAACTAAAATTAAAGTGGCCATTTCTCTCTCTTGAATCTCTTATAAATGATATCATGTTGCTAGGATCTGATCATTTTCGGTTGGTTGACTGGATTTATAGCATGTGGAGTTGGTGGAGTGGTTCAACCACTCAATTATTGCAAGATCTACCAATTATTTCCAATAATGCAACAAAGGGTTTTTTTAGTCATTTCGTATTTAATTTTAATGGCATTTTGGACATTTGATCAAACCCTTAGAGTTTAGGGTTTGAGTTAAGATTTAGGTTTGGACCATTTTAGGGTTTAGGGTTTAACCCTTAACTTTGCAAATTTTTAATTTCTAAGATTTCCAAAAATTCAGTTTTATTAATAAAATTAATATTTCTAAATTATAATTAAAATTTTCTAATTGTATTAAAATTCCTTAATCAAAATTTAAATATTGCTAATTAGGATTAAAAATTCATAATTAAAATTGCTAATTAAACAATTATGGTCAAAATGGTCATTAGGGTTTATAACCCACAAACTAGGGTTTCTAATAGAAAAATAATTTTCTAAAATAGAAACTAAATTTCGTAATTAGATTAGGGTTTTCTAATTACTTAACTTGAAAATTAGGATTAGGGTTTCCTAATTAACATTACAATTATTAAATTAACACTTAGGTTTTTCTTAAATAAAAAATTAGGGTTCCTAAACCAGAAATTAGGGTTTTCAAAATGTAAAATTAGGGTTTGCTAATTGATTAAGCTTTACCCTAATTAATATTATAATCAATAGCACTTAAGCAATATAATTCTCCGTTAAGTTCCCAGATTAGGGTTTTAAATTTTCGAATTCCCGGAACTGAAATTAGGGTTTCCAGAACCGGTTTCTAGGGTTTCTTGTTAATCGTTAGGGTTTTCTAACTGAACGTTGACGTTCTTAATATATAATTAGGGTTTGTTATAGATATCTTTTATCTGGTCAACCCTTGACCCTTAACCATATCATGCACACATATACATAGAACATAAATGCGTATTCCCTTGATCCTGAATAATTCACTTAAATCCTTCACAGAATTTTGAAATCCTCAAAATTCCTTCTTAAAAATATTAAACGCATACACTTATTTTCTGTTTAGGTTCTAATTTTGAACCCTAAATAAATTAATAAAAATTTTAAAAATATTCAAAATTCTCGGGTTGTCACAACTACTAGATACATCATATTTACATATCTAACTCTACTCTAACTACTAACTAATTTACATCTGCCTTATGGCATTCTCATAATCTGCGTTGGCAAGACCGACTATAATATCTCTACCGATAGTATGCTTTAGTTTGTCATGCCTCTACCGGATACCCAACCACTTGTCGCTAAAAATCCGCATGCGAACTCCTATATATATAGGGCATTCTACCCATCTTTTGCTTCTTGACCTTTAGCTCCCTACTCGAGCTCAAAGGTCTCCCCTGTTTCACTCGTGGACCTTTTCCTTCGCTTGAAAACTCTCTCGCATGCTCTTCCTCCCACATTGCCTCCATACTTTTCTTATCCTCCGAGATTTCATGGACCTCCTCCATCGCCTCCCTTACCTCATTCCCCAACCGGATATTTCTATCCAATAATGCCATGAATAAAGGCCTTTCATTGACTCCCCACTTGAGTCATCTCTTCTACAAAAAGCTCTGATTGTTAAAAGACACCACCTCCACCTCCACCTCTTCCTCCGACAGGCCATCAAACAAAGACATGAGGTCTAAGCTTTTCGAGTCTCCAGACTCGACTATAACCACTTCTGGCTCTTCTGCTATAGGGGTCTATAAGATCTCTACTTGATTTACGGACTCCTCGCTAACAACATGTATATCCCTATACATCTCATTATTTCCTGACATCTACAACACCAAATTAGTTTGATTAGTAAACATCATTAGAATGGTAAAAACACATATCACATTTAATGTATTTTTAGGGTTAACTTCATCTTTTATTTCTTTAACTTTTCTTAAGGTTATGACTTAAGGTTCTTTTCCTCCCTTAAGTTTTATAACCTACAGCTCTAATACCAACTTGTGACACCCCCAAATCCGGGTATCTTCCAACCCGACAGATGGTGCTACACGGTGCTACAGTTCACACATTCATTCAATTGCAATACCTCAAAAGAATTATGAAAATGTCTTCTATATATTTCAAAACAATATTACCATACCCAAGTTCTTTATAACCATTACATGTGTTCTTGTCATTATATCAAATAATTACAACATTCATACTATACTGTTACAAAGGCAATCTATTGGTTCTCCTTAGCCTTCCCTTTATCTTTACCGGATCCTTCAGTCCGTTCGGTCTTAGCTGCATTCATATGGTTCAAGCAAGAGTGAGCATAACTAGCTCCGCAAGTATGATAATTTCATTTAAACAACAGGCTTGAATCATATAAATCTTATATCTTCAATAATGGAATCAATAGTTATGAAGTACTATTGATAATTCAAAATAGCACTTCTCTTTTCTTTAAAATGTTTCATAATTAACAACATTCATTAAACATCAATATTGGTCCAAGACCTTGAGCATTTCATTCTTTCTTTGAAAAGGACAACCCAACACCAAGTCTGTAAGTCCGACATATCTTACGAGCACGTCTAGGTGATCAGCCTATAGTACTCTATGTTGTACAGCACTACTTTCTTTAAATGTATCTACGTTTAAGTTTTGGCAACCTCACGTGCCTGTCATTTGACGACAAAACATTTTTTTATCATACTCAGTCTTTCTTTGAAATCAATACCAAAATAGTTTGGCAAAAGATAGCAACATTGACAACAGTTTGATAGATTATAAGGAAATCCACAAAACACATTAAGTCTAGCCGAAGGAATTGTCTTCGACTTCATTATACATCAATTCATGTGTAAGATACATGAATCACAAAGCTCGTACAAAAGAACTTAGACAAGGGTTAGAACACGTGTCTTCACTAATACATCTTACCATTCATCTCAATCTAATCCTGCCTTAGATTGTTTAACATTCGTTACAGTTTATCGTATTACATTGCATTTATGTTCAAGTATCTTCATCAACCTTTAGTTGTAATCTTTACAATTTACAATCACCTTTAATGATGTTACATTAGGTTTATTAAGTATATAATTCACCATTCATTCACTTCTTATTCTTTATGTTCATGAGCATTCTTTTATGGGTCTTTCCTAGTACTGGCGTTGCGGCGCTAGCTTTATTATATCTGAGCTCATGACTGCAAAGACGACTCCTCGGTGTGTATGAAACGACCTTGGCGGCATGACGCCGCCCTTTCCTCTTTGTGGTTTATTCATACCGCTTGACTTCCCAAAGATCTCGAGGGTCCTGCCCTACAACAGACAAATGAGATTTTGTAATTTAATTTTAATATTTATTGAATTAAATAAATATTTTCGATGATTTAATTATTAGATTAAATAATTAATTCATGAAGTTGTGGTAGATTAATTTAATTATATGTGTTATATTATTAAATTAATGTAGAGAATTTTTATTATTCAAAGTATGTAATTATGTGAGTTTATTGAATTAAAAGAAATATTTAATAAACCTAATATTTTTTATTAAATTATAATTAATGAAAAAAATTAATTTTGATATAATTAATAAATGAGAAATTAATTATGTGACTATGTGAATTAATTAGAAATTATTATATTTTATTTAAAAATAAATTAAATAAGATATTTAATTTATTGTATAAATAGGTGTGACATTATTACACTATAGTATAAGAAGTTTATCAAATTAAACGGGTTTAAGCTTTAAGATTAGCCAAACAGAACCTTAGGGATGTTGGGAGCAGTTAACCCATGACTGGGTTAACTGACCACAACTGCATCAGTTTTCAAAATGTTATATACGTCTTCTGTTATTTGTTAAGTCTTTTAGTTTTGTTTAGTCTGGAAAAGGAGAATCAAAGAGAAATTTAGAACTTTTTGAGGAAATATTGAGAGTCATTGTCAAGAAGAAATCGAGAAAGGATCGTCCCTACTAATCTACACTCTACGCTTTGGGTAAATTCTTCAACCCAGTTTTTTTATTTACGTCATTTAAAGTTTCCATTAAAATGGCTTCCAATTCTTTTAAAAGTTCTTTAATTGAAAAAGAGTAATGATTTTGTGTTACATACGTGATAAGATGTTATCATATCATGTTTTACTATATATTGTATATTTCCATAACATCAGTTTCATAAAATCATGTCGTTTATATTTTCTTCAAATTACAGAGTAGAGAAATATGGCCATATGGCCCTTACATGCAATTTTAATACGTTAATCATAAGTTGTTGCATAAATTTTACACTCGTATATAATTATGTATGATAAAACGAAGAAAACCAACTTCAAATGAACAGATTCGGTGTTATAACGAACCCGTAGTGTTGATTTTCATGTTTTGTGTTCAAAACTTTCAAAAACATCAAGAACAGTAAATTACATATTTTGAATCTGCAAATTATGTGTTTTAACATGTTAAAATCATGCTAGAAGGGTTAAGTAGTAGTTATATTTGTATTACAATGTTTGGGTATGTCTAAATTCGTGTAGAAATAATTTATATAGAGGTTTTGGCTATGTTCTGCAATTTTTCGCGAATTGCAGAACTGGTACTGGTTCACCACGTCGCGGCGCCAGTTCCATGCCTTAAGGCCATGCCATGATGCAAAGGCCAAAACACAGTGCCATCATACTGCAAGTAATGCAAGATAAGATCGCAATAAGAACAAGCAATAACAATGAAATGCAGCCAGCCACTCCTCTGCAGAATGTCCATAAATGAAATTTTTTCCTTATTATTCAAGTCTAAGAATGTGATAGTAACCTAATCTAATGTACATAAAAATATGTTAGACGTATAATGAGATGTTAAAATAGATTCTTAACATGTCAATAACGCATTTAAGTATGGATTGAATTATTGAACGCATAATTAGCTTATTGTTCATATAGTGTAATATTATGTGACCATAAGTGTAATAATTTGACTAAGTAAAGTCATAATCCGAGTTAGACAAAAAGAATGAACTTGTGATGACTAGTTACGTTTTAATTGACTGGTATTGTGAATAAAAATGATATATAGGATTAAATCAAGGAACGTGTATAATTAACGTGTAATCTACGCACGAGGTAAGTTTCTTAACCCTACTTGTATCATTATTCAAGTTTATAAATTACGTCGAGTAAATTCTCGTTATTATTAATCAAGTTCACTTTGTTATATTAAAGATTATTTATCTTTTCAAAGTATGATTCCGTTATACAATACTTGTTCTATTGTATACCTCTTGAGAATGTTATTCGATTTAAATATCATTTATTGTTGAACCTTGTTAGACTAGTGAACCCTTATTGATTCTACTAGTCCATAGTTGATGAACGTTCTAAATTTTAGGACCCTTATTGATTTATCCAAACCAAACTTCCTTTGGTGCGGACTCTAATGTCAAACTGAGATGAACAACCCTGTATAGGGATTACTTATGCGTTAGCGTTAAGATATTGTGCACAGTATGGTACTAAGGGCTGATCCCCCTAAGTACGAGTAGAAGAGTCCATAGTCTTATGACTGTTAAAGGTTTCAAGTATAACCCTTGATAACTTAGAACATAGTTCAAGGTCTTATGACCCTCAGAAATCTTTTGATTCTTGTTATTCATTCTTGATTCAAAAGTTGAGTTTTATTCCAGAAGTCTTTGATTCACTCGCATGTTATTATATATTGTTATTTCATTTTTATACTAGTGGGCAATCGTGCTCACTCTTGCGTAATAATAACATTGCAGTTAAGAACGAAAGGTCCGACAAGCCATCTACTAGCAAAGGCAAGGGCAAGATTAACAAGTGATGAAGACTTGTTGTTTTATGTGATGATGTATTTCTGTTTTAGACTTATGTTAATGATGTGTTAGATGATTAATTGTTTATGTTTCCGCAGTTAAGATTTAAGGTTAGTATGACCTGGGATATTGTATTTATTTCAGATGATGTAACTCCTTAAGGAGAGGATTTATTTCTATCTATTTATGCTTTCATTATTTATGGGTAGATAGATATATGATGTTTGTATAGTGAACACCAAATCATGTGGGAATGGAAGTACCTGGATTTGGGGGTGTCACATGTTGGTATCAAAGTTGTAGGTTATGAACCTTAGGTGGGGGAACAACCTTAGGTAGTAGCCTTATAGGAAGAACATAGTGATGGAAATCTCTTATCGAGTTCTAAGAAATCAATTTCTTAATTCATTGAAGATAATAAAAGACTTTATGTGCTTATATGTTAAATTATGTGCTCACTAGTATGACTTAGTAACTAAAACTTGAAACTATGTTGTCAGGATGTCGGATGTTGGAGGAGCTAGTCGAGCTGGGGAGGAGGAACCCCGAGTACCAACAGAGGAGGAGCCCCAAGACATTCATGTCGTCAGGGAGCCGTCGATACAGAGAGAGCCATCTCCATTGATCACTGTTGTTGGTCATGAGCATGAGCCTGAGACTGATCCAGAGGAGGATCCTGAGGAGGAAGAGGAAGAAGAGGAGTTTCCACCAAACTCCATCGATGCTGAGATGTACGACGAGTTATATGATCATAACGTAGAGTTACGTGACACTGCCCAGATCCGATCGAAGCGGGCTATTATTTAGCGAGACACCATCGAAAGCGTAAGGATAGGGAGGTTGTGACTCTTCACACACTTCTAGGAAACATGGAGTGGGATTTGGTTCGCGAGAAGGGTCAAACCGAGGAGAAGTCTGAAGAAATAGAGAAGTTGAAGAAGGAACTGAAAGAGAGCTCAGAAAGGCTGACCATAGCAGAGGAGGGCTGGGTAAGAGAATCGCGTCATGTTAATCTTGTAGAAGAGGATTGTCGTGTGAAGAAGGCAAACTTGGGGAGACGTACTCTACACTTCAAAATGCAATGGATGAGGCCCAAGATAGAGTTATGAGGTACCCAATCCAGTTCGAAGGACTACCATCGTATATGCTAAATCGCTGGACGATGTCCCGCATCATGGAAGAGGAACGTAGCAAGGCTATTCAGCGCCTTAACAGGCAGTGATAGGATTTGTTTAATTATGTGAAAACTTATCTGGTATTTAGATGTAAATTCCGATGTGTTTATAAACAAAGGAATATTTTAATATTTTAAATTCTGTAGATTCTTTATCTCGGGATAGTTGATGTAAATAGCAGTAATGCTATCGTTTGATGTTAAAACTTTTGAGTTGAATAAATATATCAAGTTGTTTGAGATAATGTGTTAAGTGATTATGTTAGATTGTTGAGTTAAGCCTTAACTATTTCGAGAATTTAATAAAGATCTAATAAACATATATTTTAACAGAAATATGCCGCCAAGAAGAAGACAGAACCGTTAACAAGCCCAAGAAGAACCGATGAATAACAAAAACAACAACAACGCCAATGCTAACCCTGTTCAGCAATTGGTGAATTTATTAGCTGGAGTGATTCATAATCAACCTTAAGCTCCACCGAATACGACGTTTAAGGATTTCAAGGCGGTGGGACCGCTAGAGTTTAAAGGCTCCATGAATCCGATCGAGGCTTAAACTTGGGTTATGGAGATGGAAAAAGTTTTTGATGTCGCCAGAGTCAGAGAGGACCAGAAAACCGCCTACGTGACATTCATGCTGAAATCCGAAGCCAATTATTGGTGGCAAGCAAACAAGGTCCGTGGAGGAGAAGGTGTGATTACCTAGGACAGGTTCAAAGAGATGTTTTTCGAGATGTATTTCCCGACCAGCTCGCAGAACCAAATGGAAGTTCAGTTTCTGGAGTTGAAACAGGGGAACATGTCTATACCAAACTATGCGGCAAGATTCAATGAGTTGGCTAGATTTGCCACATACCAAGTGCACACGGATGAGAGGAAAACAAGGAGGTTTGAACAAGGATTAAATCCTTGGTTGTATAGTAAAGCGTCGTTATTTCAGTTGAAGACATTCGCTAGAGTACTGGAGAAAGCCATACTCGCTGAAGGTGGAAACGATGCGGTAACCAAATATAATCAGGATCAGGAGAGGAAAAAGAGTGAGAGTGAAGGAAATAACAAGGCTAGTGGAAGTAACACAGGAGGTAGTAATAATAATCAAAAAAGAACGTGGTCTAACACCTCATCAACTAGAAATCAGTAAGGAGGTCAGAAGAAGAGGATCGAAGCATGCCCAACCTGCGGGAAAGCTCACCTTGGAGTTTATATGAAGGGAAAACGAGTGTGCTACAATTGTGGTCAGGAAGGCCACATAGCACCTAACTGTCCTAACCCAAAGAAGGGTGACGGTTTCACTTGTGGTTCAAAAGATTATCTTGCAAGGGACTGTCCTAAAAAGGGATCTGGAGGGGTCAGATCAGGAGGAAATAGAGGAAATAGCGGTGGAAGTGCTCTGACTATCACAGGACCAACCGCAACCAACCGACCGACCGTCAGGACGTTCAACATGACAGTGCAGGATGCTGTGCAGTCTCGTGATGTGGTGTCAGGTATCATTTCGATCAATAAAGTTAATGCTTATGTATTATTTTATTCGGGAGCTACTTGTTCATTTATATCCGATGACTTTGCTAAGAACTTAGGATTGTTTAAGGATGAGTTAGAATACCCCATGAACATAGAAATTGCGAATAGAGAAATAATTCATGTTAAGTATGTACATAAGAACTGTAGAGTGGATATTAAGGGTAATATCATGAACGTAGATCTTATCCCTATTCGACTTGGGGAATTTGACAATATCTTAGGAATGGACTGGTTATTCAATTATGGGGTAAGAATTGATTGCCGTAAGAAGCGATAAACTTATGACTCAAAAAAAGGTTGTGTTTTATGGTAGCAAGTCGCCTAGACAAGAGAGTTGTCTAACGATGATGCAGGCCAGGAAGTTGTTAAGACAAGGCTTTGTAGGATATTTAGCTTACATAGTCGACAGTCGTAAAGAGAATCTGAAAGTAGAGGAGATACCAGTGGTGAAGGACTTTGCAGGCGTATTTCTGGACGATTTTCCAGGACTTCCGCCAGATAAAGAGGTTGAATTCGTGATCCATTTGGCGCCAGGAACGGCTCCAATATCAAAAGCATTGTACCGAATGGCACCGGTAGAGATGAAAGAATTGATGGTACAGCTACAAGAATTACTGGACAAGAAGTACATTCAACCGAGCGTATCATCGTGGGGAGCGCCGATGTTCTTTGTGAAGAAGAAGGACGGGACGATGCGGCTTTACATCGACTATAGAGAACTGAATAAGGTCGCCATTAAAAATAGATATCCATTACCGAGGATCGAAGACATGTTTGATCAATTGAAGGGAGCGAGATACTTTTCAAAGATAGACTTGAGGAGTGGTTATCATCAACTGAAGGTGAGACCAGAGGATGTACCGAAGACAGCATTCAGAACACGATATGGTCACTACGAATTTTTGGTAATGTCATTTGGTCTAACAAATGCCCCTGCAACATTTATAGGCTTAATGAATGGAGTGTTCAAGCCGTTTTTGGATAAATTCGTAGTGATATTTATAGATGACATTTTGGTATATTCGAAAACCAAGGAAGAACATGAAGATCATTTGAAATTAATGTTAGAGGCGTTGAGAAGGGAGAAGTTGTATGCAAAGTTTTCGAAATGCGAATTTTGGATCGAGCGGGTACAATTTCTAGGACACGTGATCGATAAAGACAGAATTTCGGTGGATCCATCCAAAGTCGATGCCGTGATAAACTGGGATCAGCCGAGAACGCCGTCGGAAGTACGAAGTTTTCTTGGATTGACAGGATATTACAGAAGATTCATTCAAGACTTTTCCAAGATCGCAACTCCGTTAACGAATTTGACTCGAAAAGCTGTGAAATTTATCTGGGCGGAGAAGTGTGAGGAAAGCTTTCAAGAATTGAAGAAGAGGTTGAGTACAGCACATGTGTTGTCTCTTCCGGATGATACAGGAAATTTTGTGGTTTATAGTGATGCGTCGCATAAAGGACTTGGCTGTGTTATAATGCAAAATGGCAAAGTCATTGCATATGCGTCACGACAATTAAAGGATTATGAGAAGGGGTATCCGACCCACGACTTGAAGTTAGCTTCAGTGGTTTTTGCTTTAAAATTTGGAGGCACTATCTCTATGGGGAGAAGTGTGAAATATATACAAACCATAAGAGTCTAAAATATATTTTTACACAGAAGGACTTGAATATGCGCCAAAGAAGGTGGTTGAAGTTAATTAAGGACTACGACTGTGAGATTTTATACCATTCGGATAAGGCAAACGTGGTTGCCAATGCCTTAAATAGAAAGGGTCGGGAGAAATTGATGATGTTGACTGCTCAGGATGAGCTAATTTTAGAAATGGAGAAACTGGAGTTGAAAGTGAAGTATCCTATGGAAATCGATGAGAAACTGTTTCAGATGCAATCTGGTACAACCCTACTAGATAAAGTTAAGGAGGCTCAACTTCAGGATGAAGAATGTAAAAAGGTGAAAAAGAAGATATCGGAAGGAACCGAACCGAGATTCAAGATGGATAAGGAAGGAATACTGAGATTTAAGAGTAGAATTTGGGTACCGCCAGTACCAGAAATTAAGAAAGATATTTTAAACGAGGCTCATAGTTTATGATATTCGATTCACCCTGGTATTACCAAGATGTACCAAGATCTTTGACAACATTTTTGGTGGCCAAATCTGAAACGAGATGTTGTAGAGTGTGTTGCCAAATGTCTAACCTGTCAGAAAGTGAAAGCGTAACATCGAGGGTCGAGTGGGTTGCTACAACAGTTGGAGATCCCATAATGGAAATGGGAACATATTACGATGGACTTTGTGGCCTTTCGACAACTCAGAAAGGCTATGACGCAGTATGGGTTATCGCCGATTGGACCGACAAAATCCGCACACTTTCCTTCCGATCAAAATCGATTCAACTTAGATCACCGGCAAGGTTATACATGAAAGAGATTATTTCGAGGCACGGAGTTTTTGTGTCAATTGTTTTCGATAGGGATCCGCGCTTTACATCGAACTTCCGAAACGCTCTACAGAATTCATGGGTACGCAATTACGAATGAGTACGGCATATCACCCTCGCATGTATGATGGGCGAGTGAAAGAACGATTCAAACATTAGAAGATATGCTAAGAGCTCGTAATGGATTTTAAAGGAAATTGGGATGACCACCTACCACTCGTAGAGTTCGGCTACAACAACAGTTACCACGATAGTATTGGCATGCCGCCTTATGAAGCATTATACGGCAGAAAGTGCAGAACTCCGCTATACTGGGATGAATTTGGCAAACGATAATTACTAGGCCCAGAATTGAGTACAAAGAGACACAAAGATACGAAAGAATCAAAGTGATCCAACAAGATAGACATAGTAGAAGAAATAGCGATCCACACCAGTCGAGATAATCGGAAGAAAAGGTCTCTCCCCGATCCATCAGTTCCAAGAAAGGTAAAAAAGATATTGAGTTTGAATCGGAGAAGAATCGAGAAGTATGAGATAGCCTTACCTCCAGCACTCGAGAATGTCCACAACGTTTTCCATGTTTCGGTTTTACGACCCTATAAACCCGATTCTAAGCACGTGATTGAATATGAACCCCTTCATTTTGAGAAAGACTTATCCTATAAAAAAATTCATGTTCAGATTGTCGACAGAAAAGAACAAGTTCTCAGAAATAAAGTAATACCTTATGTTATGTTAATTTGGAGAAACCACAACGCTGAAGAGGCTACGTGGGAACTCGAAGAAAATATGATGAAGAATTATCCTCATTTATTTACTTAACTTATGTGTAAGTAATTATGGGGACAAAATCTTTGTAAGGGGGGAGAATGTAACAGGTCGAATTGATTGAGTCGTGATTCTGGGGACAGAATCTTTTTAAGGGGGGAAAGATGTGACGAACGAGATTTTGTAATTAAATTTTAATATTTATTGAATTAAATAAATATTTTTGATGATTTAATTATTAGATTAAATAATTAATTCATGAAGTTGTGGTTGATTAATTTAATTATATGTGTTATATTATTAAATTAATGTGGAGAATTTTTATTATTCAAAGTATATAATTATGTGAGTTTATTGAATTAAAAGAAATATTTAATAAATCGAATATTTTTTTATTAAATTATAATTAATGAAAAAAATTAATAATTTGACATAATTAATAAATGAGAAATTAATTATGTGACTGTGTGAATTAATGAGAAATTATTATATTTTATTTAAATTAAATTAAATAAGATATTTGATTTATTGTACAAATGACATTATTAAACTATAGTATAAGAAGTTTATCAAATTAAATGGGTTTAAGCTTTAAGATTAGCAAAACGAAACCTTAGGGAAGTTGGGAGCAGTTAACACATGATTGGGTTAACTGACCACAACTGCGTCAGTTTTCAAAATGTTATATACGTCTTCTGTTATTTGTTAAGTCTTTTATTTTTGTTAAGTCTGGAAAAGGAGAATCAAAGAGAAATTTAGAAATTTTTGAGGAAATATTGAGAGTTGTTGGTTGAAGAAGTAACTGAGAAAGGATCGTCCCTACTAATCTACACTCTACGCTTTGGGTAAATTCTTCAACCCAATTTTTTTATTTACGTCATTTAAAGTTTCCATTAAAATGGCTTCCAATTCTGTTAAAAGTTCTGTAATTAAAAAAGAGCAATGATTATGTGTTAAATACGTGATAAGATGTTATCATATCATGTTTTACTATATATCAGTATATTTCCATAACATCGCCTTCATAAAAACATGTCGTTTATATTTTCTTCAAATTACGTAGTAGGGAAATATGGCCATATGGCCCTTACATGCAATTTTAATACGTTAATCATAAGTCAGATCATAAATTTTACACTCAGTATATAATTATGTATGATAAAACGAAGAAAACCAACTTCAAATGAATGATTCTTGTTTATAACGAACCCAGAGTGTTGATTTTCATGTTTTGTGTTCAAAACTTTAAAAAACATCAAGAACAGTAAATTACATGTTTTGATTCTCCAAATTATGTGTTTTAACATGTTAAAATCATGCTAGAAGGGTTAAGTAGTAGTTATATGTGTATTACAATGTTTGGGTATGTCTAAATTCGCGTAGAAATAATTAATTAGAGGTTTTGGCCATGTTCTGCAATTTTTCGCGAATTACGTAATCGGTATCGGTTCACCACGCCACTGACACCGCCCATGCCTTAAGGCTCGTGCCGCAACGCCAAAGGCCAAAGCTTAGCAATATACCATGACAACGCAGTCACGAGAACAAGCAACAATGTAAAGAAATAAGCCACCACCACTCTGTAATGTCCATAAATGAAATTTTTCCTTATTATTCAAGTCTAAAAATGTGATAGTAACCTAATCTAATGTACATAAAAATATGTTAGATGAATAATGAGATGTTAAAATAGATTCTTAACGCATATAAGTATGGATTGAATTATTGAACACATAGTTAGCTTATTGTTCATGTAGTGTAATATTATGTGACCATAAGTGTAATAATTTGACTACGTAAAGTCATAATCCGAGTTAGACAAAAAGAATGAACTTATGATGACTAGTTACGTTATAATTGACTGATATTGTGAATGAAAATGATATGTAGGATTAAATCAAGGAACGTGTATAATTAATGTGTAATCTACACACGATGCAAGTTTCTTAACCCTACTTGTATCATTATTCAAGTTTATAAATTACGTCGAGTAAATTCTCATTATTATTAATCAAGTTCACTTTGTTATGTTAAAGATTATTTATCTTTTCAAAGTATGATTCTGTTATACAATACGTGTTCTATTGTATACCTCTTAAGAATGTTATTCGATTTAAATATCATTTATTGTTGAACCTTGTTAGACTAGTGAACCCTTATTGATTCGACTAGTCCATAGTTGATGAACGTTCTAAATTTCAGGACCCTTATTGATTTATCCAAACCAAAGTTCCTTTGGTGCGGACTCTAATGTTAAAATGAGATGAACAACCCTGTATAGGGATTACTTATGCATTAGCGTTAAGATATTGTACACAGTATGGTATTAAGGGTTAATCCCCCTAAGTACGAATAGAAGAGTCCATAGTCTTATGACTGTTAAATGTTTCAAGTATAACCCTTGATAACCTAGGACATAGTTCAAGGTCTTATGACCCTCAGAAATCTTTTGATTCTTGTTATTCATTCTAGATTCAAAAGTTGAGTTTTATTCCGTAAGTCTTTGATTCACTCAAGATGTTATTATATATTGTTATTTCATTTTATACTAGTGGGCAATCGTGCTCACTCTTACGTAATAATAACATTGCAGTTAAGAACGAAAGGTCCAACGAGCCATCTACTAGCAAAGGAAAGGGCAAGATTAACAAGTAATGAAGACTTGTTGTTTTATGTGATGATGTATTTTTGTTTTAGACTTATGTTAATGATGTGTAAGACGATTAATTATTTATGTTTTCATATTTAAGATTTAAGGTTAGTATTGTAACGCCCTGAAATCTGGTCTATCTTCACACCCGGATTCCGTACATCACGAGTACATCATACATCCAACATACATCATTATATACTGAAATATAACAACATACACTCTCAAATCCCAGGTTCGAAACCTTATAACCTTTTTTTCATTACAAATAATGATAAATACATTATTCATTTCATCTTACAAGAGTGACTTTTATCCGCCACCAAGGATACATAACGCCCTTAAACTAGTCTCAGAGTTTCAATTTCATCTTTCTATATTACAAGTCTTCACTTGATCTTCTCGCCATTCACATTCTCAATGGTACTTCATCCGGATACCGTCGACTTGATCTTTCTGAGTTCTTAAGTTCTTTTAACCTTGTTATTTGAAAATTATTTTTTCATTTAAAGCAAGTGTGAGCATTTAATTGCCCAAAGAAGTCATAACATTTGAACAAACAACTTCGTAATTAAAACATTTCTTTAGAACTTCTATAACCAAACAAAGGTTATGAAGCGGCTTGAATAATAGGAATAGTCTCGATTCCTATCATCTTAAAACATCATCATTTTCACTTTGAAATACTTTCATTCTTCTACCTTTTCATACACGTCCTATCCGCTAGAATCATTATACAGACTTAACAATAACGGTTCATGTATAAACAGAACATACTTGTATTGAATGTACCAATCACGTAACAATGCATATCATAGAAACAATCGGAAGTGTTCAACTTGTGGCACAAGGCCTCATACACGTTCTACCACATTGTACAAATATCGCACATTCAAGCACATTCAAGATAAATAGAAAAACTTCTCAAGTACAACATCCGAGAAGTTTAAGAAACTAACATTCATGTAATATGAATGAAGTTAGAAACTTGCCTTACGCCCAGCCTACGACTTTTTATTTGAATCGCTCATTCCAATTCTATATAACACATAAGGAGAAAACATAAACACCAATTATTCATATATTGAACTTATGCATCGCTTACTTAACTTTACTCCTTAGGGTTCACGTTCTTGCAATATAATTTTACGCTGACTAACTTCCTTTACCGCTTTACTGACTTCATGATATACGGAGATGTCTTACTCAAAACGTTCATCATCTTTGATGATTTATATTCTTATCTTCTTCTTATAACTTCTCTAGGACTCAGCACACATCGTTTCTCTACTACTAGTCCATATGGTACTTTGAGTGGTTTCCCACAAACAATCAACAAACAAGTTCCCGTCTCATCTACACTGCCATCATAGTGAGTTAGATCAGTTGCCAGTTTCGTATATACCTTCGCTCTCTGAAGGAATTGTTTAGCCCAGCTCCCATATGTCAACCATCAAAGGTTATGATTGTAGCACAACCTAACTTATATTAACTTATCCGAACCATTAAACTTACTGTTCGTTAAATCAATTTCTTATTCTTTACGGCTTCCTTGCAACTAAATGCCATACCTCTGGATTCATTCCTTATCGACTCACATTCGGCTTTCATTAATCTTAGTACCGTTAATTCATTACGGCTTTCTAGATAATTCATATCTTATTAATACTTTTGTTATCCATTACATGAACCCCATGTTCATTACCCTCGTCGCTCAACCTCTAAGGAATAACAACCATAGTAATCCCTCACGTTCGTTCATCGCGACTACGGTCCCCTTGGATATCTATTCGTAACCCGCATTTATATTCTTTGTCATTTAATCTTGTTTAATCTATATGTTCAACCTTTAATAAAGGTTTACATCACTTGATTAAGTGTTACATTAGTTTAATATTATATTCTTTATCTTCCCTTACATTTCCCCCAAGAGCTGAGCAGTTAAAAGCTCATTTCTGGCTTTTTCCCAACATTGCGCCGTTTGTATTTCATTCTCTTCAAGGCTCAATTTGGCCGCAATGATTTGAGCCTAAACCATAAAGACCCCAACTTATTATTAATGAAATTTAATTTTCTATTTATTATTTTGAAATAGTAAGGGTTGATTTGATTAATGTGGATAGTTAGGGGTAAAATACGCAAATATTTCAAAATAAGCAAGTGGTTATAAAATATTCATTGTTGTCGGGGAATATTCATTGGTCGTGGAATATTAAATGCTTTCGCTTGGGAATATTCGTATTTACGACGGTAGCGACCATGTGTGGGCCCATAACGAAAGCGATTGGATGAAGAAAGCGACAAATATGAGTTGTTTAAAAATAACAACAGAAGTAGTTGTTACTGCTTAATCTTTGTTAAAATACTCTATGGTTAAAACACAAGAAGCTTACCAGTATTGCACCAATTATTGATTCTTACGTAAGAAGGCACTTACTCAATAATGGTTACGATGAATTCTTATTCATATTTTATTTTATTGATTCAATAATTGTTTGCGTTGATATTTTATATTGTTTGTTGTTTCAATAATTGTCATTACACAAGTATTTTTCATTATCAAAGCAATAATTCATATTATCTCGAATAATATTATTAAATAACATTATTAGCAATGTCTAGAAAGTTCGCTTCTAAGGAGAGGTTTGGTCACCTAATTGCAAGGCTAGTAAGGAGAAATCTTTATTGAAAGCCCCTCTTTCACGAGAACCGCCCTGTTGTCGATATTGTGATTCGTAATATTATTTGTTAATAATTAATTATTGATTCATATGATGAAGAAAATATTGATTTTATGTGGATATAGATGGAGAAAAATTTTAATGTGACAATTGTTGAAAATTGAAATTTTATCTTTTTCGATAAGATAATTCATTTAAATGTATTATTATATTTTAAATATATAATAATGGTGATATTTTTACAACGAATGTGAGATATATGAGTATCTGAGGAGGAAGGGTATTTTTGTTGCAATAAATGTTTAAAACATGTTAAACATGTCTATGGACCCATTTATTGACCGAAATTTGATTATAAATTGTAAAATCGCTTCTGCTTGTGGATTTGATCAATTTCTGCTTTGGAATTTGGAAAAACTTTCTTCTGTAAAGTTGTAAAGAATTGAATTTCCTATAAAAAGTCGCGAGATTCGAATTTTCGGATAAAAGGGATATTTATTGTGAATTATTGAAGTTCCGAAGCTCCGAAATAATTAATTTTTGGAAGTTTTAATTATTTAAATTAAGAAAAACGTTTTTAATGTTTTGTCACATGGTGGCTGATGTCTTGGACCAAATTAGTGGGCGTAGGAAATTTGAAAAAATAATATTATTAATTTATTAAATTTTCTGCGTTGGTGTTCTAAGCATTTTCCTATAAATAGGGTGCTTAGGTTAGAATTGAAAATCACACCAGAAACTGAAGTTTTCTCTCTCTATATTATCGAGCGTATTCTTGTGAGTATTTTGAGTATACTTTGAGTATTTCTATACTTGCAAGTCCAAGTCATAGCTTTATATCCTGTTTTTTACTTTAAGTCTTGATCTTTCGAGGTAAAGGATATTATTTTTTCGTAATGATATTATTTCTTCAATATCATTATGTTGAAATATTGATCTGAAGTTTTTATCAAATTTGGAACTTTTGGTGTCGAGTTACTATTCACGATACTATCGACTTTATTCACGATATCTGGTACTATTCACGAATACGACACTTATTCATCAAAAAAATAAAAAATTTTCCTTTTAAGTCCAAAATATCTATTCGGATACTAGCTTTGATTGTATCCATGTTTTGATCATTCTCAATTTTACACCACCGTGATTATTTTTGAGGTATTTTGGACGTGGATAAAACAAAGTACGAATCCTTAATCCTTAATCCTTGTCATTTTGTTTCACCGGATTCGCTTTTTAAAATATTTTCATCATCTTGATCTTAAATGATGATATTATGGAATATCTTTGGCCGTAGAGTGCAAAGATGAATGATTTCTGAAGAATATCTTTGGCTGTGTAGTGCAAAGATGAACAGTGTTTAGATGAATATGACCAATCGATGAATATCTTTGGCTGTGAGCAAAGATGAATATGTGATTCCGATATATATTGATTGATGTTACAGGGATAAAAGATAGGCGATGAACTTTTAAATTCATACATAGAAGATAGTAGTTTGCATTCTCTACTTAACTCTTCTAATGAATTATTATTTCATTGCGAATATTGATTTAAAATTTGTTGTCTATTGTATTCTATTAGATTTTTCCTGTTGAAGACTAACGGTAATTTGTTGTATAATATCTTAGTCATAATATTCTTTCTTGGGCTAGTTGAGCTCACCCTTTTCCTTTTGTTCCATTTTTCTCGAGGCGCTAGAATATAAGCGAGTGCAGCCTGGGTATGGAATGAAGGTTCTAGAGAGAGTTGTTTAGTAGTCCTCACCATTTTTGTAAAATAATGTATCAATAAATGTGATGAGGATTTATTTGAGTATAGATATATTGTCTGAAGATAATATTTGTATTCAAACTCACGGCTTTCTGTTGTAATAATAAAGTTGTAGTTGTTTACATACCATGTATTGACAACTCGAATGGGTGATGTATACCTATTTTGGGGGCGTCGCGGTTGGTATCGTAGCTTAGGATATGATCTCTCCATGGAGATCGGGAATAGAACTAGGAGGGAGAGACGAAAATCCTTCGCTAGTGTGTCCTACCTAAGCTTATTTGTTAGTTGGTCAAGATATAAGGATATTATGTGATATATTGATTTCCTTAATTAACCTCGATTTATGAGCGGTATTTGAGAATGTCGAATGAGAATATTAACAATGGAAATGAGATCGTGGAGACGCTTTAGTACTCACCAACTAAGAGAACATACAACAGTCGGGCAATGTTCCTCCGTGAACAACACCACCGAAAGAGATGATGAACGAGGGATGTTTAGAAGCTTTTTGCAGCTTCATGCAAAATCGACGAGGAGACTCGTGTTCAAAATACGAGGAGGAAATGATAGCAATTCACTCAAGTTGTCACACCCAAGCGATTCAAAGAGTTGGGACCACCAGAATTTAAGGAAAGCCGGATCCTATCATGGCGGAAACATGGGTCAAGCAAATTACCAAGATATTCGATGTCTTGGGATGCACGGAGAGAACGTAAGGTTCCATTCTCCACCTTTATGTTCCGTGGCGGCGAAGCGATCTTCGGTGGGAGTCTGTGAAGCGTACCCATCCAACCGCACTCAAAGATGTCTTGGGAGACATTTGAGAATTATTTAATGACAAATACTTTCCACGAAAGTGTTCACGTATATGAAGGAAGTGGAGTTCATCGATTAGAACAAAACAACATGACGGTGTCTCAAATGCGAGGCAAAGTTTGCGAGTTATCCGTGTTTGGACCTCATTTGGTGGAGAATGAGGAACGTTATGACGGATGTTTCGAGAGGTTTGAAACCCAAGACACGCATAATATCTCATTTCTCATAAATTTTCTCTATTCGGATGTTGTTAGCGGGGCTCAATTGTTAGAGCGAGATAACGAGTATGTTCAACCGAGGGACCATAACCCGTGGATCGCACTGCAGAGATAGCGATCAATGAATAATGATAACCAATGGAGAAAGAAACAGACGGACAAAATGGTAACCACTCTGGTGGTGGTAATCATAGCCGTGAAAATAGAAGAAGCGAGTCGAGAGGAGATTTTAAAAAGAGGAGATTTAATAACGACCATGTGAAGATGACAGCAGGTCAAAGAATCGGTTCTAAGGGAGGAGAACGACCACCCATTATATGCTACAAATGCGGAAAAGAAGGACATATCGGTCAAACCGCCTAGAACAGCTTAAGGTATGCTATAGTTGTGGAAAGGAAGGACATATCGCTTCGAGATCGCACTTCAGAATGAAACCTAGTTCAATGAGACGGTGACTCAAAAGATCGTCCCGGAAAAAGTCAAAGTCAACGATTCCGGAAGAAGCGTTTGTTGTGATCGGTCAAAATGCGAGGAACCCAAACAAGGTGATCACGGTAAGCTATTTATAAATTCTTGCGAAGTTTATACCTTACTTGATCACCTAAGCTACCCATTCATTTATCTCTCCTGCATGTGCTCAACGTTTAAACTTGACTCAGGAGAAATTAGACTTTGACTATCTGTGGAAACTCAGTTAGAGAAACTTTCATCACATCCACTCGCTTATAAATCTTGTTTGATTCAAGTTGGCACCATCACCTTACCTCGTTGACCTTATCTCTTTAAAGATACTTGCTTTTGATGTGATTTTAGGGATTGATTGGTTAACTACTCATCATGCCAAAATTGATTGTTTTCGTAAGGTTGTTGGTTTTCATATTCCTAATCAACCCATTGTATGCAATTCAAGCAACTAAACCATTAAAATCAATCACCATCGTATCTAATCATAAAGCTATTCGTTTATTGAAAAACGGATGTCAAGCTTTCTTAGCCCATGTTATGGATTTGAATAAAGACATGTCAAATTTGAATAATATTCTGTTGTTATTGACTTTCCCGACGTATTTCCAAGAACTTTTCTTACTACCCCGAACGTGAAGTTGAATTCTTTATTGATCTTGAACCGGTACAAAGCCCATTTCTAAAACCCCATATCGAATGGCTCTATTGAACTTCAGGAGTTAAAGGTCCAACTACGTAAATTGTTGGACATCGGTTTCATTCGCCCTAGTACATCTCCTCGGGGTGCTCTGTTTTATTCGTAAAGAAGAAAGACGGAGTATCGCGACTTTCAGATTGACTATCGGAATCGAATCATGTCACCATCAAGAATAGGTATCCTCTACCTCGTATTGATGACTTGTTTGACCATTCTGAGGAGGGGCACAATTCTTTTCAAAAATTGATCTTAGCTTCGATATCATCAATGAAGATTAGAATCGAGGATATTCCAAAGACCGCCTTGAACTTCGGTATGGGCATTATGAATTCTTAGTCGTGTCTTTCGGACTAACTAATGCTCCTCTGGCTTTCATGGATATGATGAACCAAGTATTCAAGGAATATTTGGATCGATTCGTTGTTGTTTTTATTGATGACATCCTCATATATTCCAAAAGTTGTGAAGATCATGAGCACCATTTGAAGCTGGTACTCCAAAGGCTTCGTGAAAACAAACTATATGCCAAATTGAAAAAATGCGAGTTCTGGCTTGAGGAAGTAGCATTCCTTGGGCATGTGGTGTCGAAACATGGAGTATCCTTGGACCTGGCGAAGATTGAAGCAATACAAAGTTGGGAGCAATCAAGTGGGTGGATCAAGACGTAGCTTTTTGGGCTTAATTGGTTATTATCGGAGATTCGTGAAAGGGTTTTCTCGAATCGCTACTCCATTAACTCAAATTAACTTTCGAAAGGATACAAAATTCGCTTTAGAGCGAAAGAATGCGAGAAGAGTTTCCAAGAGCTTAAGAGGAGAATTATTTCGCACTGTTCTAACAATACCATCCGGTTCGGATGGATTTGTTA
>CM035162.1:65535473-65609084 GCA_020205615.1 Panax quinquefolius
GATAAAAGTACCAACCAATATTTCAAAGATAATGATATTGAAGAATTAATATCATTTGAGAAGAAAATAACATCCCTTACCTCAAAGAATCGATTTCTAAGGAAAGGTCAAGTGATCTTTGAATGAAACTTGTCTTGACGAAGAACTCTCATAGTATCTAAATACTCACAAAATACGCTCAATAATATAGAGAAAAAAGAGAGAAAACTTTGTTTACGGTGTGATTTTCAATTCTAACTTAGCCCTCTATTTATAGGAAAATGTTAGCCCGCAAGGCGGACTTGACACTGCTACCTAATGGCTTTACTACGCTACTATTGCCACCCACCACATTTGAAATAAAATTCAGCACATTTCTTCACCAACCACAAGTGGGGCCCACTCAATTCTAGAATTTTCCACAAAATCAATTATAAACCTAATTTCCGAATCAGACACCTCTTAAAATTCACAACAAATCATTCGTGCATTTTAATCGGTTCAAAATTTGTGAACATATACTCAACTTATGTATGTATAACATACCCAAAAATTACCACAATCCAACCAGTCGGATTAAAAATTATAACCCCTGCAATATATCTCAAAACCCCTGATTTAATTTTTAATACCTCCAATCCGATAAAATACTGATAAAACACCTCAACATTAATTCCTTCATTAATAACCACATAAATAAATCCATCATTTATATTCATATAAAATAAATATTTCCTTATCATATGAATCAATAATTAATTATTCATAAATAATATTACTGTAATCACATTTACGACAACCAGTCCGCTCCTGTGAAAGAGGGGCTTTCCAATAAGGATCTCTCCTTACTGGCGCGCAATTAGGTGACCAAACCTCTCCTTAGACAGAACTTTCTAGACATTGCCAATAATGTTATCTAATAATATTATTCAAATAATATGAATTATTGATCTGATAATGGAAAATACTATGCAATGACAATTATTGAAACAACAATAATATAAAATATCAACGCAAAGAATTATTGAATCAATAAAATAAAATATTGAGCAAGAACTCATCGTGAAAAATTATTGAGTAGTGCCATCTTACGCATTTAATCAATAATTCAACAATCTTGTATGCAATACTGGTGCTACTCTTTAATGCGACCACGCGTATTCTTATTTTAACCAACCGGTATTCCAATGATCTTAATTGGTAACATAACTACGCCAAGTATTTATAACCACCCAAACTTTGTCGTTTTCCTCATCCAATCGCTTTTTCCGTTATGGGGCCCACATGGCGGTCGCTTGGTCGTCAATAATATTCCCCGACAGATGCTGAATATTCCACGACCAAACGAATATTCCCGATAAAAATGAATATTTTATAACCACTTGCTTATTTTGAAATATTTATGTATTTAACCCTTAACTATCCACATTAATCAAATCAACCTTTACTATTTCAAGATAATAAATAAAGGAAATTCCTTTTATTTAAAAAAAAATTGAGGTCTTACAACCTCCCTCCTTATGAAATTCGTCCTCGAAATTGACGACGACGTACTGGTGTTTCAAAAGGTAAAGATACCTCGCTTTCATTTTCGTTTCCAACTCCCAGTCATTTCCTCAATAAAGCATGGTTTCTCCACAAAACTTTAACTTATGGTATAACCCCGATACATAGGTCATGTTCTTTCCTCTACAAAATCTTGACAGCTACCTCCTCGTGACGTTAAGTCTTGGTTATCTCGTCCGGTTCTAACTCAATGACGCGTGTTTGAATTGAGTCCACATATTTACGTAACATCGATACGTGAAAAACGTTATGAACATCGCGTCATACTTGGTGGTAAAAGCGAGTCTATAGGCCACGCGCCCTATTCGATCGAGAATTTCAATCGGATTAATAAATCGAAGGTTTGAGCTTTCCTCACCTCACCGATTCTCGCTTTTGAAATAACAACTTCTTGCACCTCCTTCTTCAAATTCATCACCTCGGTGTGTAGCTTGAATGACTTTAACTTTATCGATTAAAGTCGATTATACTCGTATATCATCACGCACTCAGATATCATCACGTGGGTACCTAGAGTTTTCATCTCCATCTCTATTATTTGTATATTATACTGAAATGAGTCTTTGACAATATCGTACTCAGACTTGTATCACGATCTTCTACTCAACACGCCACCTACCACGTTCGCTTTTCGAGATAGCATGGTCGTAAACATGTCTTTGAAATGAGTCTCCTCTTGAGTTCTTTGAAAATCTTCTCGCATTCCTCGCTCCATACGAATTTTGTATCTTTTCGAGTCACTAAGTTAACGGAATAGCGATTCAAGAAAATCCTTCCACGAATCTCCGATAATAACCAACTAAGCTTGAAAGCTACGTATTTCAATTACCGACTTAGGTTGTTCTCAATCGTGACTCATATCCCAACCTTGATAGCACGTCACAATGACACCTATCGATTTACTATCGCATCGAATATGACGTCCCTTACGAGTTCCGCTTAGGTGAATTCCACAAAGGAAGTCACAAGATAAAGCGCTCGGTACCAAATTTATAGTTGAATTTTTAACTCCTCAAGTTCAATAGAGCCATTCGATATGAGATTTTAGAAATGAGTTTTATACAGGGTTCAAAGTCGATACAAAATTTAATATCGGGTCTTTGGGGAGTAAACCAAGAAATTCTTGAGAAAATACGTCGGGGAAAAATCAATAACAACAAGAATATTATTCAAATCGACGTGTCTTTATTCAAATCCATAACATGGACTAAGAAAACTTGACATCCGTAATAAACGAATGACTTCATGGCTTGATATGAAAATGTTTGACTACAATGGTTTGATTGCTTGAATTCAATAACAAAAGTTGCTTAGGAATATGAAAACTAACAACCTTATAAAAGCAATCAATTTGGCACGATGAGTAGTTAACCTTAAAATCACATCAAAAGCAAATATCTCTATAGAAATAAGGTTAACAGTGTAATGTGATAGTGCCAACTTGAATCAAGCAAGATTTTTAAACAACGGATGTAATGAAAGTTTCTCCTAATCGAGTCTCCATAAATAAGTCAAAGTCTAATTTCTCCGTGAGTCAAGTTCAAACGTTGAGCGCAAGCAAGAGAGATAAAAGAATGGGTAGAACCAGATTCTAGTAAGGTATAAACATCGCAAGAATTTATAATTAACTAACCCGTGCTAACTTCGTTCGGGTTCCTCGATTTTTTACCGGCCACGACAAACGCTCTTCCAGAATCGTTGACTTTGACTTTTCTTGGACATCCTTTTGAGTCACCATTCTCTACCGGATCGGTTTCGATATCGTCTAATCTCGGCGATATGTCCTTCTTTTCCACAATTATAGCATACCTTAAACTGCTGTGGGCGGTTTGAATGATATGTCCCTCTTTCCGCATTTTGTAACATACCACGTGGATGGTCTTTCTCCTCCTTGGAACCATTGCCCCGGCCGACGCCTTCACATGGTCGTTGTTGAATCTCCTCTTTTAAAATCTCCTCCCAACTTGCTTCTTCTATTTTCATGGCCACGATTACCACCGGAGTGGTTACCGCCTTTGTCCGTATTCTTCTTTCTCCACTTTGGTTATCGTTATTCGATGACTACTATCTTTGGTATGATCCTCGGTTATGGTCCCTCGGTTGACGCATTACTCGTTATCTCGCTTCTAACAATCGAGCCTGTTTACAACATCCGAATAGAGAGAAATTTATGAGAATGAGATCTTTTGACGTATGCCGGGTTTCAAACCTCTCGAAACATCCGCGTCATACGTTCCTCATTCTCCACCAAATGAGGTGCAAACACGGATAACTCCATGAACTTCGCCTCATCGTCTTGACACAAATCATGTTATTCTGCTTCTAATCTAATAAACTCCGGTTCCTTCATATGACGAATACTTTCGTGGAAGTACTTGTCATTGAACTGCTTCAAACGCTCCCGCATACGCCGAGTGCCGATGGATGACGCTTCATGATTACCACCGATGAATCAGCCTCGCCACGGAACATAAAAGTAGCGAATGGAACTTTCTTTCTTCGCATCCCAAGACATCGAATATCTTGGTAATTTGCTTGACCCATGTTTCCGCCATGATCGGATCCGCTTTCCCGAGTGCGGTGGTCCCAACTCTTTGATCGCTTGGCTGTGACCACCCGTGAATTGCTATCATCTCCTCCTGTATTTTGAACACGAGTCTCCTCGTCTGATTTTGCATGAATCGCAAAAAGCTTCTAAACATCCCCTCGTTCATCATCATCTTTCCAGGTGTTATTCACGGAGGTACATTGCCACCCCATTTAATTTCGTTCTCCTCGTTGTTAAGTACTGAGCATCTCCACTGGTCTCATTTACACCACTATTAATATTCTCGATCGACATTCTCACAATTCATCATAAAACAAGGGTTAATTAAGGAAATCAATCACATAATATCCCTATATACTTGACCAACTAACAAATAAGCTTAGGTAGGACACACTAGCAAAGGATTTACTCGCCTCTCCTCCTAGTTCTATTCCCGATCTCCGCCAGAGATCATATCCCTAAGCTCTGATACCAACTGTGACGCCCCCAAAATAGGTCCATTCCATCCAACCCATTCTGAGTCGCCAAAATACATGGTACAGAAACAACTACAACTTTATTATCACAACAATAAAACTGTGAGTTTAAATACAAATATTATCTTCTAGACAATATTTATACTCAAATAAATCCTCATCACATTTATTGATACATTATTTTACAATAATGGTGAGGACTACTAAACAACTCTCTCTAGAACCTTCATTCCATACCCCCAGACTAGTACTGCTTACATTCTCGCCTCCCCGAGAAGAAAAATGGAACAACAAGGAAAAGGGTGAGCTCAACTAGCCCAAGAAGAATGTTGTTACTAAGATAATATACAACAAATTATCGTTAGTCTCCAACAGGAAAAATCGATAGAATACAATAGACAACAAGTTTCGGATCAATATTCGCAATGAAATAATAATTCATAGAAGAGTTACGTAGAGAATGAAATCTACTATAATCTATGAATTTAACAATTCATCATCAATATTTTATCCCCAGTAACATCAATCAATATTCACCTCAAATCAAATATTCATCTTTGCACTACGTGCCAAAGATATTCATCAATTGGTCATGTTCATCTCAACACTGCTCATCTTTGCACTAAAAGGCCAAAGATATTCATCGATGGCCATGTTCATTTAAACACACGCTTCATCTTTGCACTACAAAAGCAAAGATATTCTTCGAAAATCATTCATCTTTGCACTACAGGCCAAAGATATTCAATAATATCATCATTTAAGACTGAGGATGATGAAAAATACTTTTAAAGAACGAATCCAGTGAAACAAAATGACAAATATTATGGATTAAGGATTCATACTTGGTTTTATCCATGTCCAATAATACCTCAAAAATAATCATAGTGGTGTAAAATTCAAGAATGATCAAAACATGGATACAATCAAAGCTAGTATCCAGAATAGATATTTTAGACGAAAAGAAAAATTTTCATTTTTCGGTGAATAGTGCCGTATTCGTGAATAGTGCCGTATACGTGAATAGTAACTCCGACACCAAAAGATAGAAATTCCACAAAAAACATCTTCACGCTTCATGAATAGTACTCGTGAATAGTAACTCGTGAATAGTAACTCATGAATAGTAACTCGTGAATAGTAACTCATGAATAGTAACCCCAACATAAAAAAGTTCCAAATTTGATAAAAAGTACCAACCAATATTTCAAAGATAATGATATCAAGAATTAATATCATTTGAGAAGAAAATAACATCCCTTACCTCAAAGAATCAAGATTTCGGAAGGAAAGGCTCAAGTGATGTTTGAATGAAACTTGTACCGAAAGCAAGAACTCTCATAGTATCTAAATACTCACAAAATACGCTCAATAATATAGAGAGAAAAGAGAGAAAACTTTGTTTCGTGTGATTTTCAATTCTAACTTAGCCCTCTATTTATAGGAAAATGTTAGCCCACCAAGCAGACTTGACGACTGCTACCTAATGGCTTTACATTCGCTACTATTGCCACCCACCACATTTGAAATAAAATTCAAGACATTTCTTCACCAACCACAAGTGGGGCCCACTCAATTCTAGAATTTTCCACCAAAATCAATTATAAACCTAATTTCCTAATCCGACACCTCTTAAAATTCACAACAAATCATTCGCATATTTTAACGGCTCAAAATTTGTGAACATATACTCAACTTATGTATGTATAACATACCCAAAATTACCATTAATCCAACTATTTGATTAAAAATTATAACCCCTTAATATATCTCAAAACCCCGATTTAATTTTTAATACCTCCAATCCGATAAAATACTCGATAAAATACCTCAACATTAATTCCTTCATTAATAACCACATAAATAAATCCATCATTTATATTCATATAAAATAAATATTTCCTTATCATATGAATCAATAATTAATTATTCACAAATAATATTACGTAATCACATTTATGATGACCAGTCGCTCCTCAGAAAGAGGGGCTTTCAATAAGGATCTCTCCTCTTCGGCGCCGCAATTAGGTGACCAAACCTCTCCTTAGATGTAACTTTCTAGACATTGCCAATAATGTTATCTAATAATATTATTCAAATAATATGAATTATTGATCCGATAATGGGAAATATCAAAAGTGTGACAATTATTGAAACAACAATAATATAAAATATCAACGCAAAGAATTATTGAATCAATAAAATAAAATATTGAATGGTAAATTCATCGTGAAAATTATTGAGTAAAGCCATCTTACGTATTTAATCAATAATTCAATAATATCGCAATACCGCAGTGTGCATCTTGTAACCACGCCAGACATCAGTATTTTAACCACCGGGTATTCCAACAATTTTAATTGCAAATAACTACGCCAAGTATTTATAACCACCCAAACTTTGTCGCTTTCCTCATCCAATCGCTTTCCGTTATGGGGCCACATGCATCGGTCAAGCCTGTCCGTGCATTTAATATTCCCCGACAAAGCATTTAATATTCCACGACCAAACGAATATTTCCCCACAAAAATGAATATTTTATAACCACTTGCTTATTTTGAAATATTTGCGTATTTAACCCTTAACTATCCACATTAATCAAATCAACCCTTACTATTTCAAGATAATAAATAAAGGAAATTCCTTTTTATTTAAAAAAAAAAAATTTGGGGTCTTACAAAGATCGCTTATTGTAACCAAAGACATAACCTAATCACATTGCCACTTATGTTCAACAGTCATTGGATCACAAACAAACATTAATACAGTCAAAATATCTAAGTCCAGATTAATTTCTGAAACATGTCGGTGTACCGACAACTTTATCGGGCAATTATGGAGTCCAAGACTCTATTCTGTAGATCAATATATGTAATTATCAGTCATATTATTTTTAAATTACTTATAATAATTTTTAAACATTTATTATAATTTATCATGAATTTTCAAACACCGGAATCCTTATTAAATGATTTAAATATTAATTAATTCTATTATCATTAATATTTAATTAATATTAAACTATTAATGAAACTATTTCCAAAATATTAAAGTTATTTATAATAACTTCAAATATTTTTAAAGTATTAATATTACCCTTAAATGATTTTTAAATAATTAACATTAATATTAAAGTATTAATGTATTATTTATCAAAATATTAAAAGTCATTATTTATAACTTAAAATATTTTTAATTCATTTATATCCTTTTTAAATGATTATTAAATTAATAAAACCATTTTAAAACTATTTATTTAATATAATTATTAAATAAATTTAATATCATTAATAATAAATGAATAATCATTAAATTATTAATGAAATTATCCTTAAAATTAAAAGTTATATTTTATAACTTAAAATATCTTTAAACATTTTATTTTTATTTAAAATGATTTTATAATATTAAAATCATTTTAAAACTAAATTATTTAATATAATTATTAAATAAATTTAATATCGTTAATAAATAAATAAAATTTATCTTTAAATATTGAAAGTTATATTTTATAACTTAAAATATTTTTAAATACTTTATTATTATTTAAAAAGTTTTATAATATAATAAAATCAATTTTAATTTATTTATTTAATTCATTTATTAAATAACTTAATTATCATTAATAATAATTTATTAATGAAATTTATCACAAAATATAAAAAGTTATAAATAAATAACTTAAAATATTTTCTTATACCATAATATAATTTTAAATGATTTTTAAAGTATTAAAATCATTTTTAAATAATTTATTTAATATAGTAATTAAATAAATTAAATATCTTTAATATTTTAAAAATATTAATTATTTATGAAATATATTAAAAATTATTAAAAACTAATTTTCAGACTTTAAAATAATTTTTAATAATTTATTTTGTATTTTTAATAATTAAAAACTAATTTTCTATAATTATTTAATAATAATACAATTTTTTTTATAATTAAAATGTCGCTAAAGACCATCTATAACGACATAATGTGTTTCTTTGTGTTCATCATGAAAACCTAGAACATTCATGCCAGTTTGAGGGACTTAGTTTGACCAAACTTAAATCAGTGTCTATTGTGTTTCTGGGAGATCTATTACCTTGATCTTGTAGTACTAGTGTAATACTACAAGAACCTACAACAAACATGAACAAATCACATAACAAGAAAGAGATCTGATCGCCCAAAATAGCTGTCAGAGCTGTTATTCATTTTCTGGGTTACCTAGAAATGAAGAACAGTTCGACTGCTCATATTTGGGCTTCCACAACTTGTGATCTAAGTGTTGTTTTTGTGATATAAAAGTTTCATATAGTACCCAACATGTAACTTAAGAGATCTATTACAAAACATCAACAAAACAAAACCAGAATAACAAGATTTTTTTTCATTAAACCATGTCGGTTACACACTCATGAACTTTCTGGGTTACCCAGAAAGCTCATTTGTGAACCTTCTGCTTGGTTTGACCATACCCCAAATCTCGTATGTTTGTGATAAAAGCGATCTAAGAGCAATAACCTGTAGTATAACTACCATACTATAACTTTAATTCAACAACAAACATAAATCAACAACAGATCATCATTATACACCATAAACAATTTATTAAAACACAGAATCATAACATCTAACAACAGATCAATGGTCAGATTTTCAAGTTAGGGTTTACACCTTTACTTTGATCAATCTTGATCTTAGGTTTATGATATGATATAGATGTTAGTGGGGCTGGTGTTGGGGACTGATATGCCTTATAATTTCGTTGGTTTTGAGGATAGAGAATTAGTGGAGATCAAGTGCACAAATGAGCTAAAATGGGACCTTCTCTCTCTCTTGATCTATTTATATAATGTTGTAATGAACATGGCTGAGATATGTTGGCTGATTTGTGTTGTATTTCAGTCACATTGAGAAGTCAAGGGTTGGCCAACAACTCCGACAGCTCCAACACTCGGCAAATTTACCTTATTCTCAAAATAAATTAATTTACAACTAATTTGTTATAGATAGAGAAGTCAAGAAGAACATAAATTTACCTTATTCTCAAAATAAATTAATTTACAACTAATTTGTTATACATACATAGAGACAAGTAAACTTCTCAAATTTTACTACAAATTTCTCATAATAAATTAATCTCAATTAGTGTATAAGAAAATAATTGTCTCAAATTTCATACATTTTATCTCATGGATAAATAACGCTTTGGTCATTTGTCTTTAGGTCCTGCTTTTCATTGTGGTTACCGATTTTTTTTTGTTACAATCGAATAATCAGATTCTCAAAAAATTACAAAATGGTCATTCCGTTCGATTTCCGTCCAAAAATTTGACGAAAATACTGACTGTGCATATTGACCAGTTATTTTTGCTGACGTGGCCCGTTATTTGCTGACGTGGAGGGTAGAAGGCTTGCCTTAAAAATTTTCTTAAAGAAAATGTTGCTTAACAAGTGTCAACTCTAGAACTCCCCAAACTAGAACCTTATATTCTAACAAAACCAATCGGACCAACTACCTATTATGCTAAAATTTATGTAACACTAATATTTAAACCATCTAAAGCATCGTTTATATGCATGTGAAGATGAGATAATAATAACTGTAATACTAATAATAATTGTAATAATTATTATTGTAATAATAATACTAAATTTTAAATAATTATAATTATTGTAATAATTAAAATAATAATAATTAATGCATAAATCTTGATCATAATATTCTTTTGATTTGACATTAGTACTTACAACATAAATTAATTATTATTCTTTTGCTTAGTACGCTAGCCTTTAAAATGCATTTGCATATCAAACATTTTATCGTTATAATGCATGTGCCTTTAAGTTTTGTTCGCATTCCACATGTTAGAATAATTATGTTTGATATGCATGTATTTTACCGTTAGAAAAAAACTTCATGTCCGTATTAATTATTACTAGTTGAGCTAGTTTGTTTTTTGATTGTATAATTTTCTAAAATTAAAATGAGAAAGATTTTTCATAATAATAATATTTTTTTCATATAAATTTTTCAATTTTTTTTGCATGGCATAGCAATTACATGTATAAATATGTTGCTATTGCTATTTTATTACTTCCACACTCAACTTTTATTGTGATAACCCATTTTATTTAAGATCATTCAAATTGTTGCTCAATTTTCCTAATCTTCTTTTTAATGGCTTTGATCTTTGTTTGTAGCATAACAATAGTTTCTTTGATCCTCGCATTCTTGGCATATCCATAACCACCCTTGTCACCATCTTGCTATCATCGCTTATTTCAATAATTTGGCGTTTGTTTCCGCCTTTTTGTTTTTGTTGGTATAGATCCGTAAATAAATGAAAACACATAAAATTTTAATAATAACATGCAAAATAGGAAGAATATATTAGTTAAAAAACAAACTAATAGTTGTTGCTCAATTTTTCTCAATCTTCTTTTCATGGCTTCGATCTTTGTTTGTAGCGTAACAATAGTTTCCTCGATCCTTGCATTCTTGGCATATCCATAACCACCATTGTCACTACTGCTATCATCGCTTATTTCAATAATTTGGCGTTTGTTCTGCCCCTTTGTTTTTTGTTGGTATAGATCTGCAAATAAATGAAAACACATAAAATTTTAAAAATAACATGCAAAATAGGAAGAATATATTAGTTAAAAAAACAAACTAATTACTTGACCTGATATCCATTATTTAGTATTTTGTATGATATTGTTTGTGTATTGGGTTTTTTGTTTATGTGATAGTAGTATTTATAGGTGTTTTATATTTAATGAGTATTTATTTATTTTTTGTCATCAATTCTTATCCGTTATATGTTACCAATTTTAATATTTATGGCTATGGTGAGTGTTGTCTTTTGTATTGTCTATTATCCATTATATGTTACCAATTTTAATATTTATGGCTATAATGAGTGTTGTCTTTTGGATTGTCTATTGATTTAACTCTGTATCTTAATTGTAATGCAATGTTGTATAGCATGAATCCGTGTGGCAGATTTGAAGATGAAAGAAAAAGAAAAACTATTGGATTGGAAGAGGCAACTGAATTAATGGTTTTCTGTTATGTATTAATGGTTAATATTATGTATTAATAGCTAATATCAATTGATTAAAACTGGGTGTGTTTGGAAGCCAGATTAATTAATTGATTTGAAATTGATTGAGTTGGAGGATAGGACGTGAAATTAATTGAGTTTCTGTTGGAAATCAAATTGAAGACAAACAGCTTTAATTAATTGGTTTAATTAATTGATTTGAAATTGATTGAGTTGGAGGATAGACTGTGAAATTAATTGAGTTTCAGTTGGAAATCAAATTGAAAGACAAATTGATTTAAAATTAATTTGAAATTGATTGAGTTGGAGGATAGCTTTGTGATGTATTTATGTATAAGGATTGATGTAGTAATAATTAAAATAATAATAGTTAATGCATTAATTTTAATAATTAAAATAATAATAATTAATGCATTAATTTTAATTATTTTAAAATCAAATACAAATTGTACTAATCATACTCAATCATCTTATTAGAACAAAGACCACAATCATTGATTTAGTTTGTGGTATTTGTATTTGATTTAGATTTGAAGAACACAGGCCTTGATATTGTCTATTGTGGAATACCTGCCATGCCAGTATAAAAAAATATTAAAATTATATTAATTATTTTTCTTAAATATTAAACTAAACATAAGTTACAATTGGTTATAGTAAAAATATCAAATGTTGTTACTCAAAAATGAAAAAAAAATATATTAAGAGAAAAGTCTTTTTACAAAATAGAGGTAGGTAGTAATAAATTTTAAATATTAATTAAAATTAATGCATTAATTATTATTGTTTTAATTATTACAATAATTATTATTTATCCCATTAATTTTGATGAGAAACAAATTAAAATTTCCGTATGACCGACCATTAATATGCAATACAAAGCTAAACTATATTGTATTTATATATTCAGTTCAAACGAACTGATATATATTTTAGCTAGCTAGTTTTCTAATTATACATCATCATCTTGGCTTAATTTGCTTGCTTGGCATGGCTACATAATTAATTAAGATAATATGTTTGATATGCACATGCATTTTAAAGGCTAGCGTACTAAGCAAAAGAATAAAAATTAATTTATGTTGCAAGTTCTAATGTCAAATCAAAAGAATATTATGATCAAGATTAATGCATTAATTATTATTATTTTAATTATTACAATAATTATTATTATTTAAAATTTTAATTATTTAAAATTTAGTATTATTATTACAATAATAATTATTATAATAATTATTATTATTACAGTTATTATTATCTCATCTTCACATGAATATAAACGATGCTAGATGGTTTAAATATTGGGTCCTTTACATAAGTATACAACAAATAGAAAGTAATTACTAGAAAAGTGCATCAACTAAATAATTACAAAAAAGAAGGTAATTATTATAAAATATAGTATAATTCACATTAATAAGGAAACCTAAAATCAAGGACAAATAATCGCTATAATTCAAATTCAAATATTTGGATCTAACAACAAAATAAATTCAAATTCAAAACAATAATTCAAATTTAAATACTCAAATTCAAATCTTCATCTCCTCACATACACTTGAAATAATAGTCCACCGCTACACACCATGGCAATTTTCGTTTGTCCAAAACGCCAATGAGAATAAGAAGAAGATTCGCCTACAAAAAATTTAAAAATAAATAAATGTAACTTATTAATGTTCAATTTTTTTTTTATAAATACTTTGTTACTCATAAATAATAAAATGGTTACCTTTGAATGAATGGTTGGTTACCAACTGCATCACATTCAAACGAAATTGGTAACTTGATAAAATGGAATTGGTTACCATGGTCTGAAGGTTTGGTTACTAAATCGCACTATGAAAAAAAACTAAGGTGTGGATGTGAATTAGTTACTTTGTTATGAAGGTTTTGTTACCTTGGTACGAAGTTTTGGTTACCTTGATCTGAAGGTTTGGTAACCAATTGTACTACGAAAAAATTTAAAGTTTGGAGGTTGATTAATTACTTTGATATGACAGTTTGGTTACCTAGATATGAAGGTTTGGTTCCTCTTTTTCCTCAGAAGAGTGATATTGTAGGTGAATACTTACAATTTAAAAAGACCATTTATAGGTAGCATATGATAGTAACCAATTGAATGTATTAGAAGGATACACTAAAGTTCCGGTGCGTAATGATTTCGAAGTAGCATGTAATAATTATCAACGACATTGTTTATTTTCCTATTTGGACATTGAACCCTAACAGCGAGTAAGAAAAGAATTTTACCTGATCAAGGGGAGACAACTCCATAAATCTTTCGTAATACAATTCCCAATCTGGCTCAACATCAACATTAATGGGTGTTACTAATGAATATCCTTGGCCGTAGTGCAGGGATGATGTGGATTATTTATTAAGCTGTGTCTCAGCGATAAAAATGCTGAAAAACCTTTTAAATCATAGAAGATGGTAGATTTTATTATCTACTTGACTCTTCTAATGGATTGTTTGTTCTGCTGCTAGATTAAACTTGATGTTTGATATAATTTATCGCTTTAACACTTGTTGAAGGCTAACGATAAATTATTCGGATTATCTTAGTCATAATATTTCTTCTTTGGACTAGTTGAGCTCACCTTTCTTTCACCGTTTCTTCTGTGAAATGAGAACATAATGGGGACTAGTCGGGAAGCGGAGTGACGGTCCAGATGATAACATTAGTAGTCATCACTATTCTGTTAAATAGTGTGACAATAAATGTAATGAGGACTCCATTGAGTTTGGATATTGTCTTGATGACAATATTCTTATTAAAACTCTCAGTTATGTCTTGTCGTATTCTACACGATAGTTGTATTATTAAGTTGTATTTGAATTTTGTACCATCACTACAAAAAAATGGGGCTTCAGTAACAACCAATTTTCATTGCTAAAGGTGCCAAATTTCGTTGCAAAAGGGTTTTGGCAACGATTTTATCGTCGTCACAAGAATGAAAGCGTTATTAATTGTTCCAAGAACGAACGTTTTTTTTGTTGCCAAAAGTAATACATTTTGCAAATCGAATTTTGGCTTTCGCTCGTAGACATCGATCATTTAGCAACAAAATGTATTGTTGCGTAATAATTAAAATTTTTTGTTGTTAAAAACCCATTTCGCTGCAAAAGCCCCGCTAATTGGCAACGAAATGAACTCTTTTTTTTTTTGCAACGCCCATACATTTTCATTGCAATTGACACCATTTTGCAACAACATTTTTCGTTGCAGTAAATTATGAAAATTGTTGCCTAAGCTTGCTTTCGTTGCGGAATATAAACTTTTTAGCAACGATTTTCGTTGCTGATTATATTATTTTGCAACAACATTATGCTGAATTAGCAACGAAAATGTTTGTTGCTGCTTATTTTTCAATAGCAACGAAAGTCGTCGATTAGCAACAACATTATATGTTGCCGTTTCTTTATATGTGCAACGAAAGTTGATATGATTTGCAACGATAAAAAATATTGCCTTTTATGTTGGTATTAGCAACAATATCCTCTCCATTGTTATTAGGTTAATTTTTCGTTGCCAAATATTATATTTTTAATGTCATTAACAACGAAAATTTGTTGCTAAATGTATAAAAAATTGTTGCTATATTAAAACTTGTTCAATGATTTGGTAACGAATTATATAGTTGCCAAATCAAAATTTGACATTCTTTTTGTGTACCTGACTGGCTCAATGTCCCCATAGTAAATAATGGCAAAAATACAAAAAATTAAAATATTATTAACTTAATAAAATCATCCACTACATAATCATTTATTATCTTTACAATTAACCAACCATCTAAAGCTACCACAGTTCTTCAATCAAAGTATATATCTACATATATAGAGAAAGTACACTTCATAATTTTGTCCCTTGTCTTCCGTAAACGTAGCACAGAAATTTGATACCCAATATTGTAAGGCAGGTCGTAGAAGCAGTCTTACTGCACATATTTAAAAATAATAGCAAAGTCATAAAAATGAAGCAAATAGGTCACCAGAGGCACTTAGTGCCAAAATCAATACACAAAGACAATAGAGTTGCTACGTGGTACTAATGTACACCGTATTACTCATAAGTAGAAAAAGACAATAGAGTTGCTACGTGGTACTAATGTACACTGTAAATTAGGATACTTGTGTATATAAACTAATGTAATTGAGAAGAATGATACATTCCCCGCCTATCAAATCTGCATAAATAATGACCTATGGAGGAAGTTGGACACAACCACCACAATAGAAATTAGGTTGATCATACTTGCTCAGTAGGAAGGTTGAAAATTTTGCCACTAATAGTGAAGGCAACTCTAGGCATGTAAGAAATCTTGGCGCTTGATAACACACGATTGTCCCATTGGGCTAGGAAGACCATCAGAAAAGTCGCAATTTTTTCGAAACTCTCAATCGACATGAACCATAAAAATTACTAAAAAATAATAATCAATAAAGACTATTCACCTCATTTACTCATTTTTCCTCATATGTTTTGGTTGAAATAGAAGTATAATTGTATTAGAGTATATAACAAGACTTAAACAAGAAGGTTTATATATATAGTATACCTCATTGACATAGTTTAGAATAAGATATTAAATCTGGTTTTGCCTAAGTGATTTTGCATCCACACCACCGCCATTTCACAAGAAGAGCGATAGCATCACTAAATCCGGATGACCCGCCATCGCTTTCATCTACGACACTCTCAATGCCCATGTTTGATAAAAATTCACGAGATCGAGGTCAAATAAGGAAGAAAAGATTCATAATAATATCAATATAGGGAGTCTTCTGTGTTAACGTTAATATAACGATGTCAAGAATGTTGAGAAAGCAACTACGCAACCAAATGTAATCTGATGTAGCTAAGAGTCTGACCTAACACCACGAGCTCCATCGAAGGTGCACAATCTAATTTGGGAGCATATCTTCTTTGGTTGTGCTTGTTTTTATTGAGTTCAGTAGGAGAAATCAATACAGGCTTTTACCAAAATGCAGTACAAGTGATCTAGCTTAGAGTCCAAAATTAACATATATGTACTTATCATCTAAAAACCTAAAATTATAATCAGTAATAAAGCAATAGTTCGTGTACCTCTGTTAAAAGAAAATCTATAATTATTTGTCCGTATCTTTCGTCCACAGCCTTGCATTCTTGGCTAACACCACCAGATGCTCCAATGGCATGATTAATCATAGTGATCACAGTCTGCAAAAATTGGTAAGAGAAAAGAGGGAGAACAATTAAAAAGTTAGGAGCTTTATGAAAATAGCACCACTGTCAGGACATTAAGCCATAGTTTTCTTCATTTGGTAACATGAAGACTATCAGCCCACACTAGTGACTTCAAATTCAGACATAGAAAACATTACCGAAATAGGGAATGATATTCAAAAGTCTACATTTCCTCTCACAAGATAAACGAGGTCCAATTGCAGAAAGTGCATATACTTTAAAAATATAAAGGAAGAAGATGTAAAATTTAACAAAACCCGATGCACAAACGCATCATTGGACCTCGCTAGCAAAGAAGTTCCAGAATCCGCAATTGCATAGCAAATTTTTATCACAAAGAACTCGCATGACAAATTGACAACATATGCCGATATTAGACCAAAGGATAATAGAAGCAACTAACTTCACCATAAAATTTACTCTTCCTTAATTTACCAGAAATGGTACACAGAAAAAAGTAGTTGTAAACAAGTGATACTCAAGCAACTGATAATTACCAGAAACCCAAGGATTTTAGGAAGCAAGTAGAACTTCAATCAATCTGCTATTTAATTCATTAGAAAATTGCGAGATTTTGTCAACCTCAAATATCGGCATCATCTTCAGCATATTTAAAACAGAGAGAAAAAGTGTACTTTGTTAGCTACAACATACATGATCAAAACAAACAAGGAAAAAAAAAGATATAAAGTAAGGAGGTAAATGATAATGAGATGGTAAAAATGAAACAATAAACTAAAACTAAAACTAAATACAAGGAACTCCTTGATCTCAGCATAGTTTAATTGATAATGATTATAAACATCAACTTTGACAATAAAATCATGTACTTACATATAACACGGGCGCAAAGAAGGAGATAGTTTCAAACTTTATTATCTTTCTTATGGTAAATTTTGGTAGTTTGTTTCACTTTTTTTGGGTATAAAAACAATGTAAGAATATCGAATAAGCAATAATCTTGTCGTAGGCAACCTTTTGGAATATTTAAAAGCTACTTATCTGAGTTCGTATATTTTGGATTGTTCTATTCTCATAATACTATAATAAAGCCAAAAGTAACCATAAATATTATTAATATGATAATCATTTTCCACATACCATAAGAATCAACACTATAATCACATACCATAAGAATCGATCAACACTAATCACATACCATACTATTTGTATTAATTATCATACATAGATATTATAGCTAGCTAGCTAATATGTACAAAGTTCATTCAAGAGGGCACATAACCAACCCTCTATATTAGTATTGACACATTGGATATCCTGCTTTTAGTTTAAAATTAGTAGTATCTAGTGGTTTATTTCATATAATAGGATTGCTTAATTTTTAGAGTGACAGAGAGGAAGACAACAAAGCGGTCAAGGGTCTATGAACATGTAATGTATAGAGAATCCAACTCTAATATAGGCCAATATCCTTTACCTTCCGATACATTTTCCTTCCTCGTCTCGAACCTTGCAACGCCTTTTCAACTTCAAGCGCAGACCTCAACACTTCCATCTCGCCTTCAACTTCATCAATAGGTAGATCTTCTCTAAGATGGCTCTAACTTCATCTATCTTGTCCTCGATCAAACATGTGCAACAATTTTGTCAAGAAAAATGTAGTACAAACCGAGAAAAACAACAATATATGGGAGGAGGATACACATAAAATAAGTATCATTTAGAAAAAACACATTTCTATACAACCATCTAGGAGACTCAGGAGACCCATCATCAATACAAATTAGACAAGGCGGTGTAGTCCCGCAACGCCAAGATCCAACGCCAGTTCCTTTGGTCTCAATCATATGAAAAATTGTACGTTATTATTTTCACACTATATAAAAAAACAAGATGACAAATGAAAGAAAACAAAGGCTCGAGGAGTCCATACATGAGTGAAAGCTAGATTGATAAGATATGACAAAAAATGGCCTCCAAAGAATTAGCAAACCATTTGTGCTAACAAGGGCACCTCTAATTCTGTGAGGAGAAGTTTCTGAAATGTAAAGAGGTGCAGTCATGGACGCCATTCCAACTCCCAAACCCACAAATACTCTTCCAACAATTATCATCCAAGGGAATGGAGAAATCGCCATAACCATAGCACCAATGAAAAATAGGGCATCAACCAACAAAATTGATATTTTCCTACCAAACCTATCATTAATCCAACCATCAAATGCAGCACCAATGATGGCTCCTGCTAAATCCATGCTCACAATTGTTTCCTATACATCAACCCAAACATGTAATTAATCTTAACATAATATAAAACTGGAACAAAGACACACACACACACACACACACACATATTTCCTACCAAAACAAAATTTTGTTATATATATAAAAAAGAAGAAGAAAGTAAAAATAGAAAGGCACCTGTAACCATGTGTTCTTGTCAACAGATTTGAAATCTTCACGAATGTAAAGGAGTGCACCAGAAATAACTCCTACACTCCCATTAACAGATCCATCAAGTTACAAACAGTTGATTTACAAAAGTAGTTATTCTTGAGACAACGTTTGAAGTATTTTGAGTATAACTAGTAAAAAATTTTGCAATCAAAGTGATCAAAAGGTAACATGGTAGATGTGAGATGTCATTCCTCAATATTTTGGATACATTTGGCTAGGAAATAAGGCTTGAACGTCAAAATACGTAAACTTCACCATAAAATTTCTCGAGCAAAGTTGTTGACATACCAGATCATAGCTTAAAAGGAGGCCACCAATGCCACCGATAAAGGCCACCTTCATGATATATGGTGTTTTCCATGTTGTCCGCCAAAGATTCAAAGGAATTCTATTTTGTCTGCTTTAGTTAGTCCTGCTTCCACCATTTCACTTCAACCTCTTAAAGGACTTTAGCGGCCGAAAATCTTGATAATTTATGTGTCTAGCTATACAATCTGCAACAAACAATGATGTAAGTATTAGAACTACAAAGGCTGAACTGTTGATAGGTTGTAATAAGAAAACCAGCCTTTACAATCATGAGCATACCATAGAGGAAAATGAATGGCAAACAATTCACTTATTTAGTGTGCCATGATAAGTTGATAGAAAGACTTTCTGGCAATCGATAAATCATAACCAACTAACTACTACCTCAGCATACACAGTAAGAAAACCAATATGCAATAAAACATGGACCAAATTTTTTTAAGCTAAACCCAAAACTTACACTGAACATTTGATAGCAATTGTAAGACCCTAAATTTTTAAATAAAAGGAATTTCCTTTATTTATTATTTTGAAATAGTAAGGGTTGATTTGATTAATGTGATAGTTAAGGGTTAAATACGCAAATATTTCAAAATAAGCAAGTGGTTATAAAATATTCATTATCGTTTGGGAATATTCGTTTGGTCGTGGAATATTCAGATGCGTCGGGGAATATTCGTGCGACGACAAGCGAACCATGTGTGGGCCCCGTGAATCTGAAAGCGATTGGATGAAGAAAAAGACAAATATAAGTTGTTTTTAAATAATGGCGTAGTTATTACCAAGTATCATTGCTTGGAATACCCTATGGTTAAGACACACTAATACGCGTTGTTGAACAAGAAGTATACCAGTATTGCACCAATTATTGATTCTTACGTAAGAGGGCACTACTCAATAATGGTTACTGTAATTACTGCTCAAGATTTTATTGAGTTAATAATTGCCGCATTGATATTTTATATTGTCGTTGTTCAAATTGTCATTACACAAGATTTTTCATTATCGAAGCAATAATTCATATTATCTCTAATAATATTATTAGATAACATTATTGGCAATGTCTAGAAAGTTCGCCTAAGGAGAGGTTTGGTCACCTAATTGCGCCGCCAAAGAAGAAGAAATTCTTATTGAAAGCCCTCTTTCCTGTGAACCGCCTCGTTGTCAATATTGTGATTCCGTAATATTATTTGTGAATAATTAATTATTGATTTATATGATGAGGAAAATATTGATTTTATGTGGATATAGATGGAGAAAATTTTAAATGACAATTGTTGAAAATTAATATTTTATCTTTTTCTCGATAAAATAATTCATTTAAATATATTATTTTAATAATATATTAACTATGGTGATATTTTTACAACGAATGGGGGATATATGAGTATAAGAGGAGGAAGAGTATTTTTGTTGCAATAAATGTTTAAAACATGTTAAACATGCTTGTGGACCCCATTTATTGATCGAAATTTGATTATAGCACATAAAATCGCTTCGTTTGTGGATTTCTGGTCAATTTCTATTTGGAATTTGAAAAACTTTCTTCTTGCAAAGTTGTAGAGAATTGAATTTCCTATAAAAACTTGCGAGATTCGAATTTTCTGATGAAAGGGCTATTTATTATGAATTATTGAAGTTCCTGATTAATTGATTATCATTTTTTGGAGTTTTAAGTAACTTTTGCATGAAAAAAACGTTTTTGTCACTTATGGGACATGTGTTAGTGGTTGATTTCAGCTGATGGTGTGCGTAGGAAGATGTGGAAAAAATATTATTAATATATTAAATTTAAATTTTCGCTTCGTTCTAAGCAATTTCCTATAAATAGGTGCTTAGGTTAGAATTGAAAATCACACCGAAACTCAAGTTTTCTCTCTATATTATCGAGCGTATTCTTGTGAGTATTTTGAGTATACTTTGAGTATTGCTAGATCGGTGCAAGTTCCTTCAAAGACTATACCCTTTCAGATTCTAGCTAGAAGTACTTGATCTTCTTTGAGGTAAGGGATATTATTTTTTTTCAGAATGATATTATTTCTTCAATATCATTATACTAAAATGTTGATCTCAAGTTTTTATCAAATTTGGAACTTTTTCATGCTCGGGGTTACTATTCATGGGTTACTATTCATGAGTTACTATTCACGAAGTTACTATTCATGAGTTACTATTCACGAGTTACTATTCACGAGTACTATTCATGAAGCGTGAAGATGTTTTTGTGGAATTTCTATCTTTTGGTGTCTGAGTTACTATTCACGATACTACGACTACTATTCACGATACTCTGATACTATTTCAATTCAAAAATAAAATTTCTTCTTTCATTCAAAACATCTATTCGGATACTAACTCGATTGTATCCATGTTTTGATCATTCTTGAATTTTACACCACTATGATTATTTTTGAGGTATTTTTGGACGGGATAAAACCAAGTACTGAATCCTTAATCCTTAATCCTTAATCCTTGTCATTTTGTTTCACCGGATTCGCTTTCTTTAAAAAAAAAAATATTTTCATCATCCTCGCCTTTAAATGATGATATTATGGAATATCTTTGGCCCCGTAGTGCAAAGATGAATGATTTCTTAAGAATATCTTTGGCTCAAAGATGAATGATTTCGAAGAATATCTTTGGCCCAGTAGTAAAAGATGAACAGTGTTTAAATGAACATAACTAATCGATGAATATCTTTGGCCTCAGAGTGCAAAGATGAATATTTGATTCCGTATGTATATTGATTGATGTTACAGGATAAAAGATAGATTTATGAACTTTTAAATTCATACATAGAAGATAGTAGTTTGCATTCTCTACTTAACTCTTCTAATGAATTATTATTTCATTATGAATATTGATTTAAAATTTGTTGTCTATTGTATTCTATTATATTTTTCCTGTTGAAGACTAACGATAATTTGTTGTATATTATCTTAGTCATAATATTCTTTACCGAGCTAGTTGAGCTCACCATTTTCCTTTTGTTCCATTTTTCTCGTGGAGGCGAGAATATAGCGAGTACGAGGTCGGGTATGGAATAAAGGTTTTAGAAAGGATTGTTTAGTAGTCCTCACCATTTTTGTAAAATAATGTATCAATAAATGTGATGAGGATTTATTTGAGTATAGATATTGTCTGAAGATAATATTTGTATTCAAACTCACACGCTTTCTTGTTGTAATAATAAAGTTGTAGTTGTTTACATGTACATGTATGATTGACAACTCGTAATAGGTGATGTATACCTATTTTGGGGCGCCACAGTTGGTATCGAGCTTAGGGATATGATCTCTGGCGGAGATCGGGAATAGAACTAGGAGGGAGAGACGAGTAAATCCTTCGCTAGTGTGTCCTACCTAAGCTTATTTGTTAGTTGGTCAAGATATAGGGATATTATGTGATATATTGATTTCCTTAATTAACCCTTGTTTTACGACAAGATTTGAGAATGTCGAATCGAGAATATTAACAATGGAAATGAGACCGTGGAGATGCCTGCACTCACCAACGAGGAGAACGCGTCTGCAACAGTCGGCAATGTTCCTCCCATGAACAACACCATTGAAAGCGATTGATGAACGAGGGATGTTTAGAAGTTTTTTGCGCTTCATGCAAAATCGATTTAGGAGACTCGTGTTCAAAATACAGAGGAGGAAATGATAGCAATTCACGGGTTGTCACAAACCAAGCGCTTCAAAGAGTTGGGACCACCAGAATTTAAGGGAAAGCCGATCCGATCACGGCGGAAACATGGGTCAAACAAATTACCAAGATATTCGATGTCTTGGGATGCACGGAGGAACGAAGGTTCCATTCGCCACCTTTATGTTCCGTGGCGAAAGGCATATCATGGTGGAGTCTCAGAAGCGTACTCCATCCAAACAAGACTCAAAGCATGTCTTGGGAGACATTTGAAGCTATTTAATGACAAATACTTTCCGAAAGTGTTCGTCATATGAAGGAAGTGGAGTTCATCGATTGGAACAAAACAACACGACGATTGGTGTCTCAATGACGAGACAAAGTTTGCAGAGTTATCCAAGTTTGCACCTCATTTGGTGGAGAATGAGGAACGATGACGCGGATGTTTCTTAGAGGTTTGAAACCCTAAGATACGCCAAGATCTCATTTCTCATAAATTTTCTCTTTATTCAGATGTTGTAAACAGGGCTCAATTGTTAGAGCGAGATAACGAGTACTACCAACCGAGGACCATAACCAGGATCGTACTCGTAGATAGCGAACAATGTAATAATGATAACCAAATGGAGAAAGAAACAGACGGACAAAATGGTTACCACTCTGGTGGTAATCATGGCCATGAAAACGAAGAAGCGAGTCGAGGAGAGATTTTAAAAGAGGAGATTTAACAACGACTATGTGAAGACGACAAAAGCTTTAGCAGAATCGGGTTCTAAGGGAGGAGAACGACCACCGGTACATATGCTACAAATGCGGAAAAGAGGGACATATCGATCCAAACCGCCCACAACAGCTTCAAGGTATGCTATAATTGTGGAAAGGAAGGACATATCGCTCGAGATTGTACATGAGCGAAACCTAGTTCAATGGGGACGGTGACTCAAAAGATCGTCCCGAAAAAGTCAAAGTCAACGATTCCGGAAGAGCGTTTGTTGTGATTTGTCATAATGCGAGGAACCCAAACGAGGTTATCACGGGTAAGCTATTTATAAATTCTTGCGAAGTTTATACCTTACTTGATCTACCGGTTGCTACCCATTCATTTATCTCTCAGTATGTGCTCAACGCTTAAACTTGACTCAGGAGAAATTAGACTTTGACCTATCTCGTGGAAACTCCGTTAGGAGAAACTTTCATCACATCCACCGCTTATAAATCTTGTTTGATTCAAGTTGGCACCATTACCTTACCATGTTGACCTTATCTCTTTAAAGATACTTGATTTTGATGTGATTTTAGGGATTGATTGGTTAACTACTCATCATGCCAAAATTGATTGTTTTCGTAAGGTTGTTAGTTTTCATATTCTAACCAACCTATTGTATGAATTCAAGCAACTAAACCATTAAAATCAATCACTATCATATCTAATCATAAAGCTATTCGTTTATTGAAAAATGGATGTCAAGCTTTCTTAGCCCATGTTATGGATTTGAATAAAGACACGCCAAATTTGAATAATATTCCCGTTGTTATTGACTTTCCCGATGTATTTCAAAGAACTTCCTGGTCACCCCGTAACGTGAAGTTGAATTCTTTATTGATCTTGAACCCGGTACAAAGCCCATTTCTAAAACCCCATATCGAATGGCTCCTATTGAACTTCAGAGTTAAAGGTCCAACTACGAGAATTGTTGGACATCGGTTTCATTCGTTAGTCTAGTACATCTCCTTGGGGTGCTCTGCTTTATTTGTAAAGAAGAAAGACGGGAGTATGCGACTTTGTATTGACTATCGGGAATTAAACCATGTCACCATCAAGAATAGGTATCCTCTACCTCGTATTGATGACTTGTTTGACCAACATTGCAAGGGGCACAATTCTTTTCAAAATCGATCTTCGCTTACGGATATCATCAAATTGAAGATTAGAACCGAGGATATTCCAAAGACCGCCTTGAACTCGGTATGGGCATTATGAATTCTTAGTCATGTCTTTCGGACAAACTAATGCTCCTCGCGGCTTTCATGGATATGATGAACCGAGTATTCAAGGAATATTTGGATCGGTTTGTTGTTGTCTTTATTGATGACATCCTTATATATTCCAAAAGTCGTGAAGATCATGAGCACCATTTGAAGTCGGGTACTCCAAAGGCTTCGTGAAAACAAACTATATGCCAAATTGAAGAAATCGAGTTACGCTTGAGGAAGTAGCATTCCTTGGGCACGCGTGGTGTCGAAACATGGAGTATCTGTTGATCCGTGAAGATTGAAGCAATACAAAGTTAGAGCAACCAAAGCTCGGTGGTCAAGTACGTAGCTTTTTGGGCTTAGTGGTTATTATCGAGATTCGTGGAAGGGTTTCTAATCTCTACTCCATTAACTCAAATAACTCGGAAGGATACAAAATTCGCTTTGGAGCGAAGAATGCGAGAAAAGTTTCCAAGAGCTTAAGAGGAGACTTATTTCTAAGACTGTTTAATAATACCATCCGGTTCGGATGGATTTGTTATCTCACAATGATGCTTCGAGCAAAAGGGTTAGGATGTGTTCTCATGCAACGTGGGAAAGTCATAGCCTATGCCTCGCGACAACTTAAAGAGTATGAGAGGAATTATCCTACTCATGATCTAGAGTTAGCGTGATCGTTTTCGCTAAAAATATGGAGGCACTATCTATATGGGGAGAAAGTGGAGATATATTCGCACCATAAAAGCCTTAAATATTTCTTCACTCAAAAAGAACTCAACATGCGGCGTGACGTTGGCTCGAGCTATTGAAAGACTACGACCACACTATTCAATACCATCCCGGTAAAGCGAACGTGGTAGGTATGACGCGTTGAGTAGAAGATCATATGCGGAATGAGTGCGATGATGTCAAGTATACGCGTAGAGCCAACTTTAATAGAAAAAGTTAAGGTTGCTCAAGCCACCGAATCCGGAAATGATGCGTATGAAGAAGAAAGTACAAGAAGGAGCTATTCCTAAGCGCGAATTGATGAAGAAGGAATACTTGAGTCCACTCTAGACTTTGTGTTCCTAACGACTCGATTTGAAGTACAAGATTATGATGGAGGCACACAATCGCCATTTGCAATCCATCCTGGAAGTACTAAAATGTATCGTGATCTTCTACATACATTTTGGTGGAACAATATGAAGAGAGAGATTGCAAAGTTTATCTCGATGTGTTTAACTTGTCAACGTGTAAAGGCGGAGCATCTTGTACCTAAGGGTCCGTTGCAACCACTTGAGATTCCTAATGGAAGTGGGAACACATTACTATGGATTTCGTTAGGGTCTTCCTACGGTTTCTCAAGGCATCAATGCTATTTGGGTTATTGTTGATAGATTAACCAAGTCCGCTCATTTCTTGCCGATACGGAGACTTATTCCTTGAACGTCTTGCTAGTATGTGCGTGAATGAGATTGTGAGGTTGCATGGCATGCTGTATCCATAGTTTCGGATCGTGACCCAAGATTCACTTCAAGATTTTGGGTTAGCTTGCAAAAAGCTATTGCACGGATTTGCGATTTAGTTGAGCATACCATCCCCAAACCAGACGGACAATCGAGAGAGGACTATTCAAACTCTTGAAGATCTATTAAGACTCGTGTCCTAGACTTCAAGGGTAGTTGGGATAAGTATTTACCATTGGTGGAATTCTCCTACAACAACAGTTATCGTGCAAGTATATAGTGTGGCTCCATTTGAAGCATTATATGGATTTAAATGTCGTTCCCCAATATGTTGGGATGAGGTGGGTGAAGCAACATTGTTGGGACCCGAGTTAGTACGATATGACTCCGAAAAGATCCAAATGATTCGACAACGTATACAAAGCGGCACAAGATCGACAAAAGAGTTATGCGGATCTTCATCGAAAGGACGTGGAATTTAATGTAGGGGATCATGTATTGTCATGCGAGTTGCTCTCTATGGAAGGGAGTTACAAGATTTGGGAAGAGAGAAAGCTCAATCCACGATTTATTGGTCCATTTCAAATTCTTGACCGAGTAGGAAATGTAGCCTATAGACTTACGTTACCTCCAAGTATGTCTCGTGTTCATAATGTGTTTCATATATCTCACTATTTAAAGAATATGTGAAAGACCCGAACCACGTTATTGAGTTAGAACCCTGGACGAGATAGCCAAGACTTAACGTATGAGGAGGTACTGTCAAGATCTTGGATAGGAAGGAGCATGTCCTACGCCAAGAAAGTTCATACCACAAGTTAAAGTTTTGTGGAGGAATCATGCTATATAGCGGAAATGACCGGGAATTGGAAACGGAAATGAAAGCGAGGTATCCTCACCTTTTCAAACACCAGTATCGTCGTCAATTTCGAGGACGAAATTTCATAAGGAGGGAGGTTGTAAGACCAAAATTTTTAAATAAAAGGAATTTCCTTTATTTATTATTTTGAAATAGTAAGGGTTGATTTGATTAATGTGGATAGTTAAGGGTTAAATACGCAAATATTTCAAAATAAGCAAGTGGTTATAAAATATTCATTATTGTCGGGAATATTCGTTTGGTCGTGGAATATTAAATGCTGTCGAATATTAAATGCGGCGGCGACCATGTGTGTGGGGCCCCATAACGGAAAAGCGATTGGATGAAGAAAACAGACAAATATAAGTTGTTTTTAAATAACTTGGCGTAGTTATTCAAGTTATCTTGTTGGAATACCCGTGGTTAAGACACACTAATACTGCCGTTGTTGAACAAAAGAGTACACCAGGTATTGCACCAATTATTGATTCTTACGTAAGAGGGCACTACTCGATAATGGTTACAGAAATTACCGCTCAAAGATTTTTTATTGAGTTAATAATTGCTGCGTTGATATTTTATATTCATTGTTCAATAATTGTCATTACACGGATTTTTCATTATCGAAGCAATAATTCATATTATCTGAATAATATTATTAGATAACATTATTGGCAATGTCTAGAAAGTTACATCTAAGGAGAGGTTTGGTCACCTAATTGCGCCAAGATGAAGAAGAAATTCTTATTGAAAGCCCCTCTTTCTGAGAACCGCACGGTTGTCAATATTGTGATTCATAATATTATTTATGAATAATTAATTATTGATTTATATGATGAGGAAAATATTGATTTTATGTGGATATAGATGGAGAATATTTTAAAATGACAATTGTTGAAAATTAATATTTTATCTTTTTACGATAAAATAATTCATTTAAATATATTATTTTAATAATATATTAACTATGATATTTTTACAACGAATGGGGATATATGAGTATAAGAGGAAGAAGAGTATTTTGTTGAAATAAATGTTTAAAACATGTTAAACATGCCTGGTGGACCCCATTTATTGATTTGAAATTTGATTATAGCACAATAAAATCGCTTGTTTGTGGATTTCGGTCAATTTCTATTTGGAATTTGAAAAAAACTTTCTTCTGCAAAGTTGTAGAGAATTGAATTTCCTATAAAAACTCGCGAGATTCGAATTTTCTGATGAAAGGGCTATTTATTATGAATTATTGAAGTTCCGGATTAATTGATTATCATTTTTTGGAGTTTTAAGTAACTTTTGCATGAAAAACGTTTTTGTCACTTATGGGACATGTGTTAGTGGTTGATTTCAGCTGATGGTGTGCGTAGGAAGATGTGGAAAAATAATATTATTAATATATTAAATTTTCTGCTTTGGTGTTCTAAGCAATTTCCTATAAATAGGGTCTTGGGTTAGAATTGAAAATCACACCGTAAACCTCAAATTTTCTCTCTCTATATTATCGGCGTATTCTTGTGAGTATTTTGAGTATACTTTGAGTATTGCTAGATTCGGCAAGTTCCCTTCAAAGACTATACCCTTATTCTAGCTAGAAGTACCGATCTTTCGAGGTAAGGGATATTATTTTTTTTAAGAATGATATTATTTCTTCAATATCATTATAATTTGAAATGTTGATCTGAAGTTTTATCAAATTTGGAACTTTTTCATGTCGGGGTTACTATTCATGGGTTACTATTCACGAGTTACTATTCACGAGTTACTATTCACGAGTACTATTCATGAAGCGTGAAGATGTTTTTGTGGAATTTTTATCTTTTGGTGTTGGAGTTACTATTCACGTATACGGCACTATTCACGATACTCAAGACTATTCACGATATCTGGTAATATTCAATTTAAAAATAAAATTTCTTCATTTCGTCTAAAACATCTATTCGGATACTAACTCGATTGTATCCATGTTTTGATCATTCTTGAATTTTACACCACTATGATTATTTTTGAGGTATTTTTGGACGTGGATAAAACCAAGTACGAATCCTTAATCCTTAATCCTTGTCATTTTGTTTCACTGGATTCGTTTCTTTAAAAAAAATATTTTCATCATCCTCGGTCTTAAATGATGATATTATGGAATATCTTTGGCGTGTAGTGCAAAGATGAATGATTTCTTAAGAATATCTTTGGCACAGAGTGCAAAGATGAATGATTTTGAAGAATATCTTTGGCCCGTAGTGCAAAAAGATGAACAGTGTTTAAATGAACATGACCAATCGATGAATATCTTTGGCCTCAGTAGTGCAAAGATGAATATTTGATTCCGTATGTATATTGATTGATGTTACAGGATAAAAGATGAGCGATGAACTTTTAAATTCATACATAGAAGATAGTAGTTTGCATTCTCTACTTAACTCTTCTAATGAATTATTATTTCATTGCGAATATTGATTTAAAATTTGTTGTCTATTGTATTCTATTATATTTTTCCTCGTTGAAGACTAACGATAATTTGTTGTATATTATCTTAGTCATAATATTCTTTATCGAGCTAGTTGAGCTCACCCTTTTCCTTTTTGTTCCATTTTTCTCGGAGGCGAGAATATAACGAGTGCAGTCTGGGTATGGAATGAAGGTTTTAGAAAGGATTGTTTAGTAGTCCTCACCATTTTGTAAAATAATGTATCAATAAATGTGATGAGGATTTATTTGAGTATAGATATTGTCTAGAAGATAATATTTGTATTCAAACTCACGATTTCTTGTTGTAATAATAAAGTTGTAGTTGTTTCTGTACCATGTATTGACAACTCAGAATAGGTGATGTATACCTATTTTGGGGGCGTCACAGCAATGACACAATAAATTGGTAGTAGTAAGTAAGACTAGTATAAAATTTAAGAATTCAATATTTTCCTTCAATTTGCAAGTAATCATTTCTCACTAATTCTCTGATTTATTGATCCTTTTATAGTTGTAGTTAATAGTTATGCTAGACATGGGATATCCACATGAGCCATATTTTTTTTTTTGTTTCTTCACCAAAATAATAAATAAATGAGACATCATCATCTTAGCTTGATTCAAAAAGGGGAATGCTATATCAACTCTATAACCAAATTGAGTCAAAAACAAACAATCATTGATAAATTAAAAGGAGAAAAATGAAGCAGGTAAAAATGGTAATACTCATTTAGAAGTATAGAGAATTAGGGTTTTTCTTACCGTATCTTGCGCATAGCTAAGACTCGATACCGGGGAACTCACTAGGATCAATGATTTGGGCTTAATAATTTGGGAGATATCGGATCAAGCCACAGTAATGAAAATTGATTTTTTTGTAGGTATTTGAAATGTAAATGGATGAAAAAGAATAAATTGAACAAGTATATGATGGGAAAAGAAATAGGACACAATTACACAAAATAAGAGAAACTAAATGCATACCTGTATATGTACTTGGTCGGAATGGCATACAAATTTTTGGCGATTTCACACAGTGATTCAAGGTGGGTGCTGACTTCTCCAATGGATGTGAAGAAGAAGGAATTAGAGGAAAAGCCCGATCTTGATTGATTTGGGGAGAAGAGCTTAAGCGATTTTGATTCGAGAATTAGAGGAAAAGCCCTTATGCGCGATCTATTTGGGAGGGGAGAGCTTCGATCTGTGATCTGGGAGGGGAGAGCTTCGATCTGTGTTTTGGGAGGAGAGTAGAGAGGAGCCATGTTTTTCTTTTTAAAATAAATGGGCCAAACGACGTTATTTTGATATACTATGTAAAAAAAAGGAGTTTACAAAGCTGTGCACAACCATTTTCCATATATATATTGAGTCCGTATTATTTTAACAAATATTATGTTTTTACTACAACATTTAATTAGTATAGCTGGCACATGCATATACTTATAGAATTTATTATAGCATACAATATATTATTTTATAAAAAAAATTATATAGCTTTGCTATTTAAAAAATATTCGTAGTAAACTAATGTGTATATCAATATATTAACTATGATTTTGTAAAAAATAATAATTTTACAAAAAATATTTCAATTAATAATATATATTATTATAAATAGGGTCCGGAAGAAATTTTTATTTTATGTAAATAATTTGCGAGATAGTATTTGTTTATTTTAATTTATGACTTATGAGTGGTTTTAGTTTTATGTCGTATTTGTTTTATAAAACTAATTTAAAAAATTTATCTTAATTTTTTTAAAACGATTTTATTTTTTAAAGAAATTTGAAAAAATAAAATATGATCTAATGCCAAACTAACTGGCATTGTAAATTTTTTTAAATTTTTTTTATAAAGTAAATTTGTAAAAAAGAAGAGTAAGATGTAACATCACTTTAACTGACGTTGGAATCTCTTTTCTTTTTTTAATTTCTTTGATCTCTTGTACTTGTTTACAAACATCAATATTTTTTTATGTTTATTCTCTGTCATTAGCGTTGGAAATGAAGGAGTATACAAGACTTTAGCTATAAAAAAATAAAAATAAAAATTCTAATACGTTGCATCTTACTATTATTTTTTACAAATACGTTTTTTTTTAAAAAAATAAATAAAATAGGGATAAAATTGATAATATATTAATATGGGTCAAACTAACTTATTAGGAATGACTTATAAGTCATTCTTAAATAAATTTATTCTGTTTTAGTTCGTAAAACATAATAAATTTTTCTTCATCTTTATGTTTTCTCTTAGAACCGATAGTATTATAATTTAATTTTATAATATATTTGGAAAAAAGATAAAATGAGAACTAGGAATAACTAGGGGTATACCATTACTATTCTTCTTTTTATGTTTTATTTTTGGACATAAAGATATGTTCATGATTTAAGTTACTCCATCCGTCTAAGAATAAAAGTTCTTATTATTTTATGTAATCTCAAGTTAAATATTTACTTATATTAAATAATCTATTTTTTTTACAATAATTTGTGTGTAATATTCTTAGTATTAAATGTCATATTTTTATTATTTATAAATATTTATATAATAGCACTAGTCATGTATAGAAAAATATGCAATTAGATGAGAATTTAAATATGAATAATTTTATCATTTGACATTTTTTTTAAATTCACATAAAATCAATCATCACTTTCATTCTCGGAGTGAGGGAGTACTTGTAAGTATATCCTACTTCTATCTAGAAATAGGAAACGTTAGGAAGCATAGATATAATAGTCAGGTTTGATGAGGTTGAGTTTATTTGGGTCGGAGGCCCATAACTAATATGATTGACAATCGGTTGTCATGGGTACTATTTCAACAACCATAATCTATACCGTTGATCGCAATATTGGATGGCACAGATTAAAATGGATTTTTCCTTGCCACTACAAGCTGTAACGACATGAGAAATTACTCATTCGCCCATCATTTGCTCATGTGCAACAGTGTCTACCGCTACAAGTTATGGCGGTAGTTTATTTAACTAATAAATTAGATTGGCTTAGTGGTAGCTTAATGACCTAATAACCCATAGGTCTTAGGTTCAAAACCTAGTTGTAATATTTTTGTTTCTTATGTTATATTTTTTGTGTATTAAATAATTCTATATAAAGTAACTATGAATATTTTAATATAGATATATATATTTATCTCTAATAATAACAATAATAATAATAATAATAATAATAATAATAATAATAATAATAAAAATAAAAATAATAATAATAATAATAATAATAATAATAATAATAATAATAATAATAATAATAATAATAATAATAATAATAATAATAATAATAATAATAATAATAATAATAATAATAATAATAATAATAGTGGTAGTGGTGGCGGTGGCGGTGGCGGTGGTGGTGGTGGTGGTCATAGTGGTAGTGGTAGTGGTAGTGGTGGTGGTGGTGGTGGTAGTAGTGGTGGTGGTGGTGGTGGTGGTGGTGGTAGTGGTGGTAGTGGTGGTAGTGGTGGTAGTGGTGTGGTAGTGGTGGTGGTGGTGGTGGTGGTGGTGGTGGTGGTGGTGGTAGTAGTAGTAGTAGTCGTAGTAGTAGTAGTAGTAGTAGTAGTAGAAGAAATGGTGGTGGTGGTAGTTTAATTTTTTTATTTAATTCATTTTTTAAATATCTTAATTATAGTAGTAGTAGTAGTAGTAGTAGTAGTAGTAGTAGAACTGTCGCTATAGGTGTTCTTCGTGTTCATTATGAAAACCCAGAACATTCATGCCAGTTTGAGGGACTTAGTTTAACCAAACTTAAATCAGTGTCTATTGTGTTTCTAGGAGATCTATTACCTTGATCTTGTAGTACTAGTGTAATACTACAAGAACCAACAACAAACATGAACAAATCATATTATTTTTGAACATGTCGGTATACCGACGACTTTATCGGATAATTATCGAGTCCAAGACTCTATTCTGTAGCTCAATATATGTAATTATCAGTCATATTATTTTTAAATGACTTATAATAATTTTTAAACATTTATTATAATTTATCATGAATTTTCAAACACCGGAATCCTTATTAAATGATTTAAATATTAAATAATTCTATTATCATTAATATTTAATTAATATTAAACTATTAATGAAACTATTTCCAAAATATTAAAGTTATATATAATAACTTCAAATATTTTTAAAGTATTAATATTACCCTTAAATGATTTTTAAATAATTAACATTAATATTAAAGTATTAATGTATTATTTATCAAAATATTAAAAGTTATTATTTATAACTTAAAATATTTTTAATTCATTTATATCCTTTTAAATGATTTTTAAATTAATAAAACCATTTTAAAACTATTTATTTAATATAATTATTAAATAAATTTAATATCATTAATAATAAATTAATAATCATTAAAGTATTAATGAAATTATCCCTTAAATATTAAAAGTTATATTTTATAACTTAAAATATCTTTAAACACTTTATTTTTTTATTTAAAATAATTTTTATAATATTAAAATCATTTTAAACTAAATTATTTAATATAATTATTAAATAAATTTAATATCATTAATAAATAAATAATTAATAAAATTTACCTTTAAATATTGAAAGTTATATTTTATAACTTAAAATATTTTTAAATACCTTATTATTATTTAAAATGTTTTTAATATAATAAAATCAATTTTAATTTATTTATTTAATTCATTTATTAAATAACTTAATTATCATTAATAATAATTTATTAATGAAATTTTTTTCAAAATATCAAAATTTATAAAAAAACTTAAAATATTTTCTTATACCATAATATAATTTTAAATGATTTTTAAAGTATTAAAATCATTTTTAAATAATTTATTTAATATAATAATTAAATAAATTAAATATCTTTTAAATAAATATATTAAAAATTATTAAAAACTAATTTTCGACTTTTAAATAATTTTAATAATTTATTTTGTTTTTTTAATAATTAAAACTAATTTTCTATAATTATTTAATAATAATACAAATTTTTTATAATAAAATGTCATTAAAAACCACACCTATAGCGACATAACTGCGTCATATAGGTGTTCTTCGTGTTCATCATGAAAACCTAGAACATTCATGCCAGTTTGAGGGACTAGTTTGACCAAACTTAAATCAGTGTCTATTGTGTTTCTGGGAGATCTATTACCTTGATCTTGTAGTACTAGTGTAATACTACAAGAAGAAACAACAAACATGAACAAATCACATAACAAGAAAGAGATCTGATCGCCCAAAATAGCTGTCAGAGCAGTTATTCATTTTCTGGGTTACCCAGAAATGAAAAACAGATTCATGATCATATTTGGGCTTCCACAACTTGTGATCTAAGTGTTATTTTTGTGATATAAAAGTTTCATATAGTACCCAACATGTAACTTAAGAGATCTATTACAAAACATCAACAAAACAAAACCAGAAAAATAAGATCTTGTCCAGTCAAACAATGTCAGAAGCCACGCTCATGAACTTTCTTTCGGGTTACCCGAAAGCTCATCTGTGAACCTTCTCGCTTGGTTTGACCATCCCCAAATCTCGTATATGCGTGATAAAGCGATCTAAGAGCATTAACCTGTAGTATAACTACCATACTATAACTTTAAAGCAACAACAAACATAAATCAACAACAGTTTATAAGATCAGAGGCGTCAAAAGTCTTGTCAGATCGATTCTCGCGGTTTCTAGTTACCCAAAATGCCCGATCGTATTAAAATCAACGACTTTTGACCTCGATTATCTTGCAATCTGTTTATGATATGAACTTGATTCTTGATCCAGATCAAAGAGCTCATAACATACTACAAGAATAAAGCTTCAAACAACAAAAATACAAAATGCGATCGACATCTACAAGGTCCTCGACATTCATTCAGGAGACAAAAAAAATTATTTTCCAGATTTTGAAGAACATCAAATCCGAGCCTATAGATGTTATGGATCTAACATCTATCAACCCAGATCATCATTATACACCATAAACAACTTATTAAAACACAGAATCATAACATCTAACAACAGATCAATGGTCAGATTTTCAAGTTAGGGTTTATACCTTTACTTTGATCAATCTTGATCTTAGGGTTATGATATGATATAGATGTTAGTGGGGCTGGTGTTGGGGACTGATATGCCTTATAATTTCGTTGGTTTTGAGGGAGAGAGGATTAGTGGAGATCAAGTGCACAAATGAGCTAAAATGGTACCTTCTCTCTCTCTTGATCTATTTATATAATGTTGTAATGAACATGGTACGAGATATCATTGGGTTTGATTTGTGTTGTATTTCAGTCACATTGAGAAGTAAAGGGTTGGCCAACAACTCCAACAGCTCCAACACTTGGCAAAATCCAATAATGTACAAAAGGGTAAAAAGGGTCATTTGGCTTTTAATGTTAATAGCAAAATCGTAATCTTGACAAACCCTTAGGGTTTGACCCTTAGGGTTTAACCTAAGGTTTAGCACAAAATAAATTTCTAGGTTTTTATTTAGGGTTTAAATAAAAATAAAAATAAAATTAGTTTCTAAAAATAGAAATTTAGGGTTTATTAATTAGTTAGGTTTTCTAATTACATTTTACAGGAACATTAGGGTTTAAAATTCATTAATTATAATTAACCTTGCTAATTTATCAATTAGGGTTTACAATTTTGATAATTAGAATCACCAAATTACAATTAGGGTTTCCAATTATTAAATTAGGGTTCTAGATATTAGGGTTTTAAGTTACTAATTAGATTTTCTCATAATTAGCAATAAACTCTACTATACATGATATTAATCACATTAACACAATTTTTGACTGATCACAAACCCCAGTTTAGGTTTCAAGTTAGGGTTTCTAATTTTAGAAATTAGGATTTTATAATTAGGGTTTTCTAAAGATTAATTAGGGTTTCTAGATTTTAATTAGGGTTTACCTAAATAATCATTTAATACACAACATATATCATATAACACAGTTATATAACAGTCTTGAATTTCCCATTTGGATTTAAAAATAGGGTTAAACAAATTAATGCTAGGGTTTTGATTTTATACACCATAATTGATAAACCATTATCAATACGTACATACTATACATATTTATTGCATTGAAAAATCAAAATATAATTTATTTTATGTTATTATTCTTATTCCTTGATCAAAATCTAAAATTAGGGTTTGGATTCCATATCTGATTTACCTTGCCTATTTAACATTATTAATTAAGTTAAAATAATTAAATTAATTAATCTAACATAAATTCATTTAATAAAATAAAATAATAATTCTAATAATTCTAATAATACGCTACTTACAATACGCAACTTAGTTTTTATCTTTCGTATAATAACTTATTAGTAATAAGATTATTTAACTGATTAGAATAACGTATCACAACACATAGTACTGCTTATTGCAGTCAACACATAACCTAATCACATTGCCACTTATGTTCAACAGTCATTGGATCACAAACAAACATTAATACGATCAAAAATATCTAAGTCCAGATTAATCTTCAAAACATGCTTGCAATTATGCAAGCGACTTTATCGGGTAATTATCGATTCCAAGACTCTATTCTGTAGCTCAATATATGTAATTATCAGTCGTATTATTTTTAAATGACTTATAATAATTTTTAAACATTTATTATAATTTATCATGAATTTTCAAACAATGGAATCCTTATTAAATGATTTAAATATTAAATAATACTATTATCATTAATATTTAATTAATATTAAACTATTAATGAAACCATTTCTAAAATATTAAAGTTATTTATAATAACTTCAAATATTATTAAAGTATTAATATTACCCTTAAATGATTTTTAAATAATTAACCTTAATATTAAATTATTAATGTATTATTTATCAAAATATTAAAAGTTATTATTTATAACTTAAAATATTTTTAATTCATTTATATCCTTTTTAAATGATTTTTAAATTAATAAAACCATTTTAAAACTATTTATTTAATATAATTATTAAATAAATTTAATATCATTAATAATAAATTAATAATCATTAAATTATTAATGAAATTATCCCTTAAATATTAAAAGTTATATTTTATAACTTAAAATATCTTTAAACACTTTATTTTTATTTAAAATGATTTTTATAATATTAAAATCATTTTTAAACTAAATTATTTAATATAATTATTAAATAAATTTAATATCATTAATAAATAAATAATTAATAAAATTTACCTTTAAATATTGAAAGTTATATTTTATAACTTAAAATATTTTTAAATACCTTATTATTATTTAAAATGTTTTTTAATATAATAAAATCAATTTTAATTTATTTATTTAATTCATTTATTAAATAACTTAATTATCATTAATAATAATTTATTAATGAAATTTATCACAAAATATCAAAAGTTATAAAAAAAACTAAAATATTTTCTTATACCATAATATAATTTTAAATGATTTTTAAAGTATTAAAATCATTTTTAAATAATTTATTTAATATAATAATTAAATAAATTAAATATCTTTAATATTTCAAAAATATTAATTATTTATGAAATATATTAAAAATTATTAAAAACTAATTTTCAGACTTTAAAATAATTTTTAATAATTTATTTTGTATTTTTAATAATTAAAAACTAATTTTCTATAATTATTTAATAATAATACAATTTTTTATAATAAAATGTCGCTAAAGACCACCTATAGCGACATAACTATCGCTATAGGTGTTCTTCATGTTCATCATGAAAACCTAGAACATTCATGCCAGTTTGAGGGACTTAGTTTGACCAAACTTAAATAAGTGTCTATTGTGTTTCTAGGAGATCTATTACCTTGATCTTGTAGTACTAGTGTAATTTTACAAGAACCAACAACAAACATGAACAAATCACATAACAAGAAAGAGATCTAATCGCCTGAAAATAGTCATCAGAAGATCGCTTATTCATTTTCCGGGTTACCCGAAAATGAAGAACAATTCATTAACGATCATATTTGGGCTTCCACAACTTGTGATCTAAGTGTTCTTTTTGTGATATAAAAGTTTCATATAGTACCCAACATGTAATTTAAGAGATCTATTACAAAACATCAACAAAAAAAAAAACCAAAATAACAAGATCTTGTCCGGCCGAACCATGTCGGTTAGCGCGCTTTCATGAACTTTCTTCTCGGGTTACCCGTAAAGCTCATCCGTGAACCTTCTCGCTTGGTTTGACCATCCCCAAATCTCGTATATTTGTGATAAAAGCGATCTAAGAGCATTAACACAGAGTATAACTACCATACTATAACTTTAATGCAACAACAAAAATAAATCAACAACAGCTTACAAGATCGAGGCGTCCAAAAGTCTTGTCGAATGATTTACAGGCGGTTTCTAGTTTACCCAAAATGCCCAATCGTGGCGGTCGGTCAACGACTTTTGACCTCGATTATCTTGCAATCTGTTTATGATATGAACTTGATTCTTGATCCAGATCAAAGAGCTCATAGCATACTACAAGAATAAAGCTTCAAACAACAAAAATACAAAACAGACTGACATCTACAAGGTCTGACATTCATTGTGAGACAACAAAAAATTATTTTTCCAGATTTTGAAGAACATCAAATCCGAGCCTATAGATGTTATGGATCTAACATCTATCAACCCAGATCATCATTATACACCATAAACAACTTATTAAAACACAGAATCATAACATCTAACAACAAATCAATGGTCAGATTTTCAAGTTAGGGTTTATACCTTTACTTTGATCAATCTTGATCTTAGGGTTATGATATGATATAGATGTTAGTGGGGCTGGTGTTGGGGACTGATATGCCTTATAATTTCGTTGGTTTTGAGGAGAGAGGATTAGTGGAGATCAAGTGCACAAATGAGCTAAAATGGGACCTTCTCTCTCTTGATCTATTTATATAATGTTGTAATGAACATGGCTGAGATATGTTGGCTGATTTGTGTTGTATTTCAGTCACATTGAGAAGTCAAGGGTTGGCCAACAACTCCAACAACTCCAACACTTGGCAAAATCCAATAATGCACAAAAGGGTAAAAAGGGTCATTTGGCTTTTAATGTTAATAGCAAAATCGTAATCTTGACAAACCCTTAGGGTTTAACCTAAGGTTTAGCATAAAATTAATTTCTAGGTTTTTATTTAGGGTTTAAATTAAAATAAAAATAAAATTAGTTTCTAAAAATAGAAATTTAGGGTTTATTAATTAGTTAGGTTTTCTAATTACATTATACAGGAACATTAGGGTTTAAAATTCACTAATTATAATTAACCTTGCTAATTTAGCAATTAGGGTTTACAATTTTGATAATTAGAATCACCAAATTACAATTAGGGTTTCCAATTATTAAATTAGGGTTCTAGATATTAGGGTTTTAAGTTACTAATTAGATTTTCTCATAATTAGCAATAAAATCTACTATACATGATATTAATCACATTAACACAATTTTGGATGATCATAAACCCCCTAATTTAGGTTTCAAGTTAGGGTTTCTAATTTCAAAAAATAGGATTTTATAATTAGGGTTTTCTAAAGATTAATTAGGGTTTCTAGATTTTAATTAGGGTTTACCTAATTAATCATTTAATACACAACATAAATCATATAACACGCTTATATAATGATTGATCTTGAATTTCCCATTTGAATTTAAAAATAGGGTTAAACAAATTAATGCTAGGGTTTTGATATTATACACCATAATTGATCAACCATTATCAATAATACGTATATACTATACATATTTATAGCATTTGAAAAATCAAAATATAATTAATATTATATTATTATTCTTATTCCTTGATCAAAATCTAAAATTAGGGTTTGGATTCCATATCTGATTTACCTTGCCTATTTAACATTATTAATTAAGTTAAAATAATTAACTTAATTAATCTAACATAAATTCATATAATAAAATAAAATAATAATTCTAATAATTCTAATACGCTACTTACAATATGCAACTTAGTTTTGTATTTTTCGTATAATAACATATCAGTAATAAGATTATTTTACTGATTAGAATAACATATCACAACACATAGTACTGCTTATTGCAGTCAACACATAACCTAATCACATTGCCACTTATGTTCAACAGTCATTGGATCACAAACAAACATTAATACAGTCAAAATATCTAAGTCCAGATTAATTTTCAAACATATGTTGATTATCGCAAAAACTTTATCGAAATTATCGATTCCAAGACTCTATTCTCAGCTTTCAATATATGTAATTATCAGTCATATTATTTTTTAAATGATTTTTAATAATTTTTAAACATTTATTATAATTTATCATGAATTTTCAAACACCGGAATCCTTATTAAATGATTTAAATATTAAATAATTCTATTATCATTAATATTTAATTAATATTAAACTATTAATGAAACCATTTCCAAAATATTAAAGTTATTTATAATAACTTCAAATATTTTTAAAGTATTAATATTACCCTTAAATGATTTTTAAATAATTAACATTAATATTAAAGTATTAATGTATTATTTATCAAAATATTAAAAGTCATTATTTATAACTTAAAATATTTTTAATTCATTTATATCCTTTTTAAATGATTTTTAAATTAATAAAACCATTTTAAAACTATTTATTTAATATAATTATTAAATAAATTTAATATCATTAATAATAAATTAATAATCATTAAATTATTAATGAAATTATCCTTTAAATATTAAAAGTTATATTTTATAACTTAAAATATCTTTAAACACTTTATTTTTATTTAAAATGATTTTTATAATATTAAAATCATTTTTAAACTAAATTATTTAATATAATTATTAAATAAATTTAATATCATTAATAAATAAATAATTAATAAAATTTACCTTTAAATATTGAAAGTTATATTTTATAACTTCAAATATTTTTAAATACCTTATTATTATTTAAAATGTTTTTAATATAATAAAATCAATTTTAATTTATTTATTTAATTCATTTATTAAATAACTTAATTAACATTAATAATAATTTATTAATGAAATTTATCACAAAATATATAAAAAGTTATAAAAAAAAAAAACTTAAAATATTTTCTTATACCATAATATAATTTTAAATGATTTTTAAAGTATTAAAATCATTTTTAAATAATTTATTTAATATAATAATTAAATAAATTAAATATCTTTAATATTTCAAAAATATTAATTATTTATGAAATATATTAAAAATTATTAAAAACTAATTTTCAGACTTTAAAATAATTTTTAATAATTTATTTTGTATTTTTAATAATTAAAAACTAATTTTCTATAATTATTTAATAATAATACAATTTTTTTTATAATAAAAATGTCGCTAAAGACCACCTATAGCGACATAACTGTCGCTATAGGTGTTCTTCATGTTCATCATGAAAACCTAGAACATTCATGCCAGTTTGAGGGACTTAGTTTGACCAAACTTAAATCAGTGTCTATTGTGTTTCTGGGAGATCTATTACCTTGATCTTGTAGTACTAGTGTAATACTACAAGAACCAACAACAAACATGAACAAATCACATAACAAGAAAGAGATCTGATCGCCCAAAATAGCTGTCAGAGCTGTTATTCATTTTCTGGGTTACCCAGAAATGAAGAACAGTTCGACTGCTCATATTTGGGCTTCCACAACTTGTGATCTAAGTGTTGTTTTTGTGATATAAAAGTTTCATATAGTACCCAACATGTAACTTAAGAGATCTATTACAAAACATCAACAAAACAAAAACCAGAATAACAAGATCTTGTCCGGTCAAACCATGTCAGAAGCCACGCTCATGAACTTTCTGGGTTACCCAAAAGCTCATCCGTGAACCTTCTGCTTGGTTTGACCATCCCCCAAATCTCGTATGTTTGTGATAAAAGCGATCTAAGAGCATTAACCTGTAGTATAACTACCATACTATAACTTTAATGCAACAACAAACATAAATCAACAACAGTTTACAAGATCAGAGGCGTCAAAAGTCTTGTCAGACCGATTCTGGGCAGTTTCTAGGTTACCCAAAAATGCCCAGTCATGGCCGGTCAACGACTTTTGACCTCGATTATCTTGCAATCTGTTTATGATATGAACTTGATTCTTGATCCAGATCAAAGAGCTCATAGCATACTACAAGAATAAAGCTTCAAACAACAAAAATACAAGATAGACTGACATCTACAAGGTCTGACATTCATTGTGAGACAACAAAAAATTATTTTTCCATATTTTGAAGAACATTAAATCCGAGCCTATAGATGTTATGGATCTAACATCTATCAACCCAGATCATCATTATACACCATAAACAACTTATTAAAACACAGAATCATAACATCTAACAACAGATCAATGGTCAGATTTTTAAGTTAGGGTTTATACCTTTACTTTGATCAATCTTGATCTTAGGGTTATGATATGATATAGATGTTAGTGGGGCTGGTGTTGGGGGCTGATATGCCTTATAATTTCGTTGGTTTTGAGGGAGAGAGGATTAGTGGAGATCAAGTGCACAAATGAGCTAAAATGGGACCTTCTCTCTCTCTTGATCTATTTATATAATGTTGTAATGAACATGGCTGAGATATGTTGGCTGATTTGTGTTGTATTTTAGTCACATTGAGAAGTCAAGGTTGGCCAACAACTCCAACAAGCTCCAACACTTGGCAAAATCCAATAATGCACAAAAGGGTAAAAAGGGTCATTTGGCTTTTAATGTTAATAGCAAAATCGTAATCTTGACAAACCCTTAGGGTTTGACCCTTAGGGTTTAACCTAAGGTTTAGCACAAAATTAATTTCTAGGTTTTCATTTAGGGTTTAAATTAAAATAAAAATAAAATTAGTTTCTAAAAATAGAAATTTAGGGTTTATTAATTAGTTAGGTTTTCTAATTACATTATACAGGAACATTAGGGTTTAAAATTCACTAATTATAATTAACCTTGCTAATTTAGCAATTAGGGTTTATAATTTTGATAATTAGAATTACCAAATTACAATTAGGGTTTCCAATTATTAAATTAGGGTTCTAGATATTAGGGTTTTAAGTTACTAATTAGATTTTCTCATAATTAGCAATAAAATCTACTATACATGATATTAATCACATTAACACAATTTTTGATGATCCATCATAAACCCCAATTTAGATTTCAAGTTAGGGTTTCTAATTTTAGAAATTAGGATTTTATAATTAGGGTTTTCTAAAGATTAATTAGGGTTTCTAGATTTTAATTAGGGTTTACCTAATTAATCATTTAATACATAACATAAATCATATAACACAGCTTATATAACATCTTGAATTTCCCATTTGAATTTAAAAATAGGGTTAAACAAATTAATGCTAGGGTTTTGATATTATACACCATAATTGATTAACCATTATCAATACGTATATATCTATATATATATTTATAGCATTGAAAAATCAAAATATAATTAATATTATATTATTATTCTTATTCCTTGATCAAAATCTAAAATTAGGGTTTGGATTCCATATCTGATTTACCTTGCCTATTTAACATTATTAATTAAGTTAAAATAATTAACTTAATTAATCTAACATAAATTCATATAATAAAATAAAATAATAATTCTAATAATTCTAATACGCTGCTTACAATACGCAACTTAGTTTTTATCTTTCGTATAATAACATATCAGTAATAAGATTATTTTACTGATTAGAATAAAATATCACATCACATAATACTGCTTATTGCAGTCAGTACATAACCTAATCACATTGCCACTTATGTTCAACAGTCATTGGATCACAAACAAACATTAATACATTCAAAATATCTAAGTCCAGATTAATTTTTGAAATATGTCGGTGTACCGACAACTTTATCGGGTAATTATCGAGTCCAAGACTCTATTCTGTAGCTCAATATATGTAATTATCAATCATATTATTTTTAAATGACTTATAATAATTTTTAAACATTTATTATAATTTATCATGAATTTTCAAACACCAGAATCCTTATTAAATGATTTAAATATTAAATAATTCTATTATCATTAATATTTAATTAATATTAAACTATTAATGAAACCATTTCCAAAATATTAAAGTTATTTATAATAACTTCAAATATTTTTAAAGTATTAATATTACCCTTAAATGATTTTTAAATAATTAACATTAATATTAAAGTATTAATGTATTATTTATCAAAATATTAAAAGTCATTATTTATAACTTAAAATATTTTTAATTCATTTATATCCTTTTTAAATGATTATTAAATTAATAAAACCATTTTAAAACTATTTATTTAATATAATTATTAAATAAATTTAATATCATTAATAATAAATTAATAATCATTAAATTATTAATGAAATTATCCCTTTAAATATTAAAAGTTATATTTTATAACTTAAAATATCTTTAAACACTTTATTTTTATTTAAAATGATTTTTATAATATTAAAATCATTTTTAAACTAAATTATTTAATATAATTATTAAATAAATTTAATATCATTAATAAATAAATAATTAATAAAATTTACCTTTAAATATTGAAAGTTATATTTTATAACTTCAAATATTTTTAAATACCTTATTATTATTTAAAATGTATTTTAATATAATAAAATCAATTTTAATTTATTTATTTAATTCATTTATTAAATAACTTAATTATCATTAATAATAATTTATTAATGAAATTTATCACAAAATATAAAAAGTTATAAAAAAAACTTAAAATATTTTCTTATACCATAATATAATTTTAAATGATTTTTAAAGTATTAAAATCATTTTTAAATAATTTATTTAATATAATAATTAAATAAATTAAATATATTTAATATTTCAAAAATATTAATTATTTATGAAATATATTAAAAATTATTAAAACTAATTTTTTGACTTTAAAATAATTTTTTAATAATTTATTTTGTATTTTTAATAATTAAAAACTAATTTTCTAAAATTATTTAATAATAATACAATTTTTTTATAATTAAAATGTCGCTAAAGACCACCTATAGCGTGATAATAACGTCGCTATAATAAGTGTCTTCGTGTTCATCATGAAAACCTAGAATATTAATGCCAGTTTGAGGGACTTAGTTTGACCAAACATAAATCAGTTTCTATTGTGTTTCTGGGAGATCTATTTCCTTGATCTTGTAGTACTAGTGTAATACTACAAGAACCAACAACAAACATGAACAAATCATCATAACAAGAAAAGAGATCGATCGCCCAAAATAGTCATCCGAGTCGTTATTCATTTTCAGGTTACCTAGAAATGAAGAACAATTCATTAGCGCTTCATATTTGGGCTTCCACAACTTGTGATCTAAGTGTTGTTTTTTGTGATATAAAAGTTTCATATAGTACCCAACATGTAACTTAAGAGATCTATTACAAAACATCAACAAAACAAAACTAGAATAACAAGATCTTGTCCCATTAAACCATGTCCGGGTTACAGCCTCATGAACTTTCTGGGGTTACCCGTAAAGCTCATCTCGTGAACCTTCGCGCTTGGTTCGACCATCCCCAAATCTCGTATGTTTGTGATAAAAGCGATCTAAGAGCATTAACACGTAGTATAACTACCATACTATAACTTTAATGCAAACAACAAACATAAATCAACAACACGCTACAAGATCGAGGCGTCAAAAGTCTTGTCGAATGGATTCTCGGCGGCAGATTTAGGTTACCCAAAATGCCCAATCACGGGTCCATCAACGACTTTTGACCTCGATTATCTTTGCAATCTGCTTATATGATATGAACTTGATTCTTGATCCGGATCAAAGAGCTCATAGCATACTACAAGAATAAAGCTTCAAACAACAAAAATACAAGATGGTCGACATCTACAAGGTCCTATTCATTCATTGTGAGACAACAAAAAAAATTATTTTCCATATTTTGAAGAACATCAAATCCGAGCCTATAGATGTTATGGATCTAACATCTATCAACCCATCATCATTATACACCATAAACAACTTATTAAAACACGTAATCATAACATCTAACAATGTATCAATGGTCGATTTTTTAAGTTAGGGTTTATACCTTTACTTTGATCAATCTTGATCTTAGGGTTATGATATGATATAGATGTTAGTGGGGTGTTCTGTGTTGAGACCGATATGCCTTATAATTTCGTTGGTTTTGAGGGAGAGAGGATTAGTGGAGATCAAGTGCACAAATGAGCTAAAATGGGACCTTCTCTCTCTCTTGATCTATTTATATAATGTTGTAATGAACATGGCTGAGATATGTTGGCTGATTTGTGTTGTATTTTAGTCACATTGAGAAGTCAAGGGTTGGCCAATAACTCCAACAGCTCCAACACTTGGCAAAATCCAATAATGCACAAAAGGGTAAAAAGGTCATTTGGCTTTTAATGTTAATAGCAAAATCGTAACCTTGACAAACCCTTAGGGTTTGACCCTTAGGGTTTAACCTAAGGTTTAGCACATAATTAATTTCTAGGTTTTCATTTAGGGTTTAAATTAAAATAAAAATAAAATTAGTTTCTAAAAATAGAAATTTAGGGTTTATTAATTAGTTAGGTTTTCTAATTACATTATACAGGAACATTAGGGTTTAAAATTCACTAATTATAATTAACCTTGCTAATTTAGCAATTAGGGTTTACAATTTTGATAATTAGAATTACCAAATTACAATTAGGGTTTCCAATTATTAAATTAGGGTTCTAGATATTAGGGTTTTAAGTTACTAATTAGATTTTCTCATAATTAGCAATAAACTCTACTATACATGATATTAATCACATTAACACAATTTTTGACTGATCATAAACCCCAATTTAGGTTTCAAGTTAGGGTTTCTAATTTTAAAATTAGGATTTTATAATTAGGGTTTTCTAAAGATTAATTAGGGTTTCTAGATTTTAATTAGGGTTTACCTAATTAATCATTTAATACACAACATAAATCATATAACACGCTTATATAACAGTCTTACTTGAATTTCCCATTTGAATTTAAAAATAGGGTTAAACAAATTAATGCTAGGGTTTTGACATTATACACACCATAATTGATCAACCATTATCAATACGTATATACTATACATATTTATAGCATCGAAAAATCAAAATATAATTAATATTATATTATTATTCTTATTCCTTGATCAAAATCTAAAATTAGGGTTTGGATTCCATATCCGATTTACCTTGCCTTTATTTAACATTATTAATTAAGTTAAAATAATTAACTTAATTAATCTAACATAAATTCATATAATAAAATAAAATAATAATTCTAATAATTCTAATACGCTACTTACAATATGCAACTTAGTTTTTATCTTTCATATAATAACATATCAGTAATAAGATTATTTTACTGATTAGAATAACATATCACAACACATAAGATTTGCTTATTGCGATAAAGATATAACCTAATCACATTGCCACTTATGTTCAATAGTCATTGGATCACAAACAAACATTAATACAGTCAAAATATCTAAGTCCGGATTAATTTTTGAAATATGTCGGTGTACCGACGACTTTATCAGGTAATTATCGAGTCCAAGACTCTATTCTGTAGCTCAATATATGTAATTATCAAATCATATTATTTTTAAATGACTTATAATAATTTTTTAAACATTTATTATAATTTATCATGAATTTTCAAACACCTAATCCTTATTAAATGATTTAAATATTAAATAATTCTATTATCATTAATATTTAATTAATATTAAACTATTAATGAAACCATTTCCAAAATATTAAAGTTATTTATAATAACTTCAAATATTTTTAAAGTATTAATATTACCCTTAAATGATTTTTAAATAATTAACATTAATATTAAAGTATTAATGTATTATTTATCAAAATATTAAAAGTCATTATTTATAACTTAAAATATTTTTAATTCATTTATATCCTTTTAAATGATTTTTAAATTAATAAAACCATTTTAAAACTATTTATTTAATATAATTATTAAATAAATTTAATATCATTAATAATAAATTAATAATCATTAAATTATTAATGAAATTATCCCTTAAATATTAAAAGTTATATTTTATAACTTAAAATATCTTTAAACACTTTATTTTTATTTAAAATGATTTTTATAATATTAAAATCATTTTTAAACTAAATTATTTAATATAATTATTAAATAAATTTAATATCATTAATAAATAAATAATTAATAAAATTTACCTTTTTAAAATATTGAAAGTTATATTTTATAACTTCAAATATTTTTAAATACCTTATTATTATTTAAAATTTTTTTAATATAATAAAATCAATTTTAATTAATTTATTTAATTCATTTATTAAATAACTTAATTATCATTAATAATAATTTATTAATGAAATTTATCACAAAATATCAAAAGTTATAAAAAAAACTTAAAATATTTTCTTATATATATAATATAATTTTAAATGATTTTTAAAGTATTAAAATCATTTTTAAATAATTTATTTAATATAATAATTAAATAAATTAAATATCTTTAATATTTCAAAAATATTAATTATTTATGAAATATATTAAAAATTATTAAAAACTAATTTTCAGACTTTAAAATAATTTTTAATAATTTATTTTGTATTTTTAATAATTAAAAACTAATTTTCTATAATTATTTAATAATAATACAATTTTTTTATAATAAAAATGTCGCTAAAGACCACCTATAGCGACATAACTGTCGCTATAGGTGTTCTTCATGTTCATCATGAAAACCTAGAACATTCATGCCAGTTTGAGGGACTTAGTTTGACCAAACTTAAATCGTTGATAAATTTGTTTCGGGAGATCTATTACCTTGATCTTGTAGTACTAGTGTAATTTTACAAGAACCAACAACAAACATGAACAAATCATAATAACAAGAAAGAGATCTCGATCGCCAAAAATAGTCATCAGAGTGTTTATTCATTTTCTGGGTTACCTAGAAATGAAGAACAATTTGATCTAACATCATATTCGGGCTTCCACAACTTGTTTCTAAGTGTTGTTTTTGTGATATAAAAGTTCATATAGTACCCAACATGTAACTTAAGAGATCTATTACAAAACATCAACAAAAAAAAAACTAGAAAACAAGATCTTGTCCCATTCAAACCATGTCAGAAGCCACGCTCATGAACTTTCTGGGTTACCCAAAAAGCTCATCCGTGAACTTTCTGCCTGGTTTGAACATCCCCAAATCTCGTATGTTTGTGATAAAAATGATCTAAGAGCATCAACGTGTAGTATAACTACCATACTATAACTTTAATGCAACAACAAACATAAATCAACAATAGTTTACAAGATCAGAGGCGTCAAAAGTCTTGTCAGACCGATTCTCAGGCAGCTTTTAGGTTACCCAAAATGCCCAAATATGGCTTGTCCAACGACTTTTGACCTCGATTATCTTGCAATCTGCTTATGATAAGAACTTGATTCTTGATCCGCATCAAAGAGCTCATATGCATACTACAAGAATAAAGCTTTAACAACAAAAATACAAAATGAATCGACATCTACAAGGTCCGATATCATCAGTGAGACAACAAAAATTATTTTTCCATATTTTGAAGAACATCAAATCCGAGCCTATAGATGTTATGGATCTAACATCTATCAACCCATATCATCATTATACACCATAAACAACATATTAAAACACGTAATCATAACATCTAACAATGTATCAATGGTCGATTTTTTCAAGTTAGGGTTTATACCTTTACTTTGATCAATCTTGATCTTAAGGTTATGATATGATATAGATGTTAGTGGGGATGTTGTTGGGGGGGGTGATATGCCTTATAATTTCGTTGGTTTTTTTAGGGAGAGAGATTAGTGGAGATCAAGTGCACAAATGAGCTAAAATGGGACCTTTCTCTCTCTTGATCTATTTATATAATGTTGTAATGAACATGGGCCGAGATATGTCACGATTTGTGTTGTATTTTAGTCACATTGAGAAGTAAAGGGTCACCAACAACTCCAATTACCAACACTTGGCAAAATCCAATAATGCACAAAAGGGTAAAAAGGGTCATTTGGCTTTTAATGTTAATAGCAAAATCTTGTTATCCTCGACAAACCCTTAGGGTTTGACCCTTAGGGTTTAACCTAAGGTTTAGCACAAATTAATTTCTAGGTTTTCATTTAGGGTTTAAATTAAAATAAAATAAAATTAGTTTCTAAAAATAGAAATTTAGGGTTTATTAATTAGTTAGGTTTTCTAATTACATTATACAGAAACATTAGGGTTTAAAATTCACTAATTATAATTAACCTTGCTAATTTAGCAATTAGGGTTTATAATTTTGATAATTAGAATCACCAAATTATAATTAGGGTTTCCAATTATTAAATTAGGGTTAGTTTAGATATTAGGGTTTTAAGTTACTAATTAGATTTTCTTAATAATTAGTAATAAAATCTACTATACATGATATTAATCACATTAACACAATTTTGATCGATCATAAACCCCAATTTAGGTTTCAAATTAGGGTTTAGCATTTAAAATTAGGATTTTATAATTAGGGTTTTCTAAAGATTAATTAGGGTTTCTAGATTTTAATTAGGGTTTACCTAATTAATCATTTAATACACAACATAAATCATATAACACGCTTATATAACTACGGTCTTACACTCAAATTTTTTCATTTGAATTTAAAAATAGGGTTAAACAAATTAATGCTAGGGTTTTGAAATTATACACCATAATTGATCAACCATTATCAATACGTACATATAAAGTACATATTTATAGATCGAAAAATCAAAATATAATTAATATTATATTATTATTCTTATTCCTTGATCAAAATCTAAAATTAGGGTTTGGATTCCATATCCGATTTATATTTTATTTAACATTATTAATTAAGTTAAAATAATTAACTTAATTAATCTAACATAAATTCATATAATAAAATAAAATAATAATTCTAATAATTCTAATACGCTACTTACAATATGCAACTTAGTTTTTATCTTCAATAATAACATATCATAATAAGATTATTTTAATTAGAATAACATATCACAACACATAAGTCGCTTATATAATTAACCTAATCACATTGCCACTTATGTTCAATAAATATTGGATCACAAACAAACATTATAATAAAATATCTAAGTCCAGATTAATTTTTGAAACATATTTTGCAAAATTATTAACTTTATCGGCAAATTATCGAGTATTATTCAATATATAATTATCATTCGAATATAATAATTTTTAAACATTTATTATAATTTAAAACAATTCGGAATCCTTATTAAATGATTTAAATATTAAATAATTATAAAATAAAACTAATAATGAAACCATTTCCAAAATATTAAAGTTAAAAATTTAATATTACCCTTAAATGATTTTTAAATAATTAACATTAATAAAAGTATTAATTATTATTTATCAAAATATTAAAAGTCATTATTTAACTTAAAATATTTTAATTCATTTATATTTTTTTTAAATGATTTTTAAATTAATAAAACCATTTTAAAACTATTTATTTAATATAATTATTAAATAAATTTAATATCATTAATAATAAATTAATAATCATTAAATTATTAATGAAATTATCCTTTAAATATTAAAAGTTATATTTTATAACTTAAAATATCTTTAAACACTTTATTTTTATTTAAAATGATTTTTATAATATTAAAATCATTTTTAAACTAAATTATTTAATATAATTATTAAATAAATTTAATATCATTAATAAATAAATAATTAATAAAATTTACCTTTAAATATCAAAGTTATATTTTATAACTTAAATATTTTTTAATACATTTTTTATTATTTAAAATATTTTTAATATAATAAAATTAATTTTAATTTATTTATTTAATTCATTTATTAAATAACTTAATTATCATTAATAATAATTTATTAATGAAATTTATCACAAAATATCAAAAGTTATAAAAAAAACTTAAAATATTTTCTTATACCATAATATAATTTTAAATGATTTTTAAAGTATTAAAATCATTTTTAAATAATTTATTTAATATAATAATTAAATAAATTAAATATCTTTAATATTTCAAAAATATTAATTATTTATGAAATATATTAAAAATTATTAAAACTAATTTTCGGATTTTAAAATAATTTTTAATAATTTATTTTGTATTTTTAATAATTAAAAACTAATTTTCTATAATTATTTAATAATAATACAATTTTTTATAATAAAATGTCGCTAAAGACCACCTATAGCGACATAACTGTCGCTATAGGTGTTCTTCATGTTCATCATGAAAACCTAGAACATTCATGCCAGTTTGAGGGACTTAGTTTGACCAAACTTAAATCAGTGTCTATTTTGTTTTTGGGAGATCTATTACCTTGATCTTGTAGTACTACTGTAATTTTACAAGAACCAACAACAAACATGAACAAATCACATAACAAGAAAGAGATCTGATCGCCCAAAAAGTCATCGAGTCGTTATTCATTTTCCGGTTACCCAGAAATGAAGAACAAACCGACTAGCGATATATTCGGGCTTCCACAACTTGTGATCTAAGTGTTGTTTTTGTGATATAAAAGTTTTCATATAGTACCCAACATGTAACTTAAGAGATCTATTACATCAAATCATCAACAAAAAAAAAGAGAATAACAAGATCTTGTCCCTATTCGAAACCATGTCGGGTTACGCCATGAACTTTCTCGGTTACCCGTAAAGCTCATCCGTGAACCTTCTCGCTTGGTTTGACCATCCCCAAATCTCGTATGTTTGTGATAAAAGCGATCTAAGAGCATTAACACGTAGTATAACTACCATACTATAAACTTTAATGCAACAACAAACATAAATCAACAATAGCTTATAAGATCGAGAGGCCTCAAAAGTCTTGTCGAGACCATTTCTAGGGCGCTTTCTAGGTTACCCAAAAATGCCCAGTCATGGCCGGTCAACGACTTTTGACCTCGATTATCTTGCAATCTGCTTATGATATGAACTTGATTCTTGATCCGCATCAAAGAGCTCATATGTACTACAAGAATAAAGCTTCAAACAACAAAAATATACAAAATGAGATCGACATCTACGGGTCACCGACATTCATTGTGAGACAACAAAAATTATTTTTCCATATTTTGAAGAACATCAAATCCGAGCCTATAGATGTTATGGATCTAACATCTATCAACCCATATCATCATTATACACCATAAACAACTTATTAAAACACAGAATCATAACATCTAACAACAGATCAATGGTCAGATTTTCAAGTTAGGGTTTATACCTTTACTTTGATCAATCTTGATCTTAGGTTTATGATATGATATAGATGTTAGTGGGGCATGGTGTTGGGGACTGATATGCCTTATAATTTCGTTGGTTTTGAGGGAGAGAGATTAGTGGAGATGAGAGTGCACAAAAATGAGCTAAATGGGACCTTCTCTCTCTCTCTTTGATCTATTTATATAATGTTGTAATGAATAATGGCCGAGATATGTTGGTGATTTGTGTCATATTTTATCACATTGAGAAGTCAAGGGTTTGGTCAATAACTCCAACAGCTCAAACACTTGGCAAAATCCAATAATGCACAAAAGGGTAAAAAGGTCATTCGCTTTTAATGTTAATAGCAAAATCATAATTCGACAAACCCTTAGGGTTTAACCCTTAAGGTTTAACAAGGTTTAAAACAATTATAGAATTTCTAGGTTTTTATTTAGGGTTTAAATTAAAATAAAATAAAATTAGTTTCTAAAATTTTGAAATTTAGGGTTTATTAATTAGTTAGGTTTTCTAATTACATTATACAGGAACATTAGGGTTTAAAATTCACTAATTATAATTAACCTTGCTAATTTAGCAATTAGGGTTTACAATTTTGATAATTAGAATTACCAAATTACAATTAGGGTTTCCAATTATTAAATTAGGGTTCTAGATATTAGGGTTTTAAGTTACTAATTAGATTTTCTCATAATTAGCAATAAACTCTACTATACATTATATTAATCACATTAACACAATTTTTCAACAAATCACAAACCCCAATTTAGGTTTCAAGTTAGGGTTTCTAATTTTAAAATTAGGGTTTTATAATTAGGGTTTTCTAAAAATTAATTAGGGTTTCTAGATTTTAATTAGGGTTTACCTAATTAATCATTTAATAACAACATATAATCATATATACATACGCTTATATAACACTCTTTTGAATTTCCCATTTGAATTTAAAAATAGGGTTTAAACAAATTAATATAGGGTTTTGACATTATACACCATAATTGATCAACCATTATCAATACGTACATATTATACATATTTATAGCACTGAAAAATCAAAATATAATTAATATTATATTATTATTCTTATTCCTTGATCAAAATCTAAAATTAGGGTTTGATTCCATATCCGATTTACCTTTTATATTTAACATTATTAATTAAGTTAAAATAATTAACTTAATTAATCTAACATAAAATTCATATAATAAAATAAAATAATAATTCTAATAATTCTAATACGCTGCTTACAATACGCAACTTAGTTTTTATCTTTCGTATAATAACATATCAGTAATAAGATTATTTTACTGATTAGAATAACATATCACATCACATAGTACTGCTTATTGCAGTCAGCACATAACCTAATCACATTGCCACTTATGTTCAACAGTCATTGGATCACAAACAAACATTAATACAGTCAAAATATCTAAGTCCAGATTAATTTCTGAAACATGTCGGTGTACCGACAACTTTATCGGGCAATTATGGAGTCCAAGACTCTATTCTGTAGCTTAATATATGTAATTATCAGTCATATTATTTTTAAATTACTTATAATAATTTTTAAACATTTATTATAATTTATCATGAATTTTCAAACACCGGAATCCTTATTAAATGATTTAAATATTAATTAATTCTATTATCATTAATATTTAATTAATATTAAACTATTAATGAAACTATTTCCAAAATATTAAAGTTATTTATAATAACTTCAAATATTTTTAAAGTATTAATATTACCCTTAAATGATTTTTAAATAATTAACATTAATATTAAAGTATTAATGTATTATTTATCAAAATATTAAAAGTCATTATTTATAACTTAAAATATTTTTAATTCATTTATATCCTTTTTAAATGATTATTAAATTAATAAAACCATTTTAAAACTATTTATTTAATATAATTATTAAATAAATTTAATATCATTAATAATAAATTAATAATCATTAAATTATTAATGAAATTATCTCTTAAATATTAAAAGTTATATTTTATAACTTAAAATATCTTTAAACATTTTATTTTAATTTAAAATGATTTTTATAATATTAAAATCATTTTAAAACTAAATTATTTAATATAATTATTAAATAAATTTAATATCATTAATAAATAAATAATTAATAAAATTTACCTTTAAATATTGAAAGTTATATTTTATAACTTAAAATATTTTTAAATACTTTATTATTATTTAAAATATTTTATAATATAATAAAATCAATTTTAATTTATTTATTTAATTCATTTATTAAATAACTTAATTATCATTAATAATAATTTATTAATAAAATTTATCACAAAATATAAAAAGTTATAAATAAATAACTTAAAATATTTTCTTATACCATAATATAATTTTAAATGATTTTTAAAGTATTAAAATCATTTTTAAATAATTTATTTAATATAATAATTAAATAAATTAAATATCTTTAATATTTCAAAAATATTAATTATTTATGAAATATATTAAAAATTATTAAAAACTAATTTTCAGACTTTAAAATAATTTTTAATAATTTATTTTGTATTTTTAATAATTAAAAACTAATTTTCTATAATTATTTAATAATAATACAATTTTTTTATAATTAAAATGTCGCTAAAGACCATCTATAACGACATAACGTGTTTCTTTGTGTTCATCATGAAAACCTAGAACATTCATGCCAGTTTGAGGGACTTAGTTTGACCAAACTTAAATCAGTGTCTATTATGTTTCTGGGAGATCTATTACCTTGATCTTGTAGTACTAGTGTAATACTACAAGAACCTACAACAAACATGAACAAATCACATAACAAGAAAGAGATCTGATCGCCCAAAATAGTTGTCAGAGCTGTTATTCATTTTCTGGGTTACCTAGAAATGAAGAACAGCTCATCGCTTCATATTCGCTTCCACAACTTGTGATCTAAGTGTTGTTTTTTGTGATATAAAAAGTTTCATATAGTACCCAACATGTAACTTAAGAGATCTATTACAAAACATCAACAAAACAAAACCGTAATAACAAGATCTTTTCTATTAAACCATGTCGGTTACGCCATGAACTTTCTCGTGTTACCCGTAAAGCTCATTCAGAACCTTCTGCTTGGTTTGACCATACCCCAAATCTCGTATGTTTGTGATAAAAGCGATCTAAGAGCAATAACCTGTAGTATAACTACCATACTATAACTTTAATTCAACAACAAACATAAATCAACAACAGTTTACAATATCAGAGGCGTTAAAAGTCTTGTCAGACCGGATTCATTCGGCGCTTTTGTTACCCAAAAATGCCCATCACGGCCGTCAACGACTTTTGACCTCGATTATCTTGCAATCTGCTTATGATATGAACTTGATTCTTGATCCGGATCAAAGAGCTCATAGCATATTACAGAATAAAGCTTCAAACAACAAAAATACAAAACAGACTGACATCTACAAGGTCTGACATTCATTGTGAGACAACAAAAAATTATTTTTCCAGATTTTGAAGAACATCAAATCCGAGCCTATAGATGTTATGGATCTATCATCTATCAACCCAGATCATCATTATACACCATAAACAACTTATTAAAACACAGAATCATAACATCTAACAACAGATCAATGGTCAGATTTTCAAGTTAGGGTTTACACCTTTACTTTGATCAATCTTGATCTTAGGTTTATGATATGATATAGATGTTAGTGGGGCTGGTGTTGGGGACTGATATGCCTTATAATTTCGTTGGTTTTGAGGGATAGAGGATTAGTGGAGATCAAGTGCACAAATGAGCTAAAATGGGACCTTCTCTCTCTCTTGATCTATTTATATAATGTTGTAATGAACATGGCTGAGATATGTTGGCTGATTTGTGTTGTATTTCAGTCACATTGAGAAGTCAAGGGTTGGCCAACAACTCCAACAACTCCAACACTTGGCAAATTTACCTTATTCTCAAAATAAATTAATTTACAACTAATTTGTTATACATAGAGAAGTCAAGAAGAACATAAATTTACCTTATTCTCAAAATAAATTAATTTACAACTAATTTGTTATACATAGAGACAAGTAAACTTCTCAAATTTTACTACAAATTTCTCATAATAAATTAATCTCAATTAGTGTATAAGAAAAATAATTGTCTCAAATTTCATACATTTTATCTACGGGATAAATAACGTTTTGGTCACTGTACTAGGGTCTGGTTTTCATTGTGGTTACCGGTTTTTTTTTGTTACAATCGAATAACTCAGATTCTCAAAAAAAATTACAAAATGGTTATTCAGCTTCGATTTCCCATTCAAAAATTTGACGAAAATACCGATTGTGCATATATGACCAGCTTATATTTGGCGACGTGGGTCCAAGTTATTTGTCGACGTGGAGGGTAGAAGGCTTGCCTTAAAAATTTTCTTAAAGAAAATGTTGCTTAACAAGTGTCAACTCTAGTACTCCCCAAACTAGAACCTTATATTCTAACAAAAACCAATCGACCAACTACCTATTATGCTAAAATTTATGTAACACTAATATTTAAACCATCTAGCATCGCTTATATGCATGTGAAGATGAGATAATAATAATCGTAATACTAATAATAATTGTAATAATTATTATTGTAATAATAATACTAAATTTTAAATAATTATAATTATTGTAATAATTAAAATAATAATAATTAATGCATTAATCTTGATCATAATATTCTTTTGATTTGACATTAGTACTTGCAACATAAATTAATTATTATTCTTTTGCTTAGTACGCTAGCCTTTAAAATGCATGTGCATATCAAACATTTTACTGTTAAAATGCATGTGCCTTTAAGTTTTGTTCTGCATTCCACATGTTAGAATAATTATGTTTGATATGCACATGTATTTTACTGTTAGAAAAAAACTTCATGTCCGTATTAATTATTACTAGTTGAGCTAGTTTGTTTTTTGATTGTATAATTTTCTAAAATTAAAATGAGAAAGATTTTTCATAATAATAATATTTTTTTCATATAAATTTTTCAATTTTTTTTTGCATGGCATAGCAATTACATGTATAAATATGTTGCTATTGCTATTTTATTACTTCCACAGTTCAACTTTTATTGCGATAACCCATTTTATTTAAGATCATTCAGTTGTTGCTCAATTTTCTGAATCTTCTCTTTTTAATGGCTTTGATCTTTGTTTGTAGCATAACAATAGTTTCTTCGATCCTTACATTCTTGGCATATCCATAACCACCATTGTCACTACTGCTATCATCGCTTATTTCAATAATTTGGCGTTTGTTCTGCCCCTTTGTTTTTTGTTGGTATAGATCTGCAAATAAATGAAAACACATAAAATTTTAATAATAACATGCAAAATAGGAAGAATATATTAGTTAAAAAAACAAACTAATAGTTGTTGCTCAATTTTCTGAATCTTCTCTTTCATGGCTTCGATCTTTGTTTGTAGCATAACAATAGTTTCCTCGATCCTTGCATTCTTGGCATATCCATAACCACCATTGTCACTACTGCTATCATCGCTTATTTCAATAATTTGGCGTTTGTTCTGCCCCTTTGTTTTTTGTTGGTATAGATCTGCAAATAAATGAAAACACATAAAATTTTAAAAATAACATGCAAAATAGGAAGAATATATTAGTTAAAAAAACAAACTAATTACTTGACCTGATATCCATTATTTAGTATTTTGTATGATATTGTTTGTGTATTGAGTTTTTTGTTTATGTGATAGTAGTATTTATAGGTGTTTTATATTTAATGAGTATTTATTTATTTTTTGTCATCAATTCTTATCCGTTATATGTTACCAATTTTAATATTTATGGCTATAGTGAGTGTTGTCTTTTGTATTGTCTATTATCCATTATATGTTACCAATTTTAATATTTATGGCTATAATGAGTGTTGTCTTTTGGATTGTCTATTGATTTAACTCTGTATCTTAATTGTAATGCAATGTTGTATAGCATGAATCCGTGTGGCAGATTTGAAGATGAAAGAAAAAGAAAAACTATTGGATTGGAAGAGGCAACTGAATTAATGGATTTCATTATGTATTAATGGTTAATATTATGTATTAATAGCTAATATCAATTGATTAAAACCGGGTGTGTTTGGAAGCCGATTAATTAATTAATTTGAAATTGATTGAGTTGGAGGATAGGGACGTGATATTAATTGAGTTTCATTTGGAAATCAAATTGAAGACAAACAGTTTAATTAATTGGTTTAATTAATTGATTTGAAATTGATTGAGTTGGAGGATGAGACGTGAAATTAATTGAGTTTCATTGGAAATCAAATTGAAAGACAAATTGATTTAAAATTAATTTGAAATTGATTTGAAATTGATTGAGTTGGAGGATAGCCTTTGTGATGTATTTATGTATAAGGATTGATGTAGTAATAATTAAAATAATAATAATTAATGCATTAATTTTAATAATTAAAATAATAATAATTAATGCATTAATTATAATTTTTTAAAATCAAATACAAATTGTACTAATCATACTCAAATCACTCTTATTAGAACAAAGACCACAATCATTGATTTAGTTTGTGGTATTTGTATTTGATTTAGATTTGAAGAACACAGGGCCTTGATATTGTCTATTGTGGAATACCTGCCACGCCAGTATAAAAAAATATTAAAAATTATATTAATTATTTTTCTTAAATATTAAACTAAACATAAGTTACAATTGGTTATAGTAAAAATATCAAATGTTGTTACTCAAAAATGGAAAAAAAAATATATTGAGAGAAAAGTCTTTTTACAAAATAGAGGTAGGTAGTAATAAATTTTAAATATTAATTAAAATTAATGCATTAATTATTATTGTTTTAATTATTACAATAATTATTATTTATCCCATTAATTTTGATGAGAAACAAATTAAAATTTCCGTATGACCGACCATTAATATGCAGTACAAAGCTAAACTATATTGTATTTATATATTCAGTTCAAACGAACTGATATATATTTTAGCTAGCTAGTTTTCTAATTATACATCATCATCTTGGCTTAATTTGCTTGCTTGGCATGGCTACATAATTAATTAAGATAATATGTTTGATATGCACATGCATTTTAAAGGCTAGCGTACTAAGCAAAAGAATAAAAATTAATTTATGTTGCAAGTTCTAATGTCAAATCAAAAGAATATTATGATCAAGATTAATGCATTAATTATTATTATTTTAATTATTACAATAATTATTATTATTTAAAATTTTAATTATTTAAAATTTAGTATTATTATTACAATAATAATTATTATAATAATTATTATTATTACGATTATTATTATCTCATCTTCATATGCATATAAACGATGCTAGATGGTTTAAATATTGGGTCTTTACATAAGTATACAACAAATAGAAAGTAATTACTAGAAAAGTGCATCAACTAAATAATTACAAAAAGAAGGTAATTATTATAAAAATAGTACAATTCACATTAATAAGAAACCTAAAATCAAGGACAAATAATCATTATAATTCAAATTCAAATATTTGGATCTAACAACAAAAAATAAATTCAAATTCAAAATAATAATTCAAATTTAAATACTCAAATTCAAATCTTCATCTCCCTCATACACACTTGAAATAATAGTCCGCTACTACTGCATGCCAATTTTCGTTGTCCAAAACGCCAATGAGAATAAGAAGAAGATTCGCCCTACAAAAAATTTAAAAATAAATAAATGTAACTATTATTGTTCTGAATTTTTTTTATAAATACTTTGTTACTCATAAATAATAAAATGGTTAGCTTTGAATGAATGGTTGGTTACCAACTACATCACATTCAAACAAAATTGGTAACTTGATAAAATGGAATTGGTTACCATGGTGTGAAGGTTTGGTTACCAACTGCACTATGAAAAAACTAAAGGTGTGGATGTGAATTAGTTACTTTGTTATGAAGGTTTTGTTACCTTGGTACGAAGTTTTGGTTACCTTGATCTGAAGGTTTGGTAACCAATTGTACTACGAAAAAATTTAAAGTTTGGAGGTTGATTGATTACTTTGATATGACAGTTTGGTTACCTAGATATGAAGGTTTGGTTCCTCTTTGCCCTGTAAGAGTGATATTGTAGGTGAATACTTACAATTTAAAAAAGACCATTTATAGGTAGCATATGATAGTAACCAATTGAATGTATTAGAAGGATACACTAAAGTTCCAGGCAGAATGATTTCAGAAGTAGCATGCAATAATTATCACTGACATTGTTTATTTTCCTATTTGGACATTGAACCCTAACAGCGAGTAAGAAAAGAATTTTACCTGATCAAGGGGAGACAACTCCATAAATCTTTCGTAATACAATTCCCAATCTGGCTCAACATCAACATTAATGGGTGTTACTAATGAATATCCTTGGCCGTAGTGCAGGGATGATGTGGATTATTTATTAAGCTGTGTCCCAGCGATAAAAATGATGAAAAACCTTTTAAATCATAGAAGATGGTAGATTTTATTATCTACTTGACTCTTCTAATGGATTGTTTGTTCTGCTGCAGTTAAACTTGATGTTTGATATAATTTATCGGTTTAACAATCGCCAAGGCTAACGATAAATTATTCGGATTATCTTAGTCATAATATTTCTTCTTTGGGCTAGTTGAGCTCACCCTTTCTTTCACTGTTCTCTTCAGGAAATGAGAACGTAGCCGGGACTAGTAGAGAACGGAGTGACGGTCCAGATGATAACATTAGTAGTCATCACTATTCTGTTAAATAGTGTGACAATAAATGTAATGAGGACTCCATTGAGTTTGGATATTGTCTAGATGACAATATTCTTATTAAAACTCTCAGTTATGTCTTGTCGTATTCTACACGATAGTTGTATTATTAAGTTATATTTGAATTTTGTACCATCACTACAAAAAAATGGGGCTTCAGCAACAACCAATTTTCGTTGCTAAAGGTGCCAAATTTCGTTGCAAAAGGGTTTTGGCAACGACTTTACTGTCGTTGCGCAATGAGCGTTGTTAATTGTTCCGCAACGAACGTTTTTTTTTGTTGCCAAAAGTAATACATTTTGCAACGAATTTTGGCTTTCATTCAGAGACATCGATCATTTAGCATAAAAACTAGCGAGATTCGAATTTTCTGATGAAAGGGCTATTTATTATGAATTATTGAAGTTCCGGATTAATTGATTATCATTTTTTGGAGTTTTAAGTAACTTTTGCATGAAAAACGTTTTTGTCACTTATGGGACATGTGTTAGTGGTTGATTTCAAATTGATGGTGTGCGTAGGAAGATGTGGAAAAAATATTATTAATATATTAAATTTTCGCTTGATTGTTCTAAGCAATTTCCTATAAATAGGGTGCTTAGGTTAGAATTGAAAATCACACCGAAATCAAGTTTTCTCTCTCTATATTATCGAAGCGTATTCTTGTGAGTATTTTGAGTATACTTTGAGTATTGCTAGGCAGTTGCAAGTTCCTTCAAAGACTATACCCGGTATTCTAGCTAGAAGTACTGATCTTTCGAGGTAAGGGATATTATTTTTTTCGTAATGATATTATTTCTTCAATATCATTATACTGAAATGTTGATCTGAAGTTTTTATCAAATTTGGAACTTTTTCATGTCGGGGTTACTATTCATGGGTTACTATTCATGAGTTACTATTCACGAGTTACTATTCATGAGTTACTATTCACGAGTTACTATTCACGAGTACTATTCATGAAGCGTGAAGATGTTTTTATGGAATTTCTATCTTTTGGTGTCGGAGTTACTATTCACGTATACGGCACTATTCACGTATACGGCACTATTCACCGAAAAATAAAATTTCTTCTTTTCGTCCAAAACATCTATTCTGGATACTAACTCTGATTGTATCCATGTTTTGATCATTCTTGAATTTTACACCACTATGATTATTTTTGAGGTATTTTTGGACGTGGATAAAACCAAGTACGAATCCTTAATCCTTAATCCTTGTCATTTTGTTTCAATCGGATTCGCTTTTTAAAAAAAAAAAAATATTTTCATCATCCTCGCCTTAAATGATGATATTATGGAATATCTTTGGCCAGTAGTGCAAAGATGAATGATTTCTTAAGAATATCTTTGGCTCAAAGATGAATGATTTACGAAGAATATCTTTGGCCAGTAGTGCAAAGATGAACAGTGTTTAAATGAACATAACTAATCGATGAATATCTTTGGCTCAGAGTGCAAAGATGAATATTTGATTCCGTATGTATATTGATTGATGTTACAGGATAAAAGATAGACGATGAACTTTTAAATTCATACATAGAAGATAGTAGTTTGCATTCTCTACTTAACTCTTCTAATGAATTATTATTTCACTGCGAATATTGATTTAAAATTTGTTGTCTATTGTATTCTATTATATTTTTTCCTGTTGAAGACTAACGATAATTTGTTGTATATTATCTTAGTCATAATATTCTTTACCGAGCTAGTTGAGCTCACCATTTTCCTTTTTGTTCCATTTTTCTCGGAGGCGAGAATATAATGCGAGTAATGAGTCGGGAATATGGAATAAAGGTTTTAGAAAGGATTGTTTAGTAGTCCTCACCATTTTTGTAAAATAATGTATCAATAAATGTGATGAGGATTTATTTGAGTATAGATATTGTCTAGAAGATAATATTTGTATTCAAACTCACAGCTTTCTTGTTGTAATAATAAAGTTGTAGTTGTTTCGCACCATGTATTGACAACTCGTAATAGGTGATGTATACCTATTTTGGGGGCGCCACAGTTGGTATCGTAGCTTAGGATATGATCTCTGGCGGAGATCGGGAATAGAACTAGAGAGGGAGACGAGTAAATCCTTCGCTAGTGTGTCCTACCTAAGCTTATTTGTTAGTTGGTCAAGATATAGGGATATTATGTGATATATTGATTTCCTTAATTAACCCTTGTTTTATGGCGACAGATTTGAGAATGTCGATCGAGAATATTAACAATGGAAATGAGACCGCGGGAGATGCCTGTACTCACCAACGAGGAGAACGTGTAACAGTCGGGCAATGTTCCTCCCTGTGAACAACACCATTGAGCAATTGATGAACGAGGGGATGTTTAGAAGTTTTTGCAGCTTCATGCAAAAATCGATTTAGGAGACTCGTGTTCAAAATACGTGGAGGAAATGATAGCAATTCACCGGGTTGTCACAACCCAGCGCTTCAAAGAGTCAGGACCACCGTAATTTAAGGGAAAGCCGATCCGATCATGGCGGAAACATGGGTCAAACAAATTACCAAGATATTCGATGTCTTGGGATGCACGGAGGAACAGAAGGTTCCATTCGCCACCTTTATGTTCCGTGGCGAGGCGGACTTCATCGGTGGGAGTCTCAGAAGCGCACCATCCAAATTGCACTCGGCATGTCTTGGGAGACGCTTTCAGAAAGCTATTTAATGACAAATACTTTCCCGAAAGTGTTCGCTATACGAAGGAAGTGGAGTTCATCGATTGGAACAAAACAATATGACGGTGTCTCTCAAGACGAGACAAAGTTTGCAGAGTTATCCAAGTTTGCACCTCATTTGGTGGAGAATGAGGAACGATGACGGATGTTTCTTAGAGGTTTGAAACCCCAAGATACGTCAAGATCTCATTTCTCATAAATTTTCTCTTTATTCAGATGTTGTAAAATGGGGCTCAATTGTTAGAGCGAGATAACGAGTACGGTCAACTGAGGACCATAACCAGGATCGTACACTGAGATAGCAATCAATGAATAATGATAACCACGGAGAAAGAAACAGACGGACAAAATGGTTACCACTCTGGTGGTAATCATGGCCATGAAAAATAGAAGAAGCGAAGTCAGAGGAGATTTTAAAAGAGGAGATTTAACAACGACTATGTGAAGACGACAAAGGCTTACAAAGAATCGGTTCTAAGGGAGGAGAACGACCACCCATCATATGCTACAAATGCGGAAAAGAGGGACATATCACCAAACCGCCCACAACAGCTTCAAGGTATGCTATAATTGTGGAAAGGAAGGACATATCGCTCGAGATTGTACGAGAGCGAAAACCTAGTTCAATGGGACGGTGACTCAAAAGACCATCCCGTAAAAGTCAAAGTCAACGATTCCGGAAGAGCGTTTGTTGTGATCGGTCATAATGCGAGGAACCCAAACGAGGTTATCACGGGTAAGCTATTTATAAATTCTTGCAAGTTTATACCTTACTTGATACCGGTATACCCATTCATTTATCTCTCCCATGTATGTGCTCAACGCTTAAACTTGACTCCGGAGAAATTAGACTTCGACCTATCTCGTGGAAACTCCGCTAGAGAAACTTTCATCACATCCACTCGCTTATAAATCTTGTTTGATTCAAGTTGGCACCATTACCTTACCTGCTGACCTTATCTCTTTAAAGATACTTGATTTTGATGTGATTTTAGGATTGATTGGTTAACTACTCATCATGCCAAAATTGATTGTTTTCGTAAGGTTGTTAGTTTTCATATTCCTAACCAACCTATTGTATGAATTCAAGCAACTAAACCATTAAAATCAATCACTATCATATCTAATCATAAAGCTATTCGTTTATTGAAAAATGGATGTCAAGCTTTCTTAGCCCATGTTATGGATTTGAATAAAGACACGCCAAATTTGAATAATATTCTCGTTGTTATCGACTTTCCCGATGTATTTCAAGAACTTCCCGGCCTACCCCGTAACGTGAAGTTGAATTCTTTATTGATCTTGAACCCGCACAAAGCCCATTTCTAAAACCCCATATCGAATGGCTCCTATTGAACTTCGTGAGTTAAAGGTCCAACTACAGGAATTGTTGGACACTCTGCTTCATTCGGCCCCAAGTACATCTCCTTGGGGTGCTCCTGCTTTTATTTGTAAAGAAGAAAGACGGAGTATGCGACTTTGTATTGACTATCTAGAATTAAACCATGTCACCATCAAGAATAGGTATCCTCTACCTCGTATTGATGACTTGTTTGACCAGCCAAGGGCACAATTCTTTTCAAAATCGATCTTCGCTCGATATCATCACCAAGATTAGAATCGAGGATATTCCAAAGACCGCCTTCGTAACTTCTAGTATGGGCATTATGAATTCTTAGTCATGTCTTTCTGGACAAACTAATGCTCCTCGCTGCTTTCATGGATATGATGAACCGAGTATTCAAGGAATATTTGGATCAATTTTGTTGTTGTTTTTATTGATGACATCCTTATATATTCCAAAAGTCGGAAGATCATGAGCACCATTTGAAGTCGGTACTCCAAAGGCTTCGTGAAAACAAACTATATGCCAAATTGAAGAAATGCGAGTTCGGGCTTGAGGAAGTAGCATTCCTTGGGCACGTGGTGTCGAAAACATGGAGTATCTGCCGATCCCACAAGATCAAGCAATACAAAGTTGGGAGCAACCAAGCTCATGATCAAGTCACGTAGCTTTTTGGGCTTAATGGTTATTATCGGAGATTCGTGGAAGGGTTTCTAATCTCTACTCCATTAACTCACCTAACTCTAAGGATACAAAATTGCTTGGAGCGAAGAATGCGAGAAAAGTTTCCAAGAGCTTAAGAGAGACTTATTTCTAAGACTGTTTAACAATACCATCCTGTTCGGATGGATTTGTTATCTACAAATGATGCTTCAGCAAAGGGTTAGGATGTGTTCTCATGCAACGGGAAAGTCATAGCCTATGCCTCGCGACAACTTAAAGAGTATGAGAGGAATTATCCTACTCATGATCTAGAGTTGGCGCAAATGCTTTCGGCGCTTAAAAATATGGAGGCACTATCTATATGGGGAGAAAGTGGAGATATATTCGCACCATAAAAGCCTTAAATATTTCTTCACTCAAAAAGAACTCAACATGCAGCAATGACGCTGGCTCGAGCTATTGAAAGACTACGACCACACTATTCAATACCATCCCGGTAAAGTTTAACGGTAGTAATGATGGCATTGAGTAGAAGATCATATGCGGAATGAGTGCGATGATGTCAAGTATAATGACAGAGCCAACTTTAATAGAAAAAGTTAAGGTTGCTTGCCACCACCGAATCTTAGAAATGATGCGTATGAAGAAGAAAGTACAAGAAGGAGCTATTCTTAAGCGAGAATTGATGAAGAAGGAATACTTCGAGTCCACTCTAGACTTTCAGGTTCCTAACGACTGATTTGAAGTACAAGATTATGATGGAGGCACACAATACGCCATTTGCAATCCATCCTCGAAGTACTAAAATGTATCGTGATCTTCGACATACATTTTTTGGTGGAACAATATGAAGAGAGATTGCAAAGTTTATCTCGATGTGTTTAACTTGTCAACGTAAAAAGCGGAGCATCTTGTACCTAAGGGTCCGTTGCAACCACTTGAGATTCCTAATGGAAGTGGGAACACATTACTATGGATTTCGTTAGGGTCTTCCTACGGCTTCTCAAGGCATCAATGCTATTTGGGTTATTGTTGATAGATTAACCAAGTCTGCTTCATTTCTTGCCGAGCACGGAGACTTATTCCTTGAACGCCTTGCTAGTATGTACGTGAATGAGATTGTGAGGTTGTGCATGGCATGCCCGTATCCATAGTTTCGGATCGTGACCCAAGATTCACTTCAAGATTTTGGGTTAGCTTGCAAAAAGCTATCGGCACGGATTTGCGATTTAGTTCTGCATACCATCCCCAAACCAGACGGACAATCGAGAGACTATTCAAACTCTTGAAGATCTATTAAGACTCGTGTCCTAGACTTCAAGGGTAGTTGGGATAAGTATTTACCATTGGTGGAATTCTCCTACAACAACAGCTTATCGTGCAAGTATAGGTGTGGCTCCATTCAAGCATTATATGGACGAAAATGTCGCTCCCCAATATGTTGGGATGAGGTGGGTGAAGCAACATTGTTGGGACCCGAAGTTAGTACGTATGACTCACCGAAAAGATCCAAATGATTCGACAACGATACAAACGGCACAAGATCGACAAAAGAGTTATGCGGATCTTCATCGAAAGGACGTGGAATTTAATGTGGGGATCGCGATTGTTGCGAGTCGCTTCCATGGAAGGGAGTTACAAGATTTGGGAAGAGAGGAAAGCTCAATCCACGATTTATCGGTACATTTCAAATTCTTGACCGAGTAGGAAATGTAGCCTATAGACTTCATGCTACTCTCCAAGTATGTCTCGTGTTCATAATGTGTTTCACATATCCGTATTTCAAATATGTGAAAGACCAACCACGCTATCGAAGTTAGAACCTGACGAGATAAATAGTAAGACTTAACGATGAGGAGGTACCAATCCAAGATCTTGGATAGAAGGAGCATGTCCTACGCCAAGAAGTTCATACCACAAGTTAAAGTTTTGTGGAGGAATCATGCTATAGCGGAAATGACCCGGGAATTGAAACGGAAATGAAAGCGAGGTATCCTCACCTTTTCAAACACCAGTATCGCACGCCAATTTCGAGGACTTAAATTTCATAAGGAGGGGAGGTTGTAAGACCTCAAAATTTTTAAATAAAAAGGAATTTCCTTTATTTATTATTTTGAAATAGTAAGGGTTGATTTGATTAATGTGGATAGTTAAGGGTTAAATACGCAAATATTTCAAAATAAGCAAGTGGTTATAAAATATTCATTATCGTTTGGGAATATTCGTTTGGTCGTGGAATATTCGCATCGCTTGGGAATATTCGCATTTACTAAAGCAAAGCAATGCCCATGTGTGGCCCCATAACTGGAAAGTTTATCGATGAAGAAAACGACAAATATAAGTTGTTTTAAATAACTACGTAGTTGTTATCAATTATCATTGCTGAATACCCGGTGGTTAAGACACACCAATACGCGTTGTTGAACAAGAAGACACCAGTGCACCACCAATTATTGATTCTTACGTAAGAGGGCACTACTCAATAATGGTTACAGAAATTCATCGCTCAAAGATTTTATCGAAGTTAATAATTGTCATAGGTTGATATTTTATATCGTTGTTGTTCAATAATTGTCATTACACAAGATTTTTCATTATCGAAGCAATAATTCATATTATCTCAATAATATTATTAGATAACATTATTGGCAATGTCTAGAAAGTTCTCGTCTAAGGAGAGGTTTGGTCACCTAATCATGCTACCAAGAAGAAGAAATTCTTATCGAAAGCCCCTCTTCCTCGAACCGCCTCGTCATCAATATTGTGATTCTAAGAATATTATTTATGAATAATTAATTATTGATTTATATGATGAGGAAAATATTGATTTTATGTGGATATAGATGGAGAATATTTTTAAAATGACAATTGTTGAAAATTAATATTTTATCTTTTTCCGATAAAATAATTCATTTAAATATATTATTTTAATAATATATTAACTGGTGATATTTTTACAAATCGAATGGGGGATATATGAGTATAAGAGGAAGAAGAGTATTTTTGTTGAAATAAATGTTTAAAACATGTTAAACATGCTCAATGGACCCCATTTATCGATCGAAATTTGATTATAAACAGTAAAATCGCCTGCTTTGTGGATTTCGGCCAATTTCTATTTGGAATTTGAAAAACTTTCTTCTGCAAAGTTGTAGAGAATTGAATTTCCTATAAAAACTCAAGCGAGATTCAAATTTTCTGATGAAAGGGCTATTTATTATGAATTATTGAAGTTCCGGATTAATCGATTATCATTTTTTTTGGAGTTTTAAGTAACTTTTGCATGAAAACGTTTTTGTCACTTATGGGACATGTGTTAGTGGTTGATTTCAGCTGATGGTGTGCGTAGGAAGATGTGGAAAATAATATTATTAATATATTAAATTTTCGCTTTGGTTTCTAAGCAATTTCCTATAAATAGGGTGCTTAGGTTAGAATTGAAAATCACACCAGAAACTCAAATTTTCTCTCTATATTATCGAGTTTATTCTTGTGAGTATTTTGAGTATACTTTGAGTATTGCTATAGATGCAAGTTCCTTCAAAGACTATACCCTATTCTAGCTAGAAGTACTGATCGATCTTCGAGGTAAGTGGATATTATTTTTTTTCAGAATGATATTATTTCTTCAATATCATTATAATCGAAATGTCGATCCGAAGTTTTATCAAATTTGGAACTTTTTCATGCTCAAGGTTACTATTCATGGGTTACTATTCATGATTACTATTCACGAAGTTACTATTCACGAGTTACTATTCACGAGTTACTATTCACGAGTACTATTCACGTAATCTATGGCGTGAAGATGTTTTTTGTGGAATTTTTATCTTTTGGTGCTTGGAGTTACTATTCACGATACTAAGACTATTCACGATACTACAAGACTATTCACGATACTTGTAATATTCAATTTAAAAATAAAATTTCTTCTTTCGTCTAAAACATCTATTCGGATACTAACTCCGATCAGATCCATGTTTTGATCATTCTTGAATTTTACACCACTACGATTATTTTTGAGGTATTTTTGACGTGATAAAACCAAGTACTAATCCTTAATCCTTAATCCTTGTCATTTTGTTTCACCGATTCGCTTTTAAAAAAAAAATTTTTCATCATCCTCACCTTTAAATGATGATATTATGGAATATCTTTGGCCCAGTAGTAAAAAGATGAATGATTTCTTAAGAATATCTTTGGCCCAGAAGTGCAAAAAGATGAATGATTTTTGAAGAATATCTTTGGCCCGTAAAGCAAAGATGAACAGTGTTTAAATGAACATGATTAATCGATGAATATCTTTGCCTCAGTCTAGTAAAGATGAATATTTGATTCCGTATGTATATCGATTGATGTTATGTGGATAAAAGATAGATTTATGAACTTTTAAATTCATACATAGAAGATAGTAGTTTGCATTCTCTACTTAACTCTTCTAATGAATTATTATTTCCATTGCTAATATTGATTTAAAATTTGTTGTCTATCAGATTCTATTATATTTTTCCTCGTCAAGACTAACGATAATTTGTCAGATATTATCTTAGTCATAATATTCTTTATCGAGCTAGTTGAGCTCACCCTTTTCTTTTTGTTCCATTTTTCTCGTGAGGCGAGAATATAACGAGTACGTAGCTCTGGGGTATGGAATGAAGGTTTTAGAAAGGATTGTTTAGTAGTCCTCACCATTTTTGTAAAATAATGTATCAATAAATGTGATGAGGATTTATTTGAGTATAGATATTGCTTTAGAAGATAATATTTGTATTCAAACTCACGCTTTTATCGTTGTAATAATAAAGTTGTAGTTGTTTCGCATCATGTATTGACAACTCGTAATAGGTGATGTATACCTATTTTGGGGGCGCCACAAAGAATGACACAATAAATTGGTAGTAGTAAGTAAGACTAGTATAAAATTTAAGAATTCAATATTTTCCTTCAATTTGCAAGTAATCATTTCTCACTAATTCTCCGATTTATTGATCCTTTTATAGTTGAAGTTAATAGTTATGCTGTATACGGGATATCCACATGAGCCATATTTTTTTTTTTTGTTTCTTCACCAAATAATAAATAAATGAGACATCATCATCTTAGCTTGATTCAAAAGGGAATGCTATATCAACTCTATAACCAAATTGAGTCAAAAACAAACAATCATTGATAAATTAAAGGAGAAAATGAAGCGGTAAAAATGGTAATACTCATTTAGAAGTATAGAGAATTAGGGTTTTTCTTACCGTATCTTAAAGAGATAGCTAAGACTGACACCGGAACCTCACTAGGATCAATGATTTGGGCTAATAATTTGGGAGATATCGGATCAAGCCACAAGAATGAAAATTGATTTTTGTAGGTATTTGAAATGTAAATGGATGAAAAGAATAAATTGAACAAGTATATGATGGGAAAAGAAATAGGACACAATTACACAAAATAAGAGAAACTAAATGCATACCTGTATATGTACTTGGTCGGAATGGCATACAAATTTTTGGCGATTTCACACAGTGATTCAAGGTGGGTGCTGACTTCTCCAATGGATGTGAAGAAGAAGGAATTAGAGGAAAAGCCCCGATGCGCGATTGATTTGGGGGAGAAGAGCTTAAGCGATTTTTGATTCGAGAATTAGAGGAAAAGCCCTTATGCGCGATCTATTTGGGAGGGGAGAGCTTCGATCTGTGAGCTGGGAGGGGAGAGCTTCGATCTGTGTTTTGGGAGGAGAGTAGAGAGGAGCCATGTTTTTCTTTTTAAAATAAATGGGCCAAACGACGTTATTTTGATATACTATGTAAAAAAGG
>CM035162.1:65609184-65703494 GCA_020205615.1 Panax quinquefolius
ACAACTCCAATGTACTCAACACTTGGCAAAATCCAATAATGCACAAAAGGGTAAAAAGGTTCATTCGCTTTTAATGTTAATAGCAAAATGTAATCTCGACAAACCCTTAGGGTTTGACCCTTAGGGTTTAACCTAAGGTTTAGCATAAAATAAATTTCTAGGTTTTCATTTAGGGGTTTAAATTAAAATAAAAATAAAATTAGTTTCTAGAAATAGAAATTTAGGGTTTATTAATTAGTTAGGTTTTCTAATTACATTTTATAGAACATTAGGGTTTAAAATTCATTAATTATAATTAACCTCGCTAATTTAGCAATTAGGGTTTACAATTTTGATAATTAGAATCACCAAATTACAATTAGGGTTTCCAATTATTAAATTAGGGTTCTAGATATTGTGGTTTTAAGTTACAAATTAGATTTTCTCATAATTAGCAATAAAATCTACTATACATGATATTAATCACATTAACAATTTTTTTGATGATCATGTACCCCAATTTAGATTTCAAGTTAGGGTTTCTAATTTCGAAATTAGGATTTTATAATTAGGTTTTTCTAAAGATTAATTAGGTTTCTAGATTTTAATTAGGGTTTACCTAATTAATCATTTAATAGACAACATAAATCATATAACACAGCTTATATAACAATCTTGAATTTCCCATTTGAATTTAAAAAAGGGTTAAACAAATTAATGCTGTGGTTTTTACATTATACACCATAATTGATCAACCATTATCAATACGTATATACTATACATATTTATAAAGATCAAAAAATCAAAATATAATTAATATTATATTATTATTCTTATTCCTTGATCAAAATCTAAAATTTGGGTTTGGATTCCATATCTGATTTACTCTGCTTATTTAACATTATTAATTAAGTTAAAATAATTATCTTAATTAATCTAACATAAATTCATATAAAAAATAAAATAATAATTCTAATAATTCTAATACCTTACTTACAATATGCAACTTAGTTTTTATCTTTCATATAATAACATATCAAGAATAAGATTATTTTACTTGATTAGAATAACATATCACAACACATAAAATGATCGCTTATATCGTAACAAAGACATAACCTAATCATATTTGCTACTTATGTTCAATAATCATTGGATCACAAACAAACATTAATACAATCTAAAATATCTAAGTCCAGATTAATCTCCTGAAACACGCTTGCATTATCATTGACGATTTTATCTGCAATTATCGATTCCAAGACTCTCATTCAGAGCTCAATATATGTAATTATCACTATATTATTTTAAATGACTTATAATAATTTTTAAACATTTATTATAATTTATCATGAATTTTCAAACTCCTAATCCTTATTAAATGATTTAAATATTAAATAATTCTATTATCATTAATATTTAACTAATATTAAACTATTAATGAAACTATTTCCAAAATATTAAAGTTATTTATAATAACTTCAAATATTTTTAAAGTATTAATATTACCCTTAAATGATTTTAAATAATTAACATTAATATTAAAGTATTAATGTATTATTTATCAAAATATTAAAAGTTATTATTTATAACTTAAAATATTTTTAATTCATTTATATCCTTTTAAATGATTTTTAAATTAATAAAACCATTTTAAAACTATTTATTTAATATAATTATTAAATAAATTTAATATCATTAATAATAAATTAATAATCATTAAAGTATTAATGAAATTATCCTTAAATATTAAAAGTTATATTTTATAACTTAAAATATCTTTAAACACTTTATTTTTATTTAAAATGATTTTTATAATATTAAAATCATTTTTAAACTAAATTATTTAATATAATTATTAAATAAATTTAATATCATTAATAAATAAATAATTAATAAAATTTACCTTTAAATATTGAAATTTATATTTTATAACTTAAAATATTTTTAAATACCTTATTATTATTTAAAATATTTTTAATATAATAAAATCAATTTTAATTTATTTATTTAATTCATTTATTAAATAACTTAATTATCATTAATAATAATTTATTAATGAAATTTATTTCAAAATATCAAAATTTATAAAAAAACTTAAAATATTTTCTTATACCATAATATAATTTTAAATGATTTTTAAAGTATTAAATTAATTTCAAATAATTTATTTAATATAATAATTAAATAAATTAAATATCTTTAAAATATATTAAAATTATTAAATACTAATTTTCGACTTTTAAAATAATTTTTAATAATTTATTTTGTTTTTTTAATAATTAAAACTAATTTTCTATAATTATTTAATAATAATACAAATTTTTTTATAATAAAATAAATACAAGAAGACCACCTATATATGGCGACATAACTATCGCTATAGGTGTTCTTCGTGTTCATCATTAAAACCTAGAACATTCTGCCGGTTTGAAGGACTAGTTCGACCAAAACTTAAATCAAAGGTCTATCAGGTTTCTCGAGATCTATTACCTTGATCTTGAAGTACTAGTGTAATACTACAAGAACCAACAACAAACATGAACAAATCACATAACAAGAAAGAGATCCGATCGCTTCAAAATAGTTTGTCAGAAAGCGATTTATTCATTTTCCGGTTACCTGTAAATGAAAAACAGATTCGATCACGACCATATTTGGCTTCCACAACTTCATGATCTAAGTGTTGTTTTTGTGATATAAAAGTTTCATATAGTACCCAACATGTAACTTAAGAGATCAATTACAAAACATCAACAAAACAAAACTAGAAAACTAAGATCTTGTCCGGTCAAACCATGTCAAAAGCCACGCTCATGAACTTTCTGGGTTACCCAGAAAGCTCAACTATGAACCTTCTGCTTAGTTTGACCATCCCCCAAATCTCGTATGTCTGTGATAAAAGCGATCTAAGAGCATTAACCTGTAGTATAACTACCATATTATAACTTTAAAGCAACAACAAACATAAATCAACAACAGTTTACAAGATCAGAGGCGTCAAAAGTCTTGTCAGACTGATTCTGGGCAGTTTCTAGGTCACCCAAAATGCCCGACCACGGCCTCATCGACAACTTTTGACGTTGATTATCTTGGTAACTGCTTTATGATATGAACTTGAATCTTGATCCGCATCAAAGAGCTCATAACATACTACAAGAATAAAGCTTCAAACAAAAAATACAAAATGCATCGACATCTACAAGGTCCGACATTCATCATGTAGACAACAAAAAATTATTTTTCCAGATTTTGAAGAACATCAAATCCGAGCCTATAGATGTTATGGATCTAACATCTATCAACCAGTATCATCATTATACACCATAAACAACTTATTAAAACATTGTCTAATCATAACATCTAATAATGATCAATGGTCGATTTTCAAGTTGTGGTTTATACCTTTACTTTGATCAATCTTAATCTTAGGGTTATGATATGATATGTATGTTAGTGGGGCTGGTGTTGGGGACCCGATATGCCTTATAATTTCGTTGGTTTTGAGGGAGAGAGATTAGTGGAGATCAAGTGCACAAATGAGCTAAAATGGGACCTTCTCTCTCTCTTGATCTATTTATATAATGTCAGAATGAACATGGGTCGAAATATGTTGGGTGATTTGTGTTGTATTTCATCACATCGAGAAGTAAAGGGTCACAACAACTCCAACAAATTCCAACACTTGGCAAAATCCAATAATGCACAAAAGGGTAAAAAGGGTCATTTGGCTTTTAATGTTAATAGCAAAATCAGTAATCTCGACAAACCCTTAGGGTTCACCCTTAGGGTTTAACCTAAGGTTTAGCATAAAATAAATTTCTAGGTTTTCATTTAGGGTTTAAATTAAAATAAAAAATAAAATTAGTTTCTAGAATAAACATCAACTTTATTCTTATTCTTGACAATAAAATCATGTACTTACATATAACAACTTTGGTACTTACATATAACATGGCTAAAGAAGGAGATAGTTTCAACTTATTATCTTTCTTATAGTAAATTTTGGTAGTTTGTTTCACTTTTTTGGGTATAAAACAATGTAAGAATATCGAATAAGCAATAATCTTGTCGTGGCAACCTTTTGGAATATTTAAAAGCTACTTATCCGAAGTTCGTATATTTTGGATTGTTATATTCTCATAATACTATAATAAAGCCAAAAGTAACCATAAATATTATTAATATGATAATCATTTTCCACATACCATAAGAATCAACACTATAATCACATACCATAAGAATCAAGACTCAACACTAATCACATACCATACTATTTGTATTAATTCTCATACATAGATATTATAGCTAGCTAGCTAATATGTACAAAGTTCATTCAAGAGGGGCACATAACCAACCCTCTATATTAGTATTGACACATTGGATATCTTGCTTTAGTTTAAAATTAGTAGTATCTAGTGGTTTATTTCATATAATAGGATTGCTTAATTTTTTAGAGTGACAGAGGGGAAGACAACAAAGTGTGTCAAATGGGTCTATGAACATGTAATGTATAGAGAATCCAACTCTAAAATAGGCCAATATCCTTTACCTTCTGATACATTTTTCCTTTCTCGTCTGAACCTTGCAACGCCTTTTCAGCTTCAAGCGCAAACCTCAACACTTCCATCTCGCCTTCAACTTCATCAGCAGGGTAGATCTTCTCTAAGATGGCTCTAGCTTCATCTATCTTGTCTGATCAAACATGTGCAAACAATTTTGTCAAGAAAAATGTAGTACAAACCGAGAAAAAACAACAATATATAGGAGGAGGATACACACAAAAAAGTATCATTTAGAAAAACACACATTTCTATACAACCATCTAGGAGACTCGGGGAGACCCATCATCAATACAAATTAGACAAGGGGTGTAGTTCTCAACGCCAAGCATCCAACGCCAGTTCCTTTTGGTCCGAATCATATGAAAAATTATGCGTTATTATTTTCACACTACATAAAAAAGCAGATGACAGACGAATGAAAGAAACAAAGACTCGAGGAGTCCATACATGAGTGAAAGCTAGATTGATAAGATATGACAAAAAATGGCCTCCAGAATTAGCAAACCATTTGTGCTAACAAGGGCACCTCTAATTACGTGAGGAGAAGTTTCGAAATGTAAAGAGGTGCGCGGTCATGGGCGCCATTCCAACTCCCAAACCCACAAATACTCTTCCAACAATTATCATCCAAGGGAATGGAGAAATCGCCATAACCATAGCACCAATGAAAAATAGGGCATCAACCAACAAAATTGATATTTTCCTACCAAACCTATCATTAATCCAACCATCAAATGCAGCACCAATGATGGCTCCTGCTACATCCATGCTCACAATTGTTTCCTATACATCAACCCAAACATGTAATTAATCTTAACATAATATAAAACTAGAACAAAGACACACACACACACACACACACATATTTCCTACCAAAACAAAATTTTGTTATATATATAAAAAAGAAGAAGGAAGTAAAAATAGAAAGGCACCTGTAACCATGTGTTCTTGTCAACAGATTTGAAATCTTCACGAATGTAAAGGAGTGCACCAGAAATAACTCCTACACTCCCATTAATGGATCCATCAAGTTACAAACAACATTGACAAAAGTAGTTATTCTTGAGACAACGTTTGAAGTATTTTGAGTATAACTAGTAAAAAATTTGCAATCAAAGTGATCAAAAGGTAACATGGTAGATGTGAGATGTCATTCCTCAATATTTTGGATACATTTGGCTAGGAAATAAGGCTTGAACGTCAAAATACAAAAACCTTGACCATAAAATTTCTCGAGCAAAGTTGTTGACATACACCAGATTATAGCTGCAAAAGGAGGCCACCAATGCCACCGATAAGGCTAGCTTCATGATATATGGTGTTTTCCATGTTGTTTCGCCAAACATTCAAAGTGAATTCTGCTTTTGTGCCTTTAGTTAGTCCCTGCTTCCACCATTTCACTTCAACCTCTTAAAGGACTTTAGCGGTAGAAAATCTTGATAATTTATGTGTCTAGCTATACAATGCAACAACAAACAATGATGTAAGTATTAGAACTACAAAGGCCGAATCGCTGATAGGTTGTAATAAGAAAACCAAATTTTTACAATCATGAGCATACCATAGAGGAAAATGAATGGCAAACAATTCACTTATTTAGTGTGCCATGATAAGTTGATAGAAATACTTTCTGGCAATCGACAAATCATAACCAACTAACTACTACCTCAGCATACATAGTAAGAAAACCAATATGCAATAAAACATGGACCAAATTTTTTTAAGCTAAACCCAAAACTTACAGTGAACATTTGATAGCAATGACACAATAAATTGGTAGTAGTAAGTAAGACTAGTATAAAATTTAAGAATTCAACATTTTCCTTCAATTTGCAAGTAATCATTTCTCACTAATTCTCTGACTTATTGATCCTTTTATAGTTGTAGTTAATAGTTATGCTAGACATGGGATATCCATATGAGCCATATTTTTTTTTGTTTCTTCACCAAAATAATAAATAAATGAGACATCATCATCTTAGCTTGATTCAAAAATGGGAATGCTATATCAACTCTATAACCAAATTGAGTCAAAAACAAACAATCATTGATAAATTAAAAGGAGAAAAATGAAGCAGGTAAAAATGGTAATACTCATGTATGTAGTAGAGAATTAGGGTTTTTCTTCAGTGATCTTCTTGACATAGCTAAGACTCGATACCGGGGAACTCACTAAGATCAATGATTTGGGCTTAATAATTTGGGAAACATCGGATCAGGCCACAGTAATGAAAATTGATTTTTTTTGTAGGTATTTGAAATGTAAATGGATGAAAAAGAATAAATTGAACAAGTATATGATGGGAAAAGAAATAGGACACAATTACACAAAACAAGAGAAACTAAATGCATACCTGTATATGTACTTGGTCGGAATGGCATACAAATTTTTGGCGATTTCACACAGTGATTCAAGGTGGGTGCTGACTTCTCCAATGGATGTGAAGAAGAAGGAATTAGAGGAAAAGCCCCGATGCGCGATTGATTTGGGGTAGAAGAGCTTGAGCGATTTTTGATTCGAGAATTAGAGGAAAAGCCCTTATGCGCGATCGATTTGGGAGGGGAGAGCTTCGATCTGCGATCTGGGAGGGGAGAGCTTCGATCTGTGTTTTGGGAGGAGAGTAGAGAGGAGCCGTGTTTTTCTTTTTAAAATAAATGGGCCAAACGACGTTATTTTGATATACTGTGTAAAAAAAAGGAGTTTACAAAGCTGTGCACAACCATTTTCCATATATATATTGAGTCCGTATTATTTTAACAAATATTATGTTTTTACTACAACATTTAATTATTATAGCTGGCACATGCATATACTTATAGAATTTATTATAGTATACAATATATTATTTTATAAAAAAAATTATATACCTTTGCTATTTAAAAAATATTCGTAGTAAACTAATGTGTATATCAATATATTAACTATGATTATGTAAAAAATAATAATTTTTACAAAAAAATATTTCAATTAATAATATATATTATTATAAATAGGGTCCGTAAGAGAAATTTTATTTTTAAGTAAATAATTTAAGAGATAGTAATTTATTTTTTAATTTATGACTTATGAGTGGTTTTAGTTTTATGTCTTGTATTTGTTTTATAAAAACTAATTTAAAAAAATTTATCTTAATTTTTTTTAAAACGATTTTATTTTTTTAAAGAAATTTGAAAAAAATAAAAATGTGATCTAATGCCAAACTAACTGGCATTGTAACTTTTCTTAAATTTTTTTTATAAAGTAAATTTGTAAAAAAGAAGAGTAAGATGTAACATCACTTTAACTGACGTTGGAATCTCTTTTCTTTTTTTAATTTCTTTGATCTCTTGTACTTGTTTACAAACATCAATATTTTTTTATGTTTATTCTCTGTCATTAGCGTTGGAAATGAAGGAGTATATAAGACTTCAGCTATAAAAAAATAAAAATAAAAATTCTAATACGTTGCATCTTACTCTTCTTTTTTACAAATACGTTTTTTTTAAAAAAAATAAATAAAATAGGGATAAAATTGATATTATATTAATATGGGTCAAACTAACTTATTTAGAATGACTTATAAGTCATTCTTAAATAAATTTATTCTGCTTTTAGTTAAGTAAAACATAATAAATTTTTCTTCATCTTTATGTTTTCTCTTAGAACCGATAGTATTATAATTTAATTTTATAATATATTTGGAAAAAAGATAAAAGGAGAACTAGGAATAACTAGGGTATACCATTACTATTCTTCTTTTTATGTTTTATTTTTGGACATAAAGATATGTTCATGATTTAAGTTACTCCATCCGCCTAAGAATAAAAGTTCTTATTATTTTATGTAATCTCAAGTTAAATATTTACTTATATTAAATAATCTATTTTTTTACAATAATTTGTGTGTAATATTCTTAGTATTAAATGTCATATTTTTATTATTTATAAATATTTATATAATAGCACTAGTCATGTATAGAAAAATATGCAATTAGATGAGAATTTAAATATGAATAATTTTATCATTTGACATTTTTTTTAAATTCACATAAAATCAATCATCACTTTCATTCTCGGAGTGAGGGAGTACTTGTAAGTATATCCTACTTCTATCTAGAAATAGGAAACGTTAGGAAGCATAGATATAATAGTCAGGTTTGATGAGGTTGAGTTTATTTGGGTCGGAGGCCCATAACTAATATGATTGACAATCGGTTGTCATGTGTACTATTTCAACAACCATAATCTATACCGTTGATCACAAAATTGGATGGCACAGATTAAAATGGATTTTTCCCTGCCACTACAAGTTGTAACGACATGAGAAATTACTCATTCACCCATCATTTGCTCATGTGCAACAGTGTCTACCGCTACAAGTTATGGCGGTAGTTTATTTAACTAATAAATTAGATTGGCTTAGTGGTAGCTTAATGACTACTACAAGAACCAACAACAAAACGACTTTATCGAGTAATTATCGAGTGAAGACTCTATTCTCAGAGCTCAATATATGTAATTATCAATCATATTATTTTTTAAATGACTTATAATAATTTTTAAACATTTATTATAATTTATCATGAATTTTCAAACACCTAATCCTTATTAAATGATTTAAATATTAAATAATTCTATTATCATTAATATTTAATTAATATTAAACTATTAATGAAACTATTTCCAAAATATTAAAGTTATTTATAATAACTTCAAATATTTTTAAAGTATTAATATTACCCTTAAATGATTTTTAAATAATTAACATTAATATTAAAGTATTAATGTATTATTTATCAAAATATTAAAAGTCATTATTTATAACTTAAAATATTTTTAATTCATTTATATCCTTTTAAATGATTTTTAAATTAATAAAACCATTTTAAAACTATTTATTTAATATAATTATTAAATAAATTTAATATCATTAATAATAAATTAATAATCATTAAATTATTAATGAAATTATCCCTAAATATTAAAAGTTATATTTTATAACTTAAAATATCTTTAAACACTTTATTTTTATTTAAAATGATTTTTATAATATTAAAATCATTTTTAAACTAAATTATTTAATATAATTATTAAATAAATTTAATATCATTAATAAATAAATAATTAATAAAATTTACCTTTAAATATTGAAAGTTATATTTTATAACTTAAAATATTTTAAATACCTTATTATTATTTAAAATGTTTTTAATATAATAAAATCAATTTTAATTTATTTATTTAATTCATTTATTAAATAACTTAATTATCATTAATAATAATTTATTAATGAAATTTATCACAAAATATCAAAAGTTATAAAAAAAAACTTAAAATATTTTCTTATACCATAATATAATTTTAAATGATTTTAAAAAGTATTAAAATCATTTTTAAATAATTTATTTAATATAATAATTAAATAAATTAAATATCTTTAATATTTCAAAATATTAATTATTTATGAAATATATTAAAAATTATTAAATACTAATTTTAGGACTTTAAAATAATTTTTTTAATAATTTATTTTGTTTTTTAATAATTAAAAACTAATTTTCTATAATTATTTAATAATAATACAATTTTTTTATAATAAAAATGTAATTAAACCACTATAGCTTACATAACTTATATATAAATGTTCTTCTGTGTTCATCATGAAAACCTAGAACATTCATGCCAGTTTGAGGGACTTAGTTTGACCAAACTTAAATCAGTGTCTATTGTGTTTCTACGGGAGATCTATTACCTTGATCTTGTAGTACTAGTGTAATACTACAAGAACCAACAACAAACATGAACAAATCACATAACAAGAAAGAGATCTCGATGCCCAAAATAGTTTGTCGGAGAAGCGTTATTCATTTTCTCGGTTACCTAGAAATGAAGAAAGCGATTCATTGCTATCATATTTGAGCTTCCACAACTTGTGATCTAAGTGTTGTTTTTGTGATATAAAAGTTTCATATAGTACCCACATGTAACTAAGAGATCTATTACAAAACATCAACAAAACAAAAAACGAGAATAACAAGATCTTGTCCGGTTCGAACCATGTCGGAAGCCACGCTTCATGAACTTTCTCGGGTTACCCGAAAAGCTCATTTGTGAACCTTCTCGCTTGGTTTGACCATCCCCAAATCTCGTATGTTTGTGATAAAAGCGATCTAAGAGCATTAACCTATAGTATAACTACCATACTATAACTTTAATGCAACAACAAACATAAATCAACAACAGTTTACAAGATCAGAGGCGTCAAAAGTCTTGTCGGGCCAGATTACGGCGGTTTCTAGGTTACCCAAAATGCCCGGTCGTGGTGGTCGATCAACGACTTTTGACCTCGATTATCTTCTGATCTGTTTATGATATGAACTTGATTCTTGATCCGGATCAAAGAGCTCATAACATACTACTGAGAATAAAGCTTCAAACAACAAAAATACAAAATGGTGACATCTACAAGGTCGACATTCATTGTGAGACAACAAAAAATTATTTTTCCAGATTTTGAAGAACATCAAATCCGAGCCTATAGATGTTATGGATCTAACATCTATCAACCCAGATCATCATTATACACCATAAACAACTTATTAAAACACAGAATCATAACATCTAACAACAGATCAATGGTCAGATTTTCAAGTTAGGGTTTATACCTTTACTTTGATCAATCTTGATCTTAGGTTTATGATATGATATAGATGTTAGTGGGGCTGGTGTTGGGGACTGATATGCCTTATAATTTCGTTGGTTTTGAGGGATAGAGGATTAGTGGAGATCAAGTGCACAAATGAGCTAAAATGGGACCTTCTCTCTCTCTTGATCTATTTATATAATGTTGTAATGAACATGGCTGAGATATGTTGGCTGATTTGTGTTGTATTTCAGTCACATTGAGAAGTCAAGGGTTGGCCAACAACTCCAACAGCTCCAACACTTGGCAAAATCCAATAATGCACAAAAGGGTAAAAAGGGTCATTTGGCTTTTAATGTTAATAGCAAAATCATAATCTTGACAAACCCTTAGGGTTTGACCCTTAGGGTTTAACCTAAGGTTTAACACAAAATTAATTTCTAGGTTTTTATTTAGGGTTTAAATTAAAATAAAAATAAAATTAGTTTCTAAAAATAGAAATTTAGGGTTTATTAATTAGTTAGGTTTTCTAATTACATTATACAGGAACATTAGGGTTTAAAATTCACTAATTATAATTAACCTTGCTAATTTAGCAATTAGGGTTTACAATTTTGATAATTAGAATCACCAAATTACAATTAGGGTTTCCAATTATTAAATTAGGGTTCTAGATATTAGGGTTTTAAGTTACTAATTAGATTTTCTCATAATTAGCAATAAACTCTACTATACATAATATTAATCACATTAACACAATTTTGACGATCACAAACCCCAATTTAGGTTTCAAGTTAGGGTTTCTAATTTCAGAAATTAGGATTTTATAATTAGGGTTTTCTAAAGATTAATTAGGGTTTCTAGATTTTAATTAGGGTTTACCTAATTAATCATTTAATACACAACATAAATCATATAACACAGTTATATAACACTCTTGAATTTCCCATTTGAATTTAAAAACAGGGTTAAACAAATTAATGCTAGGGTTTTGACATTATACACCATAATTGATCAACCATTATCAATACGTACATATTATACATATTTATAGCACTGAAAAATCAAAATATAATTAATATTATATTATTATTCTTATTCCTTGATCAAAATCTAAAATTAGGGTTTGGATTCCATATCTGATTTACCTTGCCTATTTAACATTATTAATTAAGTTAAAATAATTAACTTAATTAATCTAACATAAATTCATATAATAAAATAAAATAATAATTCTAATAATTCTAATACTGCTTACTTACAATATGACTTAGTTTTTATCTTTAGTATATAATAACATATCGGTAATAAGATTATTTTCTTGATTAGAATAACATATCACATCACATAATCTTGCTTATTGCGATTGACACATAACCTAATCACATTGCCACTTATATTTCGGCGATCGTTGGATCACAAACAAACATTAATACGATTCAAAATATCTAAGTCCAGGATTAATTTTTGAAACATGTGATTGTCTGAAACAACTTTATCGAGTAATTATCGAGTCCAAGACTCTATTACGTAGCTCAATATATGTAATTATCGGTCATATCATATTATTTTTAAATGACTTATAATAATTTTTAAACATTTATTATAATTTATCATGAATTTTCAAACACCTAGGAATCCTTATTAAATGATTTAAATATTAAATAATTCTATTATCATTAATATTTAATTAATATTAAACTATTAATGAAACCATTTCCAAAATATTAAAGTTATTTATAATAACTTCAAATATTTTAAAAGTATTAATATTACCCTTAAATGATTTTTAAATAATTAACATTAATATTAAAGTATTAATGTATTATTTATCAAAATATTAAAAGTCATTATTTATAACTTAAAATATTTTTAATTCATTTATATCCTTTTAAATGATTTTAAATTAATAAAACCATTTTAAAACTATTTATTTAATATAATTATTAAATAAATTTAATATCATTAATAATAAATTAATAATCATTAAATTATTAATGAAATTATCCCTTAAATATTAAAAGTTATATTTTATAACTTAAAATATCTTTAAACACTTTATTTTATTTAAAATGATTTTTATAATATTAAAATCATTTTTAAACTAAATTATTTAATATAATTATTAAATAAATTTAATATCATTAATAAATAAATAATTAATAAAATTTACCTTTAAATATTGAAAGTTATATTTTATAACTTAAAATATTTTTAAATACCTTATTATTATTTAAAATGTTTTTTAATATAATAAAATCAATTTTAATTTATTTATTTAATTCATTTATTAAATAACTTAATTATCATTAATAATAATTTATTAATGAAATTTATCACAAAATATAAAAAGTTAAAAAAAATAACTAAAATATTTTCTTATACCATAATATAATTTTAAATGATTTTTAAAGTATTAAAATCATTTTTAAATAATTTATTTAATATAATAATTAAATAAATTAAATATCTTTAATATTTCAAAAATATTAATTATTTATGAAATATATTAAAAATTATTAAAAACTAATTTTCGGACTTTAAAATAATTTTAATAATTTATTTTGTATTTTTAATAATTAAAAACTAATTTTCTATAATTATTTAATAATAATACAATTTTTTTATAATAAAAAAATGTATTTAAAGACCACCTATATACGACATAACGTGTTTATAGGTGTTCTTCATGTTCATCATGAAAACCTAGAACATTAAATGCCGATTTGAGGGACTTAGTTTGACGAAACTTAAATCGATTATCATTGTGTTTTTACGGAGATCTATTACCTTGATCTTGTAGTACTAGTGTAATACTACAAGAACCTACAACAAACATGAACAAATCACATAACAAGAAAGAGATCGATGCCCCCAAATAGGCATTTTATCGGCGGTTATTATTCATTTTCTGGGTTACCCGAAATGAAGAACAGATTCATTGCTTTCATATTGAGCTTCCACACTTGTGATCTAAGTGTTGTTTTTGTGATATAAAAGTTTCATATAGTACCCAACATGTAACTTAAGAGATCTATTACAAAACATCAACAAAACAAAACCGAATAACAAGATCTTGTCCTCGAATTGAACCATGTCGGAAGCCACGCTCATGAACTTTTCTGGGTTACCCGAAAAGCTCATTTGTGAACCTTTACGCTTGGTTTGACCATCCCCCAATCTCGTATGTTTGTGATAAAAGCGATCTAAGAGCAATAACTTTAGTATAACTACCATACTATAACTTTAATGCAACAACAAACATAAATCAACAACGAGTTTACAATATCGAGGCGTTAAAAAAGTCTTGTCGGGCCCAGTTACAGGCGGTTTCTAGGTTACCCAAAATGCCCGATCGTGGCGATCAACGACTTTTGACCTCGATTATCTTCTGCAATCTGTTTATGATATGAACTTGATTCTTGATCCGGATCAAAGAGCTCATAGCATACTACTGAAGAATAAAGCTTGAAACAACAAAAATACAAAAGCGGTGACATCTACAAGGTCGACATTTCATTGTGAGACAACAAAAATTATTTTTCCAGTTTTGAAGAACATCAAATCCGAGCCTATAGATGTTATGGATCTAACATCTATCAACCCGATCATCATTATACACCATAAACAACTTATTAAAACACGAAATCATAACATCTAACAACGGATCAATGGTCGATTTTTTTCAAGTTAGGGTTTATACCTTTACTTTGATCAATCTTGATCTTAGGTTTATGATATGATATAGATGTTAGTGAAATTTGGTGTTGGGGCCGATATGCCTTATAATTTTCGTTGGTTTTGAGGGATAGAGGATTAGTGGAGATCAAGTGCACAAATGAGCTAAAATGGGACCTTCTCTCTCTCTTGATCTATTTATATAATGTTGTAATGAACATGGCTGAGATATGTTGGCTGATTTGTGTTGTATTTCAGTCACATTGAGAAGTCGAGGTTGTGAACAACTCCAATAGCTCCAACACTTGGCAAAATCCAATAATGCACAAAAGGGTAAAAAGGGTCATTTGGCTTTTAATGTTAATAGCAAAATCATAATCTTGACAAACCCTTAGGGTTTGACCCTTAGGGTTTAACCTAAGGTTTAACACAAAATTAATTTCTAGTTTTTTCATTTAGGGTTTAAATTAAAATAAAAGTAAAATTAGTTTCTAAAAATAGAAATTTAGGGTTTATTAATTAGTTAGGTTTTCTAATTACATTATACAGGAACATTAGGGTTTAAAATTCACTAATTATAATTAACCTTGCTAATTTAGCAATTAGGGTTTACAATTTTGATAATTAGAATCACCAAATTACAATTAGGGTTTCCAATTATTAAATTAGGGTTCTAGATATTAGGGTTTTAAGTTACTAATTAGATTTTCTCATAATTAGCAATAAACTCTACTATACATGATATTAATCACATTAACACAATTTTTGTGACGATCACAAACCCCAATTTAGGTTTCAAGTTAGGGTTTCTAATTTGAAAATTAGGATTTTATAATTAGGGTTTTCTAAAGATTAATTAGGGTTTCTAGATTTTAATTAGGGTTTACCTAATTAATCATTTAATACACAACATAAATCATATAACACGGTTATATATAACAGATCTTGAATTTCCCATTTGAATTTAAAAATAGGGTTAAACAAATTAATGCTAGGGTTTTGACATTATACACCATAATTGATCAACCATTATCAATACGTACATATTATACATATTTATAGCAGCTTTGAAAAATCAAAATATAATTAATATTATATTATTATTCTTATTCCTTGATCAAAATCTAAAATTAGGGTTTGGATTCCATATCGATTTACCTTGCCTATTTAACATTATTAATTAAGTTAAAATAATTAACTTAATTAATCTAACATAAATTCATATAATAAAAAATAAAATAATAATTCTAATAATTCTAATCTGTTTTACAATACTGTGACTTAGTTTTTATCTTTAGTATAATAACATATCATAAATAAGATTATTTTCTTGATTAGAATAACATATCACAACACATAATCTTTGCTTATTGCGATTAAATACATAACCTAATCACATTGCCACTTATGTTCAACGATCGTTTGGATCACAAAAACAAACATTAATACGATCAAAATATCTAAGTCAGGATTAATTTTTGAAACATGTGATTATCTGAAAACTTTATCGAGTAATTATCGAGTCCAAGACTCTATACGTAGCTCAATATATGTAATTATCATTATCATATTATTTTTAAATGACTTATAATAATTTTTAAACATTTATTATAATTTATCATGAATTTTCAAACACCTAAATCCTTATTAAATGATTTAAATATTAAATAATTCTATTATCATTAATATTTAATTAATATTAAACTATTAATGAAACCATTTCCAAAATATTAAAGTTATTTATAATAACTTCAAATATTTTTTAAAGTATTAATATTACCCTTAAATGATTTTTTTAATAATTAACATTAATATTAAAGTATTAATGTATTATTTATCAAAAAATATTAAAAGTCATTATTTATAACTTAAAATATTTTTTAATTCATTTATATCCTTTTTAAATGATTTTTAAATTAATAAAACCATTTTAAAACTATTTATTTAATATATTAAATAAATTTAATATATTTTAATAATAAATTAATAATCATTAAATTATTAATGAAATTATCCCTTAAATATTAAAAAAGTTATATTTTATAACTTAAAATATCTTTAAACACTTTATTTTTATTTAAAATGATTTTTATAATATTAAAATCATTTTTAAACTAAATTATTTAATATAATTATTAAATAAATTTAATATCATTAATAAATAAATAATTAATAAAAATTTACCTTTAAATATTGAAAGTTATATTTTATAACTTAAAATATTTTTAAATACCTTATTATTATTTAAAATGTTTTTAATATATAATAAAATCAATTTTAATTTATTTATTTAATTCATTTATTAAATAACTTAATTATCATTAATAATAATTTTTTAATGAAATTTATCACAAAATATAAAAAGTTATAAAAAAAACTTAAAATATTTTCTTATACCATAATATAATTTTAAATGATTTTTAAAGTATTAAAATCATTTTTAAATAATTTATTTAATATAATAATTAAATAAATTAAATATCTTTAATATTTCAAAAATATTAATTATTTATGAAATATATTAAAATTATTAAAAACTAATTTTAGGACTTTAAAATAATTTTAATAATTTATTTTGTATTTTAATAATTAAAAACTAATTTTCTATAATTATTTAATAATAATACAATTTTTTTTATAATTAAAATGTAAGCTAAAGACCACCTATACTATGACATAATTGTTTTTAGTGTTCTTCATGTGTTCATCATGAAAACACAGAACATTAATTTGCCATTTGAGGACTTAGTTTGACGAACTTAAATCGAAAATGTATATTGTGTTTTACGGGAGATCTATTACCTTGATCTTGTAGTACTAGTGTAATACTACAAGAACCTACAACAAACATGAACAAATCACATAACAAGAAAGAGATCGATGATCGCCCCAAAATAGTATCGGAGCGCGTTTATTCATTTTCCAGGTTACCTAGAAATGAAGAAACGATTCATTGCTTCATATTTGAGCTTCCACAACTTAATGATCTAAGTGTTGTTTTTTTGTGATATAAAAGTTTCATATAGTACCCAACATGTAACTTAAGAGATCTATTACAAAACATCAACAAAACAAAACCGAATAACAAGATCTTTTCCGGTCGAACCATGTAAAGCACGCTCATGAACTTTCTAGGTTACCCGAAAAACTCATTTGTGAACCTTCTGCTTGGTTTGACCATCCCCAAATCTCGTATGTTTGTGATAAAAGCGATCTAAGAGCAATAACCTGTAGTATAACTACCATACTATAACTTTAATGCAACAACAAACATAAATCAACAACAGTTTACAATATCAGAGGCGTTAAAAGTCTTGTCGGGGCCAGATTCAGGCGGTTTCTAGGTTACCCAAAATGCCCGGTCGTGGTCGATCGACGACTTTTGACCTCGATTATCTTCTGATAATCTGTTTATGATATGAACTTGATTCTTGATCCGGATCAAAGAGCTCATAGCATACTACTGAGAATAAAGCTTGAAACAACAAAAATACAAAAGCAGATCGACATCTACAAGGTCCGACATTCATTGTGAGACAACAAAAATTATTTTTCCAGTTTTTTGAAGAACATCAAATCCGAGCCTATAGATGTTATGGATCTAACATCTATCAACCCGATCATCATTATACACCATAAACAACTTATTAAAACACGAAAATCATAACATCTAACAACGGATCAATGGTCGATTTTTCAAGTTAGGGTTTATACCTTTACTTTGATCAATCTTGATCTTAGGTTTATGATATGATATAGATGTTAGTGGGGCTGGTGTTGGGGACTGATATGCCTTATAATTTCGTTGGTTTTGAGGGATAGAGGATTAGTGGAGATCAAGTGCACAAATGAGCTAAAATGGGACCTTCTCTCTCTCTTGATCTATTTATATAATGTTGTAATGAACATGGCTGAGATATGTTGGCTGATTTGTGTTGTATTTTAGTCACATTGAGAAGTCGAGGTTGGCCACAACTCCAATGACTCTCAACACTTGGCAAAATCAATAATGCACAAAAAGGGTAAAAAGGGTCATTTGGCTTTTAATGTTAATAGCAAAATCGTAATCTTGACAAACCCTTAGGGTTTGACCCTTAGGGTTTAAACCTAAGGTTTATCACAAAATTAATTTCTAGGTTTTTATTTAGGGTTTAAATTAAAATAAAATAAAATTAGTTTCTTTCTAAAAATAGAAATTTAGGGTTTATTAATTAGTTAGGTTTTCTAATTACATTATCACAGAACATTAGGGTTTAAAATTCACTAATTATAATTAACCTTGCTAATTTAGCAATTAGGGTTTACAATTTTGATAATTAGAATCACCAAATTACAATTAGGGTTTCCAATTATTAAATTAGGGTTCTAGATATTAGGGTTTTAAGTTACTAATTAGATTTTCTCATAATTAGCAATAAACTCTACTATACATGATATTAATCATCATTAACACAATTTTGAATGATCACAAACCCCAATTTAGGTTTCAAGTTAGGGTTTCTAATTTGAAAATTAGGATTTTATAATTAGGGTTTTCTAAAGATTAATTAGGGTTTCTAGATTTTAATTAGGGTTTACCTAATTAATCATTTAATACACAACATAAATCATATAACACAGTTATATAACAGTCTTGAATTTCCCATTTGAATTTAAAAATAGGGGTTAAACAAATTAATGCTGGGGTTTTGACATTATACACCATAATTGATCAACCATTATCAATACGTACATATATATATATTTTATAGCATTTGAAAAATCAAAATATAATTAATATTATATTATTATTCTTATTCCTTGATCAAAATCTAAAATTAGGGTTTGGATTCCATATCGATTTACCTTGCCTATTTAACATTATTAATTAAGTTAAAATAATTAACTTAATTAATCTAACATAAATTCATATAATAAAATAAAATAATAATTCTAATAATTCTAATACTTTTACTTACAATATGAACTTAGTTTTTATCTTTAGTATAATAACATATCGATAATAAGATTATTTTCTTGATTAGAATAACATATCACATCACATAGTAATGCTTTTATTTATTGCGATCGACATAACCTAATCACATTGCCACTTATGTTCAATGATCGTTTGGATCACAAACAAACATTAATACTGATCAAAATATCTAAGTCAGGATTAATTTTTGAAACATGTGATTATGCAAACAACTTTATCGAGTAATTATCGAGTCCAAGACTCTATTACGTAGCTCAATATATAATTATCGATCATATTATTTTTTAAATGACTTATAATAATTTTTAAAACATTTATTATAATTTATCATGAATTTTCAAACACCTAATCCTTATTAAATGATTTAAATATTAAATAATTCTATTATCATTAATATTTAATTAATATTAAACTATTAATGAAACCATTTCCAAAATATTAAAGTTATTTATAATAACTTCAAATATTTTAAAGTATTAATATTACCCTTAAATGATTTTTAAATAATTAACATTAATATTAAAGTATTAATGTATTATTTATCAAAATATTAAAAGTCATTATTTATAACTTAAAATATTTTTAATTCATTTATATCCTTTTTAAATGATTTTTAAATTAATAAAACCATTTTAAAACTATTTATTTAATATAATTATTAAATAAATTTAATATCATTAATAATAAATTAATAATCATTAAATTATTAATGAAATTATCCCTAAATATTAAAAGTTATATTTTATAACTTAAAATATCTTTAAACACTTTATTTTTTTTTTTAAATTAAAATGATTTTTATAATATTAAAATCATTTTTAAACTAAATTATTTAATATAATTATTAAATAAATTTAATATCATTAATAAATAAATAATTAATAAAATTTACCTTTAAATATTGAAAGTTATATTTTATAACTTAAAATATTTTAAATACCTTATTATTATTTAAAATGTTTTTAATATAATAAAATCAATTTTAATTTATTTATTTAATTCATTTATTAAATAACTTAATTATCATTAATAATAATTTATTAATAAAATTTATCACAAAATATAAAAAGTTATAAAAAAAAACTTAAAATATTTTCTTATACCATAATATAATTTTAAATGATTTTTAAAGTATTAAAATCATTTTTTAAATAATTTATTTAATATAATAATTAAATAAATTAAATATCTTTAATATTTCAAAAATATTAATTATTTATGAAATATATTAAAAATTATTAAAAACTAATTTTCAGACTTTAAAATAATTTTTAATAATTTATTTTGTATTTTTAATAATTAAAAACTAATTTTCTATAATTATTTAATAATAATACAATTTTTTTTATAATTAAAATGTAAAAATAAAGACCACTATACTTATAGACATACTGCATAACGTATAGTGTTTTCATGTTCATCATGAAAACCTAGAAACATTAAATGCCGGTTTGAGGACTTTAGTTTGACGAAACTTAAATCGAATTATATATATTGTGTTTCTGGGAGATCTATTACCTTGATCTTGTAGTACTAGTGTAATACTACAAGAACCTACAACAAACATGAACAAATCACATAACAAGAAAGAGATCGATGCCCCAAATAGTATCGGAAATTTATTTATTCATTTTTTAGGTTACCTAGAAATGAAGAAACGATTCATTGCTATTATCATATTGAGCTTCCACAACTTGTGATCTAAGTGTTGTTTTTGTGATATAAAAGTTTCATATAGTACCCAACATGTAACTTAAGAGATCTATTACAAAACATCAACAAAACAAAACCAGAATAACAAGATCTTGTCCGGTCAAACCATGTCAGAAGCCACGCTCATGAACTTTCTGGGTTACCCAGAAAGCTCATTTGTGAACCTTCTGCTTGATTTGACCATCCCCCAAATCTCGTATGTTTGTGATAAAAGCGATCTAAGAGCAATAACCTGTAGTATAACTACCATACTATAACTTTAATGCAACAACAAACATAAATCAACAACAGTTTACAATATCAGAGGCGTTAAAAGTCTTGTCGGGGCCAGATTAGGCGGTTTCTAGGTTACCCAAAAATGCCCAGTCATGGTCGGTCAACGACTTTTGACCTCGATTATCTTCTTATCTGTTTATGATATGAACTTGATTCTTGATCCGGATCAAAGAGCTCATAGCATACTACTGAGAATAAAGCTTGAAACAACAAAAATACAAAATGGTGACATCTACAAGGTCGACATTCATTGTGAGACAACAAAAAATTATTTTTCCAGATTTTGAAGAACATCAAATCCGAGCCTATAGATGTTATGGATCTAACATCTATCAACCCAGATCATCATTATACACCATAAACAACTTATTAAAACACGAATCATAACATCTAACAACGGATCAATGGTCGATTTTTCAAGTTAGGGTTTATACCTTTACTTTGATCGATCTTGATCTTAGGTTTATGATATGATATAGATGTTAGTGGGGGGGGTGTTGGGGACTGATATATCTTATAATTTCGTTGGTTTTGAGGGATAGAGGATTAGTGGAGATCAAGTGCACAAATGAGCTAAAATGGGACCTTCTCTCTCTCTTGATCTATTTATATAATGTTGTAATGAACATGGCTGAGATATGTTGGCTGATTTGTGTTTGTATTTTTTAGTCATTGAGAAAGTCGAGGTTGGCCAACAACTCCAACAGCTCCAACACTTGGCAAAATCCAATAATGCACAAAAGGGTAAAAAGGGTCATTTGGCTTTTAATGTTAATAGCAAAATCATAATCTTGACAAACCCTTAGGGTTTGACCCTTAGGGTTTAACCTAAGGTTTAACACAAAATTAATTTCTAGGTTTTCATTTAGGGTTTAAATTAAAATAAAAATAAAATTAGTTTCTAAAAATAGAAATTTAGGGTTTATTAATTAGTTAGGTTTTCTAATTACATTATATCAGAACATTAGGGTTTAAAATTCACTAATTATAATTAACCTTGCTAATTTAGCAATTAGGGTTTACAATTTTGATAATTAGAATCACCAAATTACAATTAGGGTTTCCAATTATTAAATTAGGGTTCTAGATATTAGGGTTTTAAGTTACTAATTAGATTTTCTCATAATTAGCAATAAACTCTACTATACATGATATTAATCACATTAACACAATTTTGATGATCACAAACCCCAATTTAGGTTTCAAGTTAGGGTTTCTAATTTGAAAATTAGGATTTTATAATTAGGGTTTTCTAAAGATTAATTAGGGTTTCTAGATTTTAATTAGGGTTTACCTAATTAATCATTTAATACACAATATAAATCATATAACACGGTTATATAACGATCTTGAATTTCCCATTTGAATTTAAAAATAGGGTTAAACAAATTAATGCTAGGGTTTTGACATTATACACCATAATTGATCAACCATTATCAATACGTACATATTATACATATTTATATATATAGCTGAAAAATCAAAATATAATTAATATTATATTATTATTCTTATTCCTTGATCAAAATCTAAAATTAGGGTTTGGATTCCATATCGATTTACCTTGCCTATTTAACATTATTAATTAAGTTAAAATAATTAACTTAATTAATCTAACATAAATTCATATAATAAAATAAAATAATAATTCTAATAATTCTAATCTACTTTTGCTTACAATACTGACTTTAGTTTTTATCTTTTTAGTATAATAACATATCGATAATAAGATTATTTTCTTGATTAGAATAACATATCACATCACATAAATCTTTGCTTATTGCGATTAAGACACAACCTAATCACATTGCCACTTATGTTCGGCGATCGTTTTGGATCACAAAAACAAACATTAATACGATCAAAATATCTAAGTCCAGATTAATTTTTTGAAACATGTGATTGTCTGAAGCGACTTTATCGGGTAATTATCGAGTCCAAGACTCTATTATGTAGCTCAATATATGTAATTATCAGTCATATTATTTTTAAATGACTTATAATAATTTTTAAACATTTATTATAATTTATCATGAATTTTCAAACACAGGAATCCTTATTAAATGATTTAAATATTAAATAATTCTATTATCATTAATATTTAATTAATATTAAACTATTAATGAAACCATTTCCAAAATATTAAAGTTATTTATAATAACTTCAAATATTTTTTAAAAGTATTAATATTACCCTTAAATGATTTTTAAATAATTAACATTAATATTAAAGTATTAATGTATTATTTATCAAAATATTAAAAGTCATTATTTATAACTTAAAATATTTTTAATTCATTTATATCCTTTTTAAATGATTTTTAAATTAATAAAACCATTTTAAAACTATTTATTTAATATAATTATTAAATAAATTTAATATCATTAATAATAAATTAATAATCATTAAATTATTAATGAAATTATCCCTTAAATATTAAAAGTTATATTTTATAACTTAAAATATCTTTAAACACTTTATTTTTTTTAAAAATGATTTTTATAATATTAAAATCATTTTTAAACTAAATTATTTAATATAATTATTAAATAAATTTAATATCATTAATAAATAAATAATTAATAAAATTTACCTTTAAATATTGAAAGTTATATTTTATAACTTAAAATATTTTTAAATACCTTATTATTATTTAAAATGTTTTTAATATAATAAAATCAATTTTAATTTATTTATTTAATTTATTTATTTAATTAACTTAAATAAATTATCATTAATAATAATTTATTAATAATGAAATTTATCACAAAATATAAAAAGTTATAAAAAAATAACTTAAAATATTTTCTTATACCATAATATAATTTTAAATGATTTTTAAAGTATTAAAATCATTTTTAAATAATTTATTTAATATAATAATTAAATAAATTAAATATCTTTAATATTTCAAAAATATTAATTATTTATGAAATATATTAAAAATTATTAAAAACTAATTTTAGACTTTAAAATAATTTTAATAATTTATTTTGTATTTTAATAATTAAAAAAACTTTTCTATAATTATTTAATAATAATACAATTTTTTTTTAATTAAAATGTAAGCTAAAGACCACCTATAGCGACATAACGATAACGTATAGTTTTTCTTTGTTTTTCATCATGAAAACCTAGAACATTAAATGCCAGGTTGAGGACTTAGTTTGACCAAACTTAAATCGATTATCTATTGTGTTTTTTAGGAGATCTATTACCTTGATCTTGTAGTACTAGTGTAATACTACAAGAACCTACAACAAACAAACATGAATCAATCACATAACAAGAAAGAGATCGATGCCCCAAAATAGGCATCGTCGAGTATTATTCATTTTCAGGTTTACCTAAAATGAAGAACGATTCATTGCTTTCATATATTGAGGCTTCCACAACTTGTGATCTAAGTGTTGTTTTTGTGATATAAAAGTTTCATATAGTACCCAACATGTAACTTAAGAGATCTATTACAAAACATCAACAAAACAAAACCAGAATAACAAGATCTTGTCCGGTCAAACCATGTCAGAAGCCACGCTCATGATGAACTTTTTACGGGTTACCCGAAAAGCTCATTTATGAACCTTCTGCTTGGTTTGACCATCCCCCAAATCTCGTATGTTTGTGATAAAAGCGATCTAAGAGCAATAACCTGTAGTATAACTACCATACTATAACTTTAATGCAACAACAAACATAAATCAACAACAGTTTACAATATCAGAGGCGTTAAAAGTCTTGTCGGGGCCAGATTACAGCGGTTTCTAGGTTACCCAAAATGCCCGGTCGTGGTCGGTCGGCGACTTTTGACCTCGATTATCTTGCAATCTGTTTATGATATGAACTTGATTCTTGATCCGGATCAAAGCTCATAGCATACTACTGAGAATAAAGCTTGAAACAACAAAAATACAAAATGCAGTGACATCTACAAGGTCGACATTCATTGTGAGACAACAAAAAAATTTTTCCAGTTTTGAAGAACATCAAATCCGAGCCTATAGATGTTATGGATCTAACATCTATCAACCCGGATCATCATTATACACCATAAACAACTTATTAAAACACGAATCATCATAACATCTAACAACGGATCAATGGTCGATTTTTTTTCAAGTTAGGGTTTATACCTTTACTTTGATCGATCTTGATCTTAGGTTTATGATATGATATAGATGTTAGTGGGGCTGGTGTTGGGGACTGATATGCCTTATAATTTTCGTTGGTTTTGAGGGATAGAGGATTAGTGGAGATCAAGTGCACAAATGAGCTAAAATGGGACCTTCTCTCTCTCTTCTATCTATTTATATAATGTTGTAATGAACATGGTGAGATATATTGGGTGATTTGTGTTGTATTTTAGTCACATTGAGAAGTCGAGGTTGTTGACAACAACTCCAATGACTCAACACTTGGCAAAATCCAATAATGCACAAAAGGGTAAAAAGGGTCATTTGGCTTTTAATGTTAATAGCAAAATCGTAATCTTGACAAACCCTTAGGGTTTGACCCTTAGGGTTTAACCTAAGGTTTAGCACAAAATTAATTTCTAGGTTTTTATTTAGGGTTTAAATTAAAATAAAAATAAAATTAGTTTCTAAAAATAGAAATTTAGGGTTTATTAATTAGTTAGGTTTTCTAATTACATTATCTGAGAACATTATTAGGGTTTAAAATTCACTAATTATAATTAACCTTGCTAATTTAGCAATTAGGGTTTACAATTTTGATAATTAGAATCACCAAATTACAATTAGGGTTTCCAATTATTAAATTAGGGTTCTAGATATTAGGGTTTTAAGTTACTAATTAGATTTTCTCATAATTAGCAATAAACTCTACTATACATGATATTAATCACATTAACACAATTTTTGATGACGATCATCAAAACCCAATTTAGGTTTCAAGTTAGGGTTTCTAATTTGAAAAATTAGGATTTTATAATTAGGGTTTTCTAAAGATTAATTAGGGTTTCTAGATTTTAATTAGGGTTTACCTAATTAATCATTTAATACATGACATAAATCATATAACACACGGTTATATAACGATCTTGAATTTCCCATTTGAATTTAAAAATAGGGTTAAACAAATTAATGCTAGGGTTTTGACATTATACACCATAATTGATCAACCATTATCAATACGTACATATTATATATATTTATAGCTTTGAAAAATCAAAATATAATTAATATTATATTATTATTCTTATTCCTTGATCAAAAAATCTAAAATTAGGGTTTGGATTCCATATCGATTTACCTTGCCTATTTAACATTATTAATTAAGTTAAAATAATTAACTTAATTAATCTAACATAAATTCATATAATAAAATAAAATAATAATTCTAATAATTCTAATACTGCTTACAATATATGACTTAGTTTTTTATCTTTAGGTATAATAACATATCGATAATAAGATTATTTTCTTGATTAGAATAACATATCACATCACATAATCTTTGCTTATTGCGATTGATTACATAACCTAATCACATTGCCACTTATATTCAGCAGATCGTTTTGGATCACAAACAAACATTAATACGATCAAAATATCTAAGTCCAGTTAATTTTTTGAAACATATCCGATTGTCTGAAACAAAACTTTTATCGAGTAATTATCGAGTCCAAGACTCTATTACGTAGCTCAATATATGTAATTATCAATCATATTATTTTTTAATGACTTATAATAATTTTAAACATTTATTATAATTTATCATGAATTTTCAAACACCTAATCCTTATTAAATGATTTAAATATTAAATAATTCTATTATCATTAATATTTAATTAATATTAAACTATTAATGAAACCATTTCCAAAATATTAAAGTTATTTATAATAACTTCAAATATTTTAAAGTATTAATATTACCCTTAAATGATTTTTAAATAATTAACATTAATATTAAAGTATTAATGTATTATTTATCAAAATATTAAAAGTCATTATTTATAACTTAAAATATTTTAATTCATTTATATCCTTTTTAAATGATTTTTAAATAAATAAAACCATTTTAAAACTATTTATTTAATATAATTATTAAATAAATTTAATATCATTAATAATAAATTAATAATCATTAAATTATTAATGAAATTATCCCTAAATATTAAAAAAGTTATATTTTATAACTTAAAATATCTTTAAACACTTTATTTTTATTTAAAATGATTTTTATAATATTAAAATCATTTTTAAACTAAATTATTTAATATAATTATTAAATAAATTTAATATCATTAATAAATAAATAATTAATAAAATTTACCTTTAAATATTGAAAGTTATATTTTATAACTTAAAATATTTTAAATACCTTATTATTATTTAAAATGTTTTTAATATAATAAAATCAATTTTAATTTATTTATTTAATTCATTTATTAAATAACTTAATTATCATTAATAATAATTTATTAATGAAATTTATCAAAAATATAAAAAGTTATAAAAAAATAACTTAAAATATTTTCTTATACCATAATATAATTTTAAATGATTTTTAAAGTATTAAAATCATTTTTAAATAATTTATTTAATATAATAATTAAATAAATTAAATATCTTTAATATTTCAAAAATATTAATTATTTATGAAATATATTAAAATTATTAAAAACTAATTTTAGGACTTTAAAATAATTTTTAATAATTTATTTTGTATTTTTAATAATTAAAAACTAATTTTCTATAATTATTTAATAATAATACAATTTTTTTTATATAATTAAAATGTAAAAAAGACCACCTATAACGACATAACGTACTATAAATTTCTTTGTGTTTCATCATGAAAACCTAGAACATTAAATTGCCGGTTTGAGGACTTAGTTTGACGAAAACTTAAATCGATTGTCTATTGTGTTTTACGGAGATCTATTACCTTGATCTTGTAGTACTAGTGTAATACTACAAGAACCTACAACAAACATGAACAAATCACATAACAAGAAAGAGATCGATCGCCCCAAAATAGTATGTCGGGCGGTTATTCATTTTTTACGGGTTACCTAGAAATGAAAAAACGATTCATTTGCTTATCATATTGAGCTTCCACACTGTGATCTAAGTGTTGTTTTTGTGATATAAAAGTTTCATATAGTACCCAACATGTAACTTAAGAGATCTATTACAAAACATCAACAAAACAAAAACAGAATAACAAGATCTTGTCCGGTCAAACCATGTCAGAAGCCACGCTCATGAACTTTCTGGGTTACCCAGAAAGCTCATTTGTGAACCTTCTGCTTGGTTTGACCATCCCCCAAATCTCGTATGTTTGTGATAAAAGCGATCTAAGAGCAATAACCTGTAGTATAACTACCATACTATAACTTTAATGCAACAACAAACATAAATCAACAACAATTTTACAATATCGAGGCGTTAAAAGTCTTGTCGGGAATGGATTACACAGGCGGTTTAGGTTACCCAAAATGCCCGATCGTGGCGATCGGCGACTTTTTTTGACCTCGATTATCTTCTGATCTGTTTATGATATGAACTTGATTCTTGATCCGGATCAAAGAGCTCATAGCATATACTGAAGAATAAAGCTTGAAACAACAAAAATACAAAAGCATGGTTGACATCTACAAGGTCGACATTCATTGTGAGACAACAAAAATTATTTTCCAGTTTTGAAGAACATCAAATCCGAGCCTATAGATGTTATGGATCTAACATCTATCAACCCGGATCATCATTATACACCATAAACAACTTATTAAAACACAGAATCATAACATCTAACAACAGATCAATGGTCGATTTTTCAAGTTAGGGTTTATACCTTTACTTTGATCAATCTTGATCTTAGGTTTATGATATGATATAGATGTTAGTGGGGTTTGGTGTTGGGGACCGATATATTATAATTTACGTTGGTTTTGAGGATAGAGGATTAGTGGAGATCAAGTGCACAAATGAGCTAAAATGGGACCTTCTCTCTCTCTTGATCTATTTATATAATGTTGTAATGAACATGGTTTGAGATATGTTGGTGATTTGTGTTGTATTTTAGTCACATTGAGAAGTCGAGGTTGGCAACAACTCCAACGACTCAACACTTGGCAAAATCCAATAATGCACAAAAGGGTAAAAAGGGTCATTTGGCTTTTAATGTTAATAGCAAAATCGTAATCTTGACAAACCCTTTAGGGTTTGACCCTTAGGGTTTTAACCTAAGGTTTAACACAAAATTAATTTCTAGTTTTTTCATTTAGGGTTTAAATTAAAATAAAAATAAAATTAGTTTCTAAAAATAGAAATTTAGGGTTTATTAATTAGTTAGGTTTTCTAATTACATTATCTGAGGAACATTAGGGTTTAAAATTCACTAATTATAATTAACCTTGCTAATTTAGCAATTAGGGTTTACAATTTTGATAATTAGAATCACCAAATTACAATTAGGGTTTCCAATTATTAAATTAGGGTTCTAGATATTAGGGTTTTAAGTTACTAATTAGATTTTCTCATAATTAGCAATAAACTCTACTATATATGATATTAATCACATTAACACAATTTTTGATGATATCATGAACCCCAATTTAGGTTTCAAGTTAGGGTTTCTAATTTGAAAATTAGGATTTTATAATTAGGGTTTTCTAAAGATTTAATTAGGGTTTCTAGATTTTAATTAGGGTTTACCTAATTAATCATTTAATACACACATAAATCATATAACACGGTTATATAACACTCTTGAATTTCCCATTTTGAATTTAAAAATAGGGTTAAACAAATTAATGCTAGGGTTTTGACATTATACACCATAATTGATCAACCATTATCAATACGTACATATTATACATATTTATATCGAAAATCAAAATATAATTAATATTATATTATTATTCTTATTCCTTGATCAAAATCTAAAATTAGGGTTTGGATTCCATATCTGATTTACCTTGCCTATTTAACATTATTAATTAAGTTAAAATAATTAACTTAATTAATCTAACATAAATTCATATAATAAAATAAAATAATAATTCTAATAATTCTAATACTGCTTGCTTACAATATGCAACTTAGTTTTTTTTATCTTTAGTATAATAACATATCGGTAATAAGATTATTTTCTTGATTAGAATAACATATCACATCACATAAATCTTTGCTTATTGCGATCGACATACATAACCTAATCACATTGCCACTTATGTTCAGCGATCGTTGGATCACAAACAAACATTAATACGATCAAAAATATCTAAGTCCAGTTAATTTTTTTTTTTAAACATGTGCCGTATCTGAAACAACTTTATCGAGTAATTATCGAGTCCAAGACTCTATTACAGCAGCTCAATATATGTAATTATCAATCATATTATTTTTTAAATGACTTATAATAATTTTTAAACATTTATTATAATTTATCATGAATTTTTTTCAAACAAGAATCCTTATTAAATGATTTAAATATTAAATAATTCTATTATCATTAATATTTAATTAATATTAAACTATTAATGAAACCATTTCCAAAATATTAAAGTTATTTATAATAACTTCAAATATTTTAAAAGTATTAATATTACCCTTAAATGATTTTTTAAATAATTAACATTAATATTAAAGTATTAATGTATTATTTATCAAAATATTAAAAGTCATTATTTATAACTTAAAATATTTTTAATTCATTTATATCCTTTTAAATGATTTTTAAATTAATAAAACCATTTTAAACTATTTATTTAATATAATTATTAAATAAATTTAATATCATTAATAATAAATTAATAATCATTAAATTATTAATGAAATTATCCCTTAAATATTAAAAGTTATATTTTATAACTTAAAATATCTTTAAACACTTTATTTTTATTTAAATGATTTTTATAATATTAAAATCATTTTAAAACTAAATTATTTAATATAATTATTAAATAAATTTAATATCATTAATAAATAAATAATTAATAAAATTTACCTTTAAATATTGAAAGTTATATTTTATAACTTAAAATATTTTTAAATACTTATTATTATTTAAAATGTTTTTAATATAATAAAATCAATTTTAATTTATTTATTTAATTCATTTATTAAATAACTTAATTATCATTAATAATAATTTATTAATGAAATTTATCACAAAATATAAAAAGTTATAAAAAAATAACTTAAAAAATATTTTCTTATACCATAATATATAATTTTAAATGATTTTTAAAGTATTAAAATCATTTTTAAATAATTTATTTAATATAATAATTAAATAAATTAAATATCTTTAATATTTCAAAAATATTAATTATTTATGAAATATATTAAAAATTATTAAAAACTAATTTTCGACTTTAAAATAATTTTTAATAATTTATTTTGTATTTTTTTAATAATTAAAACTAATTTTCTATAATTATTTAATAATAATACAATTTTTTTTTATAATTAAAATGTATAAAGACCACTATAGCGACATAACGATAATATAATGTGTTTCTTTGTGTTCATCATGAAAACCTAGAACATTAATTGCGATTTTGAGGGACTTAGTTTGACGAACTTAAATCGAATATATATTGTGTTTTACGGGAGATCTATTACCTTGATCTTGTAGTACTAGTGTAATACTACAAGAACCTACAACAAACATGAACAAATCACATAACAAGAAAGAGATCGATCGCCCAAAATAGTATTATCGAGGCGTATTTATTCATTTTCCGGGTTACCTAGAAATGAAGAAACGATTCATTGCTTCATATTTGAGCTTCCACAACTTGTGATCTAAGTGTTGTTTTTGTGATATAAAAGTTTCATATAGTACCCAACATGTAACTTAAGAGATCTATTACAAAACATCAACAAAAAAAAAACCGAAATAACAAGATCTTGTCCGAATTCGAACCATGTGGAAGCCCGCTCATGAACTTTACAGGTTACCCGAAAGCTCATCATTGAACCTTCTACTTGGTTTGACCATCCCCCAAATCTCGTATGTTTGTGATAAAAGCGATCTAAGAGCAATAACACAGTAGTATAACTACCATACTATATAACTTTAATGCAACAACAAACATAAATCAACAACGGTTTACAATATCGAGGCGTTAAAAAGTCTTGTCGGATGGATTACGGCGGTTTCTAGGTTACCCAAAATGCCCGATCGATCGTGGCCGTCGGCGACTTTTGACCTCGATTATCTTGCAATCTGTTTATGATATGAACTTGATTCTTGATCCGGATCAAAGAGTCTCATAGCATACTACAAGAATAAAGCTTGAAACAACAAAAATACAAAATGTATCGACATCTACAAGGTCCGACATTCATTGTGAGACAACAAAAATTATTTTTCCAGTTTTGAAGAACATCAAATCCGAGCCTATAGATGTTATGGATCTAACATCTATCAACCCAGATCATCATTATACACCATAAACAACTTATTAAAACACAGAATCATAACATCTAACAACAGATCAATGGTCAAATTTTCAAGTTAGGGTTTATACCTTTACTTTGATCAATCTTGATCTTAGGTTTATGATATGATATAGATGTTAGTGGGGCTGGTGTTGGGGACTGATATGCCTTATAATTTCGTTGGTTTTGAGGATAGAGGGATTAGTGGAGATCAAGTGCACAAATGAGCTAAAATGGGACCTTCTCTCTCTCTTGATCTATTTATATAATGTTGTAATGAACATGGCTGAGATATGTTGGCTGATTTGTGTTGTATTTTAGTCACATTGAGAAGTCAAGGGTTGGCCAACAACTCCAACAGCTCCAACACTTGGCAAAATCCAATAATGCACAAAAGGGTAAAAAGGGTCATTTGGCTTTTAATGTTAATAGCAAAATCGTAATCTTGACAAACCCTTAGGGTTTAACCTAAGGTTTAACACAAAATTAATTTCTAGTTTTTCATTTAGGGTTTAAATTAAAATAAAAATAAAATTAGTTTCTAAAAATAGAAATTTAGGGTTTATTAATTAGTTAGGTTTTCTAATTACATTATACAGGAACATTAGGGTTTAAAATTCACTAATTATAATTAACCTTGCTAATTTAGCAATTAGGGTTTACAATTTTGATAATTAGAATCACCAAATTACAATTAGGGTTTCCAATTATTAAATTAGGGTTCTAGATATTAGGGTTTTAAGTTACTAATTAGATTTTCTCATAATTAGCAATAAACTCTACTATACATGATATTAATCACATTAACACAATTTTTTGATGATCACAAACCCCAATTTAGGTTTCAAGTTAGGGTTTCTAATTTCAGAAATTAGGATTTTATAATTAGGGTTTTCTAAAGATTAATTAGGGTTTCTAGATTTTAATTAGGGTTTACCTAATTAATCATTTAATACACAACATAAATCATATAACACAGTTATATAACAGTCTTGAATTTCCCATTTGAATTTAAAAATAGGGTTAAACAAATTAATGCTAGGGTTTTGACATTATACACCATAATTGATCAACCATTATCAATACGTACATATTATACATATTTATATAAGATTTGAAAAATCAAAATATAATTAATATTATATTATTATTCTTATTCCTTGATCAAAATCTAAAATTAGGGTTTGGATTCCATATCTGATTTACCTTGCCTATTTAACATTATTAATTAAGTTAAAATAATTAACTTAATTAATCTAACATAAATTCATATAATAAAATAAAATAATAATTCTAATAATTCTAATACGCTACTTACAATATGCAACTTAGTTTTTATCTTTCGTATAATAACATATCAGTAATAAGATTATTTTACTGATTAGAATAACATATCACAACACATAGTACTGCTTATTGCAGTCAGCACATAACCTAATCACATTGCCACTTATGTTCAACAGTCATTGGATCACAAACAAACATTAATACAGTCAAAATATCTAAGTCCAGATTAATTTTTGAAACATGTCGGTGTACCGACGACTTTATCGGGTAATTATCGAGTCCAAGACTCTATTCTGTAGCTCAATATATGTAATTATCAGTCATATTATTTTTAAATGACTTATAATAATTTTTAAACATTTATTATAATTTATCATGAATTTTCAAACACCGGAATCCTTATTAAATGGTTTAAATATTAAATAATTCTATTATCATTAATATTTAATTAATATTAAACTATTAATGAAACCATTTCCAAAATATTAAAGTTATTTATAATAACTTCAAATATTTTTAAAGTATTAATATTACCCTTAAATGATTTTTAAATAATTAACATTAATATTAAAGTATTAATGTATTATTTATCAAAATATTAAAAGTCATTATTTATAACTTAAAATATTTTTTTAATTCATTTATATCCTTTTTAATGATTATTAAAACCATTTTAAAACTATTTATTTAATATAATTATTAAATAAATTTAATATCTTATTAAATTAATAATCATTAAATTATTAATGAAATTATTTAATATTAATTATATTTTAAACTTAAAATTTTTAAACATTTAAAATTAATATTATAAATTAAATAATTATTAAATTATTAATTTTATTATTAAATAAATAAAATAAAATAAAAAGTTATATTTTATAACTTAAAATATCTTTAAACATTTTATTTTTATTTAAAATGATTTTTATAATATTAAAATCATTTTTTAAATTATTTAATATAATTATTAAATAAATTTAATATCATTAATAAATAAATAATTAATAAAATTTACCTTTAAATATTGAAATATATTTTATAACTTAAAATATTTTAAATACCTTATATTATTTAAAATACCATAATATAATTTTAAATTTTAATTTATTTTAAAATATTAAATATTAATTTTTTTATCATAATATTATTTATTAATAAATTTATCAAAAATATAAAAAATTATAAAAAATTAAAATATTTTCTTATACCATAATATAATTTTAAATGATTTTTAAATTTAAAATCATTTTAAAATAATTAATTTATATAATAATTAAATAAATAAATATCTTTAATATTTCAAAAATATTAATTATTTATTTTAAATATAAAATTATTTAAAACTAATTTTAACTTTAAAATAATTTTAATAATTTATTTTTATTTTAATAATTAAAAACTAATTTTCTATAATTATTTAATAATAATACAATTTTTTATAATTAAAATGTAATTAAAGACCACTATATATAACGACATATATAACATAGTTTTTCTTCATTCATCATGAAAACTAGAACATTAAATTTTATTTGAGGGACTTAGTTTGACCAAACTTAAATCGAATGTCTATTGTGTTTTCGGAGATCTATTACCTTGATCTTGTAGTACTAGTGTAATTTTACAAGAACTAACAACAAACATGAACAACAAATCACATATGAAAGAAAGAGATCTCGATCGCCCAAAATAGTTTCGAATGAGCGTTATTCATTTTCAGGTTACCTAGAAATGAAAACGAACGATTCATTGCTTTCATATTTGAGCTTCCACAACTTGTGATCTAAGTGTTGTTTTTGTGTGATATAAAAGTTTCATATAGTACCAACATGTAACTTAAGAGATCTATTACAAAACATCAACAAAACAAAACTAAATAACAAGATCTTGTCAATCGTTGAACCATGTCGAAGTAAGCCGCAACTCATGAACTTTACGGGTTACCCGAAAGCTCATTTTAATGAACCTTTACCTTGTTTGACCATCCCCAAATCTCGTATGTTTGTGATAAAAGCGATCTAAGAGCAATAACTTTAGTAGTATAACTACCATACTATAACTTTAATGCAACAACAAACATAAATCAACAACAGATTTACAATATCGAGGCGTTAAAAGTCTTGTCGATGGATTCTCAGGCGGTTTAGGTTTTAGGTTACCCAAAATGCCCGGTCATGGTGGTACGTCAGCGACTTTTGACCTCGATTATCTTGCAATCTGTTTATGATATGAACTTGATTCTTGATCCAGATCAAAGAGCTCATAGCATACTACAAGAATAAAGCTTCAAACAACAAAAATACAAAAAGTAATCGACATCTACAAGGTCCGACATTCATTGTGAGACAACAAAAATTATTTTTCCATATTTTGAAGAACATTAAATCCGAGCCTATAGATGTTATGGATCTAACATCTATCAACCCAGATCATCATTATACACCATAAACAACTTATTAAAACACAAAATCATAACATCTAACAACGGATCAATGGTCGTCGATTTTCAAGTTAGGGGTTTATACCTTTACTTTGATCAATCTTGATCTTAGGGTTATGATATGATATAGATGTTAGTGGGGCTGGTGTTGGGGGCTGATATGCCTTATAATTTCGTTGGTTTTGAGGGAGAGAGGATTAGTGGAGATCAAGTGCACAAATGAGCTAAAATGGGACCTTCTCTCTCTTGATCTATTTATATAATGTTGTAATGAACATGGTTTTGAGATATGTTGGGTGATTTGTGTTGTATTTTAGATCACATTGAGAAGTCGAGGTTGGCCAACAACTCCAACAACTCGACACTTGGCAAAATCCAATAATGCACAAAAGGGTAAAAAAGGGTCATTTGGCTTTTAATGTTAATAGCAAAATCGTAAATCTTGACAAACCCTTAGGGTTTGACCCTTAGGTTTAACCTAAGGTTTAACACAAAATTAATTTCTAGGTTTTTTATTTAGGGTTTAAATTAAAATAAAAATAAAATTAGTTTCTAAAAATAGAAATTTAGGGTTTATTAATTAGTTAGGTTTTCTAATTACATTATCTGAGAACATTAGGGTTTAAAATTCACTAATTATAATTAACCTTGCTAATTTAGCAATTAGGGTTTACAATTTTGATAATTAGAATCACCAAATTACAATTAGGGTTTCCAATTATTAAATTAGGGTTCTAGATATTAGGGTTTTAAGTTACTAATTAGATTTTCTCATAATTAGCAATAAACTCTACTATACATGATATTAATCACATTAACACAATTTTGACTGATCATAAACCCCAATTTAGGTTTCAAGTTAGGGTTTCTAATTTCAGAAATTAGGATTTTATAATTAGGGTTTTCTAAAGATTAATTAGGGTTTCTAGATTTTAATTAGGGTTTACCTAATTAATCATTTAATACACAACATAAATCATATAACACAGTTATATAACAGTCTTGAATTTCCCATTTGAATTTAAAAATAGGGTTAAACAAATTAATGCTAGGGTTTTGACATTATACACCATAATTGATCAACCATTATCAATACGTACATATTATACATATTTATAGCACTGAAAAATCAAAATATAATTAATATTATATTATTATTCTTATTCCTTGATCAAAATCTAAAATTAGGGTTTGGATTCCATATCTGATTTACCTTGCCTATTTAACATTATTAATTAAGTTAAAATAATTAACTTAATTAATCTAACATAAATTCATATAATAAAATAAAATAATAATTCTAATAATTCTAATACGCTGCTTACAATACGCAACTTAGTTTTTATCTTTCGTATAATAACATATCAGTAATAAGATTATTTTACTGATTAGAATAACATATCACATCACATAGTACTGCTTATTGCAGTCAGCACATAACCTAATCACATTGCCACTTATGTTCAACAGTCATTGGATCACAAACAAACATTAATACAGTCAAAATATCTAAGTCCAGATTAATTTTTGAAACATGTCGGTGTACCGACGACTTTATCGGGTAATTATCGAGTCCAAGACTCTATTCTGTAGCTCAATATATGTAATTATCATCATCATATTATTTTTAAATGACTTATAATAATTTTTAAAATTTATTATAATTTATCATGAATTTTCAAACACCTAATCCTTATTAAATGATTTAAATATTAAATAATTCTATTATCATTAATATTTAATTAATATTAAACTATTAATGAAACCATTTCCAAAATATTAAAGTTATTTATAATAACTTTCAAATATTTTTAAAGTATTAATATTACCCTTAAATGATTTTTAAATAATTAACATTAATATTAAAGTATTAATGTATTATTTATCAAAATATTAAAAGTCATTATTTATAACTTAAAATATTTTTAATTCATTTATATCCTTTTTTTAATGATTTTTAAATTAATAAAACCATTTTAAAACTATTTATTTAATATAATTATTAAATAAATTTAATATCATTAATAATAAATTAATAATCAAATTAAATTATTAATGAAATTATCCTTAAATATTAAAAGTTATATTTTATAACTTAAAATATCTTTAAACACTTTATTTTTATTTAAAATGATTTTATAATATTAAAATCATTTTAAACTAAATTATTTAATATAATTATTAAATAAATTTAATATCATTAATAAATAAATAATTAATAAAATTTACCTTTAAATATTGAAAGTTATATTTTATAACTTAAAATATTTTAAATACCTTATTATTATTTAAAATGTTTTTAATATAATAAAATCAATTTTAATTTATTTATTTAATTCATTTATTAAATAACTTAATTATCATTAATAATAATTTATTAATGAAATTTATCACAAAATATCAAAAGTTATAAAAAAAAAAAAAATATTTTCTTATACCATAATATAATTTTAAATGATTTTTAAAGTATTAAAATCATTTTTAAATAATTTATTTAATATAATAATTAAATAAATTAAATATCTTTAATATTTCAAAAATATTAATTATTTATGAAATATATTAAAAATTATTAAAACTAATTTTTAGGACTTTAAAATAATTTTTTTATAATTTATTTTGTATTTTAATAATTAAAAACTAATTTTCTATAATTATTTAATAATAATACAATTTTTTTATAATTAAAATGTAATTAAAGACCACTATAAGCGACATAACGTATATTTATTTTCTTTTGTTCATCATGAAAACCTAGAACATTAATGCCAGGTTTGAGGACTTAGTTTGACCAAACTTAAATCAGTGTCTATTGTGTTTCTGGGAGATCTATTACCTTGATCTTGTAGTACTAGTGTAATACTACAAGAACCTACAACAAACATGAACAAATCACATAACAAGAAAGAGATCTGATCGCCCAAAATAGCTGTCAGAGCTGTTATTCATTTTCTGGGTTACCTAGAAATGAAGAACAGTTCGACTGCTCATATTTGGGCTTCCACAACTTGTGATCTAAGTGTTGTTTTTGTGATATAAAAGTTTCATATAGTACCCAACATGTAACTTAAGAGATCTATTACAAAACATCAACAAAACAAAACCAGAATAACAAGATCTTGTCCGGTCAAACCATGTCAGAAGCCACGCTCATGAACTTTCTGGGTTACCCAGAAAGCTCATCTGTGAACCTTCTGCTTGGTTTGACCATCCCCCAAATCTCGTATGTTTGTGATAAAAGCGATCTAAGAGCAATAACCTGTAGTATAACTACCATACTATAACTTTAATGCAACAACAAACATAAATCAACAACAGTTTTACAATATCGAGGCGTTAAAAGTCTTGTCGAGGCCAGATTACGGGCGGTTTCTAGGTTACCCAAAAATGCCCGGTCGTGGCGTCGATCGGCGACTTTTGACCTCGATTATCTTCTTGCAATCTGTTTATGATATGAACTTGATTCTTGATCCGGATCAAAGAGCTCATAGCATACTACTGAGAATAAAGCTTGAAAACAACAAAAATACAAAATGGTCGACATCTACAAGGTCGACATTCATTGTGAGACAACAAAAAATTATTTTTCCAGATTTTGAAGAACATCAAATCCGAGCCTATAGATGTTATGGATCTAACATCTATCAACCCAGATCATCATTATACACCATAAACAACTTATTAAAACACAGAATCATAACATCTAACAACAGATCAATGGTCGATGGTTTTTTCAAGTTAGGGTTTATACCTTTACTTTGATCAATCTTGATCTTAGGGTTATGATATGATATAGATGTTAGTGGGGCTTGTGTTTGGGGCCGATATGCCTTATAATTTACGTTGGTTTTGAGGAGAGAGAGATTAGTTAGTGGAGATCAAGTGCACAAATGAGCTAAAATGGGACCTTCTCTCTCTCTTGATCTATTTATATAATGTTGTAATGAATATGGCTGAGATATGTTGGCTGATTTGTGTTGTATTTCAGTCACATTGAGAAGTCAAGGGTTGGCCAACAACTCCAATAGCTCCAACACTTGGCAAAATCCAATAATGCACAAAAGGGTAAAAAGGGTCATTTGGCTTTTAATGTTAATAGCAAAATCGTAATCTTGACAAACCCTTAGGGTTTGACCCTTAGGGTTTAACCTAAGGTTTAACACAAAATTAATTTCTAGTTTTTTATTTAGGGTTTAAATTAAAATAAAAATAAAATTAGTTTCTAAAAATAGAAATTTAGGGTTTATTAATTAGTTAGGTTTTCTAATTACATTATATAGGAACATTAGGGTTTAAAATTCACTAATTATAATTAACCTTGCTAATTTAGCAATTAGGGTTTACAATTTTGATAATTAGAATCACCAAATTACAATTAGGGTTTCCAATTATTAAATTAGGGTTCTAGATATTAGGGTTTTAAGTTACTAATTAGATTTTCTCATAATTAGCAATAAACTCTACTATACATGATATTAATCACATTAACACAATTTTTGACAGATCACAAACCCCAATTTAGGTTTCAAGTTAGGGTTTCTAATTTCAAAAATTAGGATTTTATAATTAGGGTTTTCTAAAGATTAATTAGGGTTTCTAGATTTTAATTAGGGTTTACCTAATTAATCATTTAATACACAACATAAATCATATAACACAGTTATATAACAGTCTTGAATTTCCCATTTGAATTTAAAAATAGGGTTAAACAAATTAATGCTAGGGTTTTGACATTATACACCATAATTGATCAACCATTATCAATACGTACATACTATACATATTTATAGCAATAATGAAAATCAAAATATAATTAATATTATATTATTATTCTTATTCCTTGATCAAAATCTAAAATTAGGGTTTGGATTCCATATCTGATTTACCTTGCCTATTTAACATTATTAATTAAGTTAAAATAATTAACTTAATTAATCTAACATAAATTCATATAATAAAATAAAATAATAATTCTAATAATTCTAATACGCTGCTTACAATACGCAACTTAGTTTTTATCTTTCGTATAGTAACATATCAGTAATAAGATTATTTTACTGATTAGAATAAAATATCACATCACATAATACTGCTTATTGCAGTCAGTACATAACCTAATCACATTGCCACTTATGTTCAACGATCGTTTGGATCACAAACAAACATTAATACGATTCAAAATATCTAAGTCCAGTTAATTTTTGAAACATATGATTATTGTCTGAAGCGACTTTATCGAGTAATTATCGAGTCCAAGACTCTATTCAGTAGCTCAATATATGTAATTATCAATCATATTATTTTTTTAAATGACTTATAATAATTTTAAACATTTATTATAATTTATCATGAATTTTCAAACACCTAATCCTTATTAAATGATTTAAATATTAAATAATTCTATTATCATTAATATTTAATTAATATTAAACTATTAATGAAACCATTTCCAAAATATTAAAGTTATTTATAATAACTTCAAATATTTTAAAGTATTAATATTACCCTTAAATGATTTTAAATAATTAACATTAATATTAAAGTATTAATGTATTATTTATCAAAATATTAAAAGTCATTATTTATAACTTAAAATATTTTTAATTCATTTATATCCTTTTTAAATGATTTTTAAATTAATAAAACCATTTTAAAACTATTTATTTAATATAATTATTAAATAAATTTAATATCATTAATAATAAATTAATAATCATTAAATTATTAATGAAATTATCCCTTAAATATTAAAAGTTATATTTTATAACTTAAAATATCTTTAAACACTTTATTTTTTTATTTAAAATGATTTTTATAATATTAAAATCATTTTAAACTAAATTATTTAATATAATTATTAAATAAATTTAATATCATTAATAAATAAATAATTAATAAAATTTACCTTTAAATATTGAAAGTTATATTTTATAACTTAAAATATTTTAAATACCTTATTATTATTTAAAATGTTTTTTAATATAATAAAATCAATTTTAATTTATTTATTTAATTCATTTATTAAATAACATTAATTATCATTAATAATAATAATTTATTAATGAAATTTATCACAAAATATAAAAAGTTATAAAAAAATAACTTAAAATATATTTTCTTATACCATAATATAATTTTAAATGATTTTTAAAGTATTAAAATCATTTTAAATAATTTATTTAATATAATAATTAAATAAATTAAATATCTTTAATATTTCAAAAATATTAATTATTTATGAAATATATTAAAAATTATTAAAACTAATTTTCAGGACTTTAAAATAATTTTTAATAATTTATTTTGTATTTTAATAATTAAAAACTAATTTTCTATAATTATTTAATAATAATACAATTTTTTTATAATTAAAATGTAATAAAGAAGACCACTATATACATAACATAACGTGTTTCTAGGTTTGTTCTTCATGTTCATCATGAAAAACCTAGAACATTCATTGCCGGTTTGAGGACTTAGTTTGACGAACTTAAATCGATTATATATTGTGTTTACGGGAGATCTATTACCTTGATCTTGTAGTACTAGTGTAATACTACAAGAACCTACAACAAACATGAACAAATCACATAACAAAGAAAGAGATCGATCGCCCCAAATAGTACATCGGAATCGATTATTATTCATTTTTAGGTTACCTAGAAATGAAGAAACGATTCATTGCTCATATTGAGCTTCCACAACTTGTGATGATCTAAGTGTTGTTTTTGTGATATAAAAGTTTCATATAGTACCCAACATGTAACTTAAGAGATCTATTACAAAACATCAACAAAACAAAAACCAAAATAACAAGATCTTGTCCGGTCAAACCATGTCAGAAGCCACGCTCATGAACTTTCTGGGTTACCCAGAAAGCTCATTTGTGAACCTTTTCGCTTGGTTTGACCATCCCCCAATCTCGTATGTTTGTGATAAAAGCGATCTAAGAGCAATAACCTGTAGTATAACTACCATACTATAACTTTAATGCAACAACAAACATAAATCAACAACAGTTTACAATATCAGAGGCGTTAAAAGTCTTGTCGGGGCCAGATTAGCGGTTTCTAGGTTACCCAAAATGCCCGATCGTGGCCGGTCAACGACTTTTTTGACCTCGATTATCTTCTGATCTGTTTATGATATGAACTTGATTCTTGATCCGGATCAAAGAGCTCATAGCATACTCTGAAATAAAAAGCAAACAACAAAAAAATAAAGATTGACATCTACAAGGTCGACATTCATTGTGAGACAACAAAAAATTATTTTCCAGTTTTTTGAGAACATCAATCCGAGCCTATAGATGTTATGGATCTAACATCTATCAACCCAGATCATCATTATACACCATAAAACAACTTATTAAAACACGAAATCATAACATCTAACAACGGATCAATGGTCGATTTTTTTAAGTTAGGGTTTATACCTTTACTTTGATCGATCTTGATCTTAGGGTTATGATATGATATAGATGTTAGTGGGGCTGGTGTTGGGGGCTGATATGCCTTATAATTTTCGTTGGTTTTGAGGAGAGAGGATTAGTGGAGATCAAGTGCACAAATGAGCTAAAATGGGACCTTCTCTCTCTCTTGATCTATTTATATAATGTTGTAATGAACATGGTTTTGAGATATGTTGGCTGATTTGTGTTTGTATTTTAGTCACATTGAGAAGTCGAGGTTGGCCAACAACTCCAATGACTCAACACTTGGCAAAATCCAATAATGCACAAAAAAGGGTAAAAAGGGTCATTTGGCTTTTAATGTTAATAGCAAAATCATCGTAATCTTGACAAACCCTTAGGGTTTTGACCCTTAGGGTTTAACCTAAGGTTTAACACAAAATTAATTTTTCTAGTTTTTTATTTAGGGTTTAAATTAAAATAAAAATAAAATTAGTTTCTAAAAATAGAAATTTAGGGTTTATTAATTAGTTAGGTTTTCTAATTACATTATCTGAGAAACATTAGGGTTTAAAATTCACTAATTATAATTAACCTTGCTAATTTAGCAATTAGGGTTTACAATTTTGATAATTAGAATCACCAAATTACAATTAGGGTTTCCAATTATTAAATTAGGGTTCTAGATATTAGGGTTTTAAGTTACTAATTAGATTTTCTCATAATTAGCAATAAACTCTACTATACATGATATTAATCACATTAACACAATTTTTGACAGATCACAAACCACAATTTAGGTTTCAAGTTAGGGTTTCTAATTTCAGAAATTAGGATTTTATAATTAGGGTTTTCTAAAGATTAATTAGGGTTTCTAGATTTTAATTAGGGTTTACCTAATTAATCATTTAATACACAACATAAATCATATAACACAGTTATATAACAGTCTTGAATTTCCCATTTGAATTTAAAAATAGGGTTAAACAAATTAATGCTAGGGTTTTGACATTATACACCATAATTGATCAACCATTATCAATACGTACATATTATACATATTTATAGCACTGAAAAATCAAAATATAATTAATATTATATTATTATTCTTATTCCTTGATCAAAATCTAAAATTTGGGTTTGGATTCCATATCTGATTTACCTTGCCTATTTAACATTATTAATTAAGTTAAAATAATTAACTTAATTAATCTAACATAAATTCATATAATAAAATAAAATAATAATTCTAATAATTCTAATACTGCTACTTACAATATGCAACTTAGTTTTTTTTATCTTTAGTATAATAACATATCGATAATAAGATTATTTTCTTGATTAGAATAACATATCACATCACATAAATCTTGCTTTTATGCGATCGATACATAACCTAATCACATTGCCACTTATATTCAATGATCGTTGGATCACAAACAAACATTAATACAGTCAAAATATCTAAGTCCAGATTAATTTTTGAAACATGTCGGTGTACCGACGACTTTATCGGGTAATTATCGAGTCCAAGACTCTATTCTGTAGCTCAATATATGTAATTATCAGTCATATTATTTTTAAATGACTTATAATAATTTTTAAACATTTATTATAATTTATCATGAATTTTCAAACACCTAATCCTTATTAAATGATTTAAATATTAAATAATTCTATTATCATTAATATTTAATTAATATTAAACTATTAATGAAACCATTTCCAAAATATTAAAGTTATTTATAATAACTTCAAATATTTTAAAGTATTAATATTACCCTTAAATGATTTTTAAATAATTAACATTAATATTAAAAAGTATTAATGTATTATTTATCAAAATATTAAAAGTCATTATTTATAACTTAAAATATTTTTTCATTCATTTATATCTTTTTAAATGATTTTTAAATTAATAAAACCATTTTAAAACTATTTATTTAATATAATTATTAAATAAATTTAATATCATTAATAATAAATTAATAATCATTAAATTATTAATAATGAAATTATCCCTTAAATATTAAAAGTTATATTTTATAACTTAAAATATCTTTAAACACTTTATTTTTTATTTAAAATGATTTTTATAATATTAAAATCATTTTTAAACTAAATTATTTAATATAATTATTAAATAAATTTAATATCATTAATAAATAAATAATTAATAAAATTTACCTTTAAATATTGAAAGTTATATTTTATAACTTAAAATATTTTTAAATACCTTATTATTATTTAAAATGTTTTTTAATATAATAAAATTAATTTTAATTTATTTATTTAATTCATTTATTAAATAACTTAATTATCATTAATAATAATTTATTAATTAAAATTTATCACAAAAAATATCAAAATTATAAAAAAAATAAAAAATTAAAATATTTTCTTATACCATAATATAATTTTAAATGATTTTTAAAGTATTAAAATCATTTTAAAATAATTTATTTAATATAATAATTAAATAAATTAAATATCTTTAATATTTCAAAATATATTATTATTTATGAAATATATTAAAAATTATTAAAACTAATTTTAGGACTTTTTAAAATAATTTTTAATAATTTATTTTGTATTTTTAATAATTAAAAACTAATTTTCTATAATTATTTAATAATAATACAATTTTTTTTATAATAAAATGTAAAAAAAAGACCACTATATACGACATAACGTCATATAGTGTTCTTCATGTTCATCATGAAAACTAGAACATTAATGCCAGGTTTGAGGGACTTAGTTTGACGAAACTTAAATCGATTATCTATTGTGTTTTTACGGGAGATCTATTACCTTGATCTTGTAGTACTAGTGTAATTTTACAAGAACCAACAACAAACATGAACAAATCACATAACAAAAAGAGATCGATGCCCCAAAAATAGTATCCGGAGGCGGTTATTCATTTTCTACGGGTTACCCAGAAATGAAGAACATTATTCATTGCGATCATATTTGAGGCTTCACACTTTAATGATCTAAGTGTTGTTTTTTGTGATATAAAAGTTTCATATAGTACCCAACATGTAACTTAAGAGATCTATTACAAAACATCAACAAAACAAAAAACAGAATAACAAGATCTTGTCCGGTCAAACCATGTCAGAAGCCACGCTCATGAACTTTCTGGGTTACCCAGAAAGCTCATTTGTGAACCTTCTGCTTGATTTGACCATCCCCCAAATCTCGTATGTTTGTGATAAAAGCGATCTAAGAGCATTAACCTGTAGTATAACTACCATACTATAACTTTAATGCAACAACAAACATAAATCAACAACAGGTTTACAATATCGAGGCGTTAAAAGTCTTGTCGGGGCCAGATTGCAGGCGGTTTCTAGGTTACCCAAAAATGCCCAGTCATGGCCGGTCAACGACTTTTGACCTCGATTATCTTGCAATCTGTTTATGATATGAACTTGATTCTTGATCCAGATCAAAGAGCTCATAGCATACTACAAGAATAAAGCTTCAAACAACAAAAATACAAAATGGTACGACATCTACAATTAGCGACATTCATTGTGAGACAACAAAAAATTATTTTTCCATATTTTGAAGAACATTAAATCCGAGCCTATAGATGTTATGGATCTAACATCTATCAACCCAGATCATCATTATACACCATAAACAACTTATTAAAACACAGAATCATAACATCTAACAACAGATCAATGGTCATATTTTTAAGTTAGGGTTTATACCTTTACTTTGATCAATCTTGATCTTAGGGTTATGATATGATATAGATGTTAGTGGGGCTGGTGTTGGGGGCTGATATGCCTTATAATTTCGTTGGTTTTGAGGGAGAGAGGATTAGTGGAGATCAAGTGCACAAATGAGCTAAAATGGGACCTTCTCTCTCTCTTGATCTATTTATATAATGTTGTAATGAACATGGCTGAGATATGTTGGCTGATTTGTGTTGTATTTCAGTCACATTGAGAAGTCAAGGGTTGGCCAACAACTCCAATGACTCAACACTTGGCAAAATCAATAATGCACAAAAGGGTAAAAGGGTCATTTGGCTTTTAATGTTAATAATAGCAAATCGTAATCTTGACAAAAACCTTGGGGTTTGACCCTTAGGGTTTAACCTAAGGTTTAACACAAAATTAATTTCTAGTTTTTTCATTTAGGGTTTAAATTAAAATAAAAATAAAATTAGTTTCTAAAAATAGAAATTTAGGGTTTATTAATTAGTTAGGTTTTCTAATTACATTATCTGAGAACATTAGGGTTTAAAATTCACTAATTATAATTAACCTTGCTAATTTAGCAATTAGGGTTTACAATTTTGATAATTAGAATCACCAAATTACAATTAGGGTTTCCAATTATTAAATTAGGGTTCTAGATTCTAGATATTAGGGTTTTAAGTTACTAATTAGATTTTCTCATAATTAGCAATAAACTCTACTATACATGATATTAATCACATTAACACAATTTTTGTGATCATAAACCCCAATTTAGGTTTCAAGTTAGGGTTTCTAATTTGAAAATTAGGATTTTATAATTAGGGTTTTCTAAAGATTAATTAGGGTTTCTAGATTTTAATTAGGGTTTACCTAATTAATCATTTAATACACAACATAAATCATATATACACGGTTATATATACGATCTTGAATTTCCCATTTGAATTTAAAAATAGGGTTAAACAAATTAATGCTAGGGTTTTGACATTATACACCATAATTGATCAACCATTATCAATACGTATATATATATACATATATATATATAAATGAAAAAAATCAAAATATAATTAATATTATATTATTATTCTTATTCCTTGATCAAAATCTAAAATTTGGTTTGGATTCCATATCGATTTACCTTGCCTATTTAACATTATTAATTAAGTTAAAATAATTAACTTAATTAATCTAACATAAATTCATATAATAAAATAAAATAATAATTCTAATAATTCTAATACTATTACTTCTGATACATGACTTAGTTTTTATCTTTAGTATAATAACATATCGGTAATAAGATTATTTTCTTGATTAGAATAACATATCACAACACATAAATCTTGCTTATTGCGATTGACAGACATAACCTAATCACATTGCCACTTATGTTCAGCGATCGTTTCGATCACAAACAAACATTAATACGATCAAAATATCTAAGTCCAGTTAATTTTTGAAACATGTGATTGTCTGAAACGACTTTATCGAGTAATTATCGAGTCCAAGACTCTATTACAGCAGCTCAATATATGTAATTATCGATCATATTATTTTTAAATGACTTATAATAATTTTTAAACATTTATTATAATTTATCATGAATTTTCAAACACAGGAATCCTTATTAAATGATTTAAATATTAAATAATTCTATTATCATTAATATTTAATTAATATTAAACTATTAATGAAACCATTTCCAAAATATTAAAGTTATTTATAATAACTTCAAATATTTTAAAGTATTAATATTACCCTTAAATGATTTTTAAATAATTAACATTAATATTAAAGTATTAATGTATTATTTATCAAAATATTAAAAGTCATTATTTATAACTTAAAATATTTTTAATTCATTTATATCCTTTTTAAATGATTTTTAAATTAATAAAACCATTTTAAAACTATTTATTTAATATAATTATTAAATAAATTTAATATCATTAATAATAAATTAATAATCATTAAATTATTAATAATGAAATTATCCCTAAATATTAAAAGTTATATTTTATAACTTAAAATATCTTTAAACACTTTATTTTTATTTAAAATGATTTTTATAATATTAAAATCATTTTTAAACTAAATTATTTAATATAATTATTAAATAAATTTAATATCATTAATAAATAAATAATTAATAAAATTTACCTTTAAATATTGAAAGTTATATTTTATAACTTAAAATATTTTTAAATACCTTATTATTATTTAAAATGTTTTTTAATATAATAAAATCAATTTTAATTTATTTATTTAATTCATTTATTAAATAACTTAATTATCATTAATAATAATTTATTAATGAAATTTATCATCAAAAAATATCAAAAGTTATAAAAAAAAACTTAAAAAATATTTTCTTATACCATAATATAATTTTAAATGATTTTTAAAGTATTAAAATCATTTTTAAATAATTTATTTAATATAATAATTAAATAAATTAAATATCTTTAATATTTCAAAAATATTAATTATTTATGAAATATATTAAAAATATTAAAAACTAATTTTAGGACTTTAAAATAATTTTTAATAATTTATTTTGTATTTTTTAATAATTAAAAACTAATTTTCTATAATTATTTAATAATAATACAATTTTTTTTATAATTAAAATGTAAATAAAAGACCACTATAGCGACATAACGTGTTTATAAATTTTCTTCATGTTCATCATGAAAACCTAGAACATTAATGCCAGTTTGAGGACTTAGTTTGTTTGACCAAACTTAAATCGATTATTATATTGTGTTTTACGGGAGATCTATTACCTTGATCTTGTAGTACTAGTGTAATTTTACAAGAACCAACAACAAACATGAACAAATCACATAACAAGAAAGAGATCGATGCGCCCAAAATAGGTATGTCGGAGGCGTTATTCATTTTTTCAGGTTACCCGAAAATGAAGAAAGCGATTCATTGCTTCATATTTGAGCTTCCACAACTTGTGATCTAAGTGTTGTTTTTGTGATATAAAAGTTTCATATAGTACCCAACATGTAACTTAAGAGATCTATTACAAAACATCAACAAAACAAAACCAGAATAACAAGATCTTGTCCGGTCAAACCATGTGAGAAGCCACGCTCATGAACTTTTACGGGTTACCCGAAAAGCTCATTTATGAACCTTCTACTTGGTTTGACCATCCCCCAAATCTCGTATGTTTGTGATAAAAGCGATCTAAGAGCATTAACACACGTAGTATAACTACCATACTATAACTTTAATGCAACAACAAACATAAATCAACAACGAGTTTACAATATCGAGGCGTTAAAAGTCTTGTCGGGGCCAGGATTACGGCGGTTTCTAGGTTACCCAAAATGCCCGGTCATGGCCGATCATCAACGACTTTTGACCTCGATTATCTTGCAATCTGTTTATGATATGAACTTTGATTCTTGATCCGATCAAAGAGCTCATAGCATACTACAAGAATAAAGCTTCAAACAACAAAAATACAAGATAGACTGACATCTACAAGGTCTGACATTCATTGTGAGACAACAAAAAATTATTTTTCCATATTTTGAAGAACATTAAATCCGAGCCTATAGATGTTATGGATCTAACATCTATCAACCCAGATCATCATTATACACCATAAACAACTTATTAAAACACAGAATCATAACATCTAACAACAGATCAATGGTCAGATTTTTAAGTTAGGGTTTATACCTTTACTTTGATCAATCTTGATCTTAGGGTTATGATATGATATAGATGTTAGTGGGGCTGGTGTTGGGGTTGATATATGCCTTATAATTTCGTTGGTTTTGAGGGAGAGAGGATTAGTGGAGATCAAGTGCACAAATGAGCTAAAATGGGACCTTCTCTCTCTCTCTCTATCTATTTATATAATGTTGTAATGAACATGGGTTTGAGATATGTTGGGTGATTTGTGTTGTATTTTAGTCACATTGAGAAAGTCGAGGTTGGCCAACAACTCCAACAACTCAACACTTGGCAAAATCAATAATGCACAAAAGGGTAAAAAGGGTCATTTGGCTTTTAATGTTAATAGCAAAATCGTAATCTTGACAAACCCTTAGGGTTTGACCCTTAGGGTTTAACCTAAGGTTTAACACAAAATTAATTTCTAGTTTTTTTTTTTAGGGTTTAAATTAAAATAAAAATAAAATAAAATTAGTTTCTAAAAATAGAAATTTAGGGTTTATTAATTAGTTAGGTTTTCTAATTACATTATACGAGAAACATTAGGGTTTAAAATTCACTAATTATAATTAACCTTGCTAATTTAGCAATTAGGGTTTACAATTTTGATAATTAGAATCACCAAATTACAATTAGGGTTTCCAATTATTAAATTAGGGTTCTAGATATTAGGGTTTTAAGTTACTAATTAGATTTTCTCATAATTAGCAATAAACTCTACTATACATGATATTAATCACATTAACACAATTTTTGACGATCATAAACCCCAATTTAGGTTTCAAGTTAGGGTTTCTAATTTTGAGAAATTAGGATTTTATAATTAGGGTTTTCTAAAGATTAATTAGGGTTTCTAGATTTTAATTAGGGTTTACCTAATTAATCATTTAATACATAACATAAATCATATAACACGGTTATATAACATCTTTGAATTTCCCATTTGAATTTAAAAATAGGGTTAAACAAATTAATGCTAGGGGTTTTGACATTATACACCATAATTGATCAACCATTATCAATACGTACATATATATATATTTATATAGCATTTGAAAAATCAAAATATAATTAATATTATATTATTATTCTTATTCCTTGATCAAAATCTAAAATTTGGGTTTGGATTCCATATCGATTTACCTTGCCTATTTAACATTATTAATTAAGTTAAAATAATTAACTTAATTAATCTAACATAAATTCATATAATAAAATAAAATAATAATTCTAATAATTCTAATCTGCTACTTACTGATATATGACTTAGTTTTTATCTTTAGTATAATAACATATCGATAATAAGATTATTTTACTTGATTAGAATAACATATCACAACACATAAATCTTTGCTTATTGCGATCGACACACATAACCTAATCACATTGCCACTTATGTTCAATGATCGTTGGATCACAAACAAACATTAATACGATCAAAATATCTAAGTCCAGTTAATTTTTGAAACATAACCGATTATCAAAAAACTTTATCGAGTAATTATCGAGTCCAAGACTCTATTCGTAGCTCAATATATGTAATTATCAATCATATTATTTTTAAATGACTTATAATAATTTTAAACATTTATTATAATTTATCATGAATTTTCAAACACCTAGAATCCTTATTAAATGATTTAAATATTAAATAATTCTATTATCATTAATATTTAATTAATATTAAACTATTAATGAAACCATTTCCAAAATATTAAAGTTATTTATAATAACTTCAAATATTTTTAAAGTAAAGTATTAATATTACCCTTAAATGATTTTTAAATAATTAACATTAATATTAAAGTATTAATGTATTATTTATCAAAATATTAAAAGTCATTATTTATAACTTAAAATATTTTTAATTCATTTATATCCTTTTTAAATGATTTTAAATTAATAAAACCATTTTAAAACTATTTATTTAATATAATTATTAAATAAATTTAATATCATTAATAATAAATTAATAATCATTAAATTATTAATGAAATTATCCCTTAAATATTAAAAGTTATATTTTATAACTTAAAATATCTTTAAACACTTTATTTTTATTTAAAATGATTTTTATAATATTAAAATCATTTTTAAACTAAATTATTTAATATAATTATTAAATAAATTTAATATCATTAATAAATAAATAATTAATAAAATTTACCTTTAAATATTGAAAGTTATATTTTATAACTTCAAATATTTTTAAATACCTTATTATTATTTAAAATGTTTTTAATATAATAAAATTAATTTTAATTTATTTATTTAATTCATTTATTAAATAACTTAATTATCATTAATAATAATTTATTAATGAAATTTATCACAAAATATCAAAAGTTATAAAAAAATAACTTAAAATATTTTCTTATACCATAATATAATTTTAAATGATTTTTAAAGTATTAAAATCATTTTTAAATAATTTATTTAATATAATAATTAAATAAATTAAATATAAATTAAATATCTTTAATATTTCAAAAATATTAATTATTTATGAAATATATTAAAATTATTAAAACTAATTTTTAGACTTTAAAATAATTTTTAATAATTTATTTTGTATTTTAATAATTAAAAACTAATTTTCTATAATTATTTAATAATAATACAATTTTTTTATAATAAAAATGTATTAAAAAGACCATATATAATAGCGACATAAGCGTGTTATAGGTGTTCTTCATCATTCATTCATCATGAAAACTAGAACATTAATGCCAGGTTGAGGACTTAGTTTGACGAAACTTAAATCGAAGTTATCTATTGTGTTTCTAGGAGATCTATTACCTTGATCTTGTAGTACTAGTGTAATTTTACAAGAACCAACAACAAACATGAACAAATCACATAACAAGAAAGAGATCGATTCGCCCAAAATAGGCTTTCGAGTATTATTCATTTTCTGGGTTACCTAGAAATGAAGAACAGATTCATTGCGATCATATTTGGCTTCCACAACTTCTGTGATCTAAGTTGTTGTTTTTGTGATATAAAAGTTTCATATAGTACCCAACATGTAACTTAAGAGATCTATTACAAAACATCAACAAAACAAAACCAGAATAACAAGATCTTGTCCGGTCAAACCATGTCAGAAGCCACGCTCATGAACTTTCTGGGTTACCCAGAAACCTCATCCGTGAACCTTTCTGCTTGGTTTGACCATCCCCCAAATCTCGTATGTTTGTGATAAAAGCGATCTAAGAGAATTAACCTGTAGTATAACTACCATACTATAACTTTAATGCAACAACAAACATAAATCAACAACAGTTTACAAGATCGAGGCGTTAAAAGTCTTGTCGGGGCCAGATTCTACAGGCGGTTTACTAGGTTACCCAAAAATGCCCGATCATGGCTTGGTCGACTGACTTTTGACCTCGATTATCTTCTTGATCTGTTTATGATATGAACTTGATTCTTGATCCGGATCAAAGAGCTCATAGCATACTACTGAGAATAAAGCTTCAAACAACAACAAAAATACAAAATGTAATCGACATCTACAAGGTCTGACATTCATTGTGAGACAACAAAAAATTATTTTTCCATATTTTGAAGAACATCAAATCCGAGCCTATAGATGTTATGGATCTAACATCTATCAACCCAGATCATCATTATACACCATAAACAACTTATTAAAACACAGAATCATAACATCTAACAACAGATCAATGGTCAGATTTTTAAGTTAGGGTTTATACCTTTACTTTGATCAATCTTGATCTTAGGGTTATGATATGATATAGATGTTAGTGGGGCTGGTGTTGGGGACTGATATGCCTTATAATTTCGTTGGTTTTGAGGGAGAGAGGATTAGTGGAGATCAAGTGCACAAATGAGCTAAAATGGGACCTTCTCTCTCTCTTGATCTATTTATATAATGTTGTAATGAACATGGCTGAGATATGTTGGCTGATTTGTGTTGTATTTCAGTCACATTGAGAAGTCAAGGGTTGGCCAACAACTCCAACAGCTCCAACACTTGGCAAAATCCAATAATGCACAAAAGGGTAAAAAGGGTCATTTGGCTTTTAATGTTAATAGCAAAATCGTAATCTTGACAAACCCTTAGGGTTTGACCCTTAGGGTTTAACCTAAGGTTTAACACAAAATTAATTTCTAGTTTTTCATTTAGGGTTTAAATTAAAATAAAAATAAAATTAGTTTCTAAAAATAGAAATTTAGGGTTTATTAATTAGTTAGGTTTTCTAATTACATTATACAGGAACATTAGGGTTTAAAATTCACTAATTATAATTAACCTTGCTAATTTAGCAATTAGGGTTTACAATTTTGATAATTAGAATCACCAAATTACAATTAGGGTTTCCAATTATTAAATTAGGGTTCTAGATATTAGGGTTTTAAGTTACTAATTAGATTTTCTCATAATTAGCAATAAACTCTACTATACATGATATTAATCACATTAACACAATTTTTGACTGATCATAAACCCCAATTTAGGTTTCAAGTTAGGGTTTCTAATTTCAGAAATTAGGATTTTATAATTAGGGTTTTCTAAAGATTAATTAGGGTTTCTAGATTTTAATTAGGGTTTACCTAATTAATCATTTAATACACAACATAAATCATATAACACAGTTATATAACAGTCTTGAATTTCCCATTTGAATTTAAAAATAGGGTTAAACAAATTAATGCTAGGGTTTTGACATTATACACCATAATTGATCAACCATTATCAATACGTATATATACATATATATTTATAGCATTTGAAAAATCAAAATATAATTAATATTATATTATTATTCTTATTCCTTGATCAAAATCTAAAATTAGGGTTTGGATTCCATATCTGATTTACCTTGCCTATTTAACATTATTAATTAAGTTAAAATAATTAACTTAATTAATCTAACATAAATTCATATAATAAAATAAAATAATAATTCTAATAATTCTAATACGCTACTTACAATATGCAACTTAGTTTTTATTTTTAGTATAATAACATATATCGTTAATAAGATTATTTTACTTTAGATTAACATAACATATCACATCACATAAATAATCGCTTATTGCGATTCGACACATAACCTAATCACATTGCCACTTATGTTCAACGATCGTTGGATCACAAACAAACATTAATATTCAAAATATCTAAGTCCAGATTAATTTACGAAAACATGTGATTGTCTGAAACAACTTTATCGGGTAATTATCGAGTCCAAGACTCTATTCTGTAGCTCAATATATGTAATTATCAATCATATTATTTTTAAATGACTTATAATAATTTTTAAACATTTATTATAATTTATCATGAATTTTCAAACACCTAATCCTTATTAAATGATTTAAATATTAAATAATTCTATTATCATTAATATTTAATTAATATTAAACTATTAATGAAACCATTTCCAAAATATTAAAGTTATTTATAATAACTTCAAATATTTTAAAGTATTAATATTACCCTTAAATGATTTTTAAATAATTAACATTAATATTAAAGTATTAATGTATTATTTATCAAAATATTAAAAGTCATTATTTATAACTTAAAATATTTTTAATTCATTTATATCCTTTTTAAATGATTATTAAATTAATAAAACCATTTTAAAACTATTTATTTAATATAATTATTAAATAAATTTAATATCATTAATAATAAATTAATAATCATTAAATTATTAATGAAATTATCCTTTAAATATTAAAAGTTATATTTTATAACTTAAAATATCTTTAAACACTTTATTTTTATTTAAAATGATTTTTATAATATTAAAATCATTTTTAAACTAAATTATTTAATATAATTATTAAATAAATTTAATATCATTAATAAATAAATAATTAATAAAATTTACCTTTAAATATTGAAAGTTATATTTTATAACTTAAATATTTTAAATACCTTATTATTATTTAAAATGTTTTTTAATATAATAAAATCAATTTTAATTTATTTATTTAATTCATTTATTAAATAACTTAATTATCATTAATAATAATTTATTAATGAAATTTATCACAAAATATAAAAAGTTATAAAAAAATAACTTAAAATATTTTCTTATACCATAATATAATTTTAAATGATTTTTAAAGTATTAAAATCATTTTTAAATAATTTATTTAATATAATAATTAAATAAATTAAATATCTTTAATATTTCAAAAATATTAATTATTTATGAAATATATTAAAAATTATTAAAAACTAATTTTCAGACTTTAAAATAATTTTTAATAATTTATTTTGTATTTTTAATAATTAAAAACTAATTTTCTATAATTATTTAATAATAATACAATTTTTTTTATAATTAAAATGTCGCTAAAGACCATCTATAACGACATAATGTGTTTCTTTGTGTTCATCATGAAAACCTAGAACATTCATGCCAGTTTGAGGGACTTAGTTTGACCAAACTTAAATCAGTGTCTATTGTGTTTCTGGGAGATCTATTACCTTGATCTTGTAGTACTAGTGTAATACTACAAGAACCTACAACAAACATGAACAAATCACATAACAAGAAAGAGATCTGATCGCCCAAAATAGTTTATCGAGTCATTTCATTCATTTTCCGGTTACCTAGAAATGAAGAACGATTCATTGCTTCATTTGGGCTTCCACAACTTGTGATCTAAGTGTTGTTTTTGTGATATAAAAGTTTCATATAGTACCCAACATGTAACTTAAGAGATCTATTACAAAACATCAACAAAACAAAACCAGAATAACAAGATCTTTTCCGGTCAAACCATGTCAGAAGCCACGCTCATGAACTTTCTGGGTTACCCAGAAAGCTCATTTGTGAACCTTCTGCTTGGTTTGACCATACCCCAAATCTCGTATGTTTGTGATAAAAGCGATCTAAGAGCAATAACCTGTAGTATAACTACCATACTATAACTTTAATTCAACAACAAACATAAATCAACAACAGTTTACAATATCAGAGGCGTTAAAAGTCTTGTCAGACCGATTCTGGGCAGTTTCTAGGTTACCCAAAAATGCCCAGTCATGGCCGGTCAACGACTTTTGACCTCGATTATCTTGCAATCTGTTTATGATATGAACTTGATTCTTGATCCAGATCAAAGAGCTCATAGCATACTACAAGAATAAAGCTTCAAACAACAAAAATACAAAACAGACTGACATCTACAAGGTCTGACATTCATTGTGAGACAACAAAAAATTATTTTTCCAGATTTTGAAGAACATCAAATCCGAGCCTATAGATGTTATGGATCTATCATCTATCAACCCAGATCATCATTATACACCATAAACAACTTATTAAAACACAGAATCATAACATCTAACAACAGATCAATGGTCAGATTTTCAAGTTAGGGTTTACACCTTTACTTTGATCAATCTTGATCTTAGGTTTATGATATGATATAGATGTTAGTGGGGCTGGTGTTGGGGACTGATATGCCTTATAATTTCGTTGGTTTTGAGGGATAGAGGATTAGTGGAGATCAAGTGCACAAATGAGCTAAAATGGGACCTTCTCTCTCTCTTGATCTATTTATATAATGTTGTAATGAACATGGCTGAGATATGTTGGCTGATTTGTGTTGTATTTCAGTCACATTGAGAAGTCGAGGTTGGCAACAACTCCAACAACAAATTTACCTTATTCTCAAAATAAATTAATTTACAACTAATTTGTTATACATAGAGAAGTCAAGAAGAACATAAATTTACCTTATTCTCAAAATAAATTAATTTACAACTAATTTGTTATACATAGAGACAAGTAAACTTCTCAAATTTTACTACAAATTTCTCATAATAAATTAATCTCAATTAGTGTATAAGAAAAATAATTGTCTCAAATTTCATACATTTTATCTACGGGATAAATAACGTTTTGGTCACTGTACTAGGGTCTGGTTTTCATTGTGGTTACCGATTTTTTTTTGTTACAATCGAATAACTGTACTCTCAAAAAATTACAAAATGGTCATTCCGTTCGATTTCCGTCCAAAAATTTGACGAAAATACTGACTGTGCATATTGACCAGTTATTTTTGCTGACGTGGCCCGTTATTTGCTGACGTGGAGGGTAGAAGGCTTGCCTTAAAAATTTTCTTAAAGAAAATGTTGCTTAACAAGTGTTGAACTCTAGAACTCCCCAAACTAGAACCTTATATTCTAACAAAAACCACTGGACCAACTACCTATTATGCTAAAATTTATGTAACACTAATATTTAAACCATCTAGCATCGTTTATATGCATGTGAAGATGAGATAATAATAACTGTAATACTAATAATAATTGTAATAATTATTATTGTAATAATAATACTAAATTTTAAATAATTATAATTATTGTAATAATTAAAATAATAATAATTAATGCATTAATCTTGATCATAATATTCTTTTGATTTGACATTAGTACTTGCAACATAAATTAATTATTATTCTTTTGCTTAGTACGCTAGCCTTTAAAATGCATGTGCATATCAAACATTTTACTGTTAAAATGCATGTGCCTTTAAGTTTTGTTCTGCATTCCACATGTTAGAATAATTATGTTTGATATGCACATGTATTTTACTGTTAGAAAAAAACTTCATGTCCGTATTAATTATTACTAGTTGAGCTAGTTTGTTTTTTGATTGTATAATTTTCTAAAATTAAAATGAGAAAGATTTTTCATAATAATAATATTTTTTTTCATATAAATTTTTCAATTTTTTTTTGCATGGCATAGCAATTACATGTATAAATATGTTGCTATTGCTATTTTATTACTTCCACAGTTCAACTTTTATTGCGATAACCCATTTTATTTAAGATCATTCAGTTGTTGCTCAATTTTCTGAATCTTCTCTTTTTAATGGCTTTGATCTTTGTTTGTAGCATAACAATAGTTTCTTCGATCCTTGCATTCTTGGCATATCCATAACCACCATTGTCACTACTGCTATCATCGCTTATTTCAATAATTTGGCGTTTGTTCTGCCCCTTTGTTTTTTGTTGGTATAGATCTGCAAATAAATGAAAACACATAAAATTTTAATAATAACATGCAAAATAGGAAGAATATATTAGTTAAAAAAACAAACTAAATAGTTGTTGCTCAATTTTCTGAATCTTCTCTTTCATGGCTTCGATCTTTGTTTGTAGCGTAACAATAGTTTCCTCGATCCTTGCATTCTTGGCATATCCATAACCACCATTGTCACTATCGCTATCATCGCTATTTCAATAATTTGGCGTTTGTTCTCGCCTTTTTTTTTTTTGTTGGTATAGATCTGCAAATAAATGAAAACACATAAAATTTTAAAAATAACATGCAAAATAGGAAGAATATATTAGTTAAAAAACAAACTAATTACTTGACTGATATCCATTATTTAGTATTTTGTATGATATTGTTTGTGTATTGGGTTTTTGTTTATGTGATAGTAGTATTTATAGGTGTTTTATATTTAATGAGTATTTATTTATTTTTGTCATCAATTCTTATCCGTTATATGTTACCAATTTTAATATTTATGGCTATAGTGAGTGTTGTCTTTTGTATTGTCTATTATCCATTATATGTTACCAATTTTAATATTTATGGCTATAATGAGTGTTGTCTTTTGGATTGTCTATTGATTTAACTCTGTATCTTAATTGTAATGCAATGTTGTATAGCATGAACCCGTGTGGCAGATTTGAAGATGAAAGAAAAAGAAAAACTATTGGATTGGAAGAGGCAACTGAATTAATGGTTTTCTGTTATGTATTAATGGTTAATATTATGTATTAATAGCTAATATCAATTGATTAAAACTGGGTGTGTTTGGAAGCCAGATTAATTAATTGATTTGAAATTGATTGAGTTGGAGGATAGGACGTGAAATTAATTGAGTTTCTGTTGGAAATCAAATTGGAAGACAAACAGTTTAATTAATTGGTTTAATTAATTGATTTGAAATTGATTGAGTTGGAGGATAGACTGTGAAATTAATTGAGTTTCTGTTGGAAATCAAATTGAAAGACAAATTGATTTAAAATTAATTTGAAATTGATTTGAAATTGATTGAGTTGGAGGATAGCCTGTGATGTATTTATGTATAAGGATTGATGTAGTAATAATTAAAATAATAATAATTAATGCATTAATTTTAATAATTAAAATAATAATAATTAATGCATTAATTTTAATTATTTTAAAATCAAATACAAATTGTACTAATCATACTCAGTCACTCTTATTAGAACAAAGACCACAATCATTGATTTAGTTTGTGGTATTTGTATTTGATTTAGATTTGAAGAACACAGGGCCTTGATATTGTCTATTGTGGAATACCTGCCATGCCAGTATAAAAAAATATTAAAAATTATATTAATTATTTTTCTTAAATATTAAACTAAACATAAGTTACAATTGGTTATAGTAAAAATATCAAATGTTGTTACTCAAAAAATGAAAAAAAATATATTAAGAGAAAAGTCTTTTTACAAAATAGAGGTAGGTAGTAATAAATTTTAAATATTAATTAAAATTAATGCATTAATTATTATTGTTTTAATTATTACAATAATTATTATTTATCCCATTAATTTTGATGAGAAACAAATTAAAATTTCCGTATGACCGACCATTAATATGCAGTACAAAGCTAAACTATATTGTATTTATATATTCAGTTCAAACGAACTGATATATATTTTAGCTAGCTAGTTTTCTAATTATACATCATCATCTTGGCTTAATTTGCTTGCTTGGCATGGCTACATAATTAATTAAGATAATATGTTTGATATGCACATGCATTTTAAAGGCTAGCGTACTAAGCAAAAGAATAAAAATTAATTTATGTTGCAAGTTCTAATGTCAAATCAAAAGAATATTATGATCAAGATTAATGCATTAATTATTATTATTTTAATTATTACAATAATTATTATTATTTAAAATTTTAATTATTTAAAATTTAGTATTATTATTACAATAATAATTATTATAATTATTATTATTATTACAGTTATTATTATCTCATCTTCACATGCATATAAACGATGCTAGATGGTTTAAATATTGGGTCCTTTACATAAGTATACAACAAATAGAAAGTAATTACTAGAAAAGTGCATCAACTAAATAATTACAAAAAGAAGGTAATTATTATAAAAATAGTACAATTCACATTAATAAGAAAACCTAAAATCAAGGACAAATAACTGTTATAATTCAAATTCAAATATTTGGATCTAACAACAAAAATAAATTCAAATTCAAAATAATAATTCAAATTTAAATACTCAAATTCAAATCTTCATCTCCCTCACATACACTTGAAATAATAGTCCGCCGCTACACCGCCGCGAATTTTCGTTGTCCAAAACGCCAATGAGAATAAGAAGAAGATTCGCCCTACAAAAAATTTAAAAATAAATAAATGTAACTATTAATGTTCTGAATTTTTTTTATAAATACTTTGTTACTCATAAATAATAAAATGGTTACCTTTGAATGAATGGTTGGTTACCAACTGCATCACATTCAAACGAAATTGGTAACTTGATAAAATGGAATTGGTTACCATGGTCTGAAGGTTTGGTTACCAACTACACTATGAAAAAACTAAAGGTGTGGATGTGAATTAGTTACTTTGTTATGAAGGTTTTGTTACTTTGGTACGAAGTTTTGGTTACCTTGATCTGAAGGTTTGGTAACCAATTGTACTACGAAAAAATTTAAAGTTTGGAGGTTGATTGATTACTTTGATATGACAGTTTGGTTACCTAGATATGAAGGTTTGGTTCCTCTTTGCCCTGTAAGAGTGATATTGTAGGTGAATACTTACAATTTAAAAAAGACCATTTATAGGTAGCATATGATAGTAACCAATTGAATGTATTAGAAGGATACACTAAAGTTCCAGCGTAATGATTTCGTAAGTAGCATGCAATAATTATCACCGACATTGTTTATTTTCCTATTTGGACATTGAACCCTAACAATGAGTAAGAAAAGAATTTTACCGATCAAGGGAGACAACTCCATAAATCTTTCGTAATACAATTCCCAATCCGCTTAACATCAACATTAATGGGTGTTACTAATGAATATCCTCGGCAGAAAAGTGGGATGATGTGGATTATTTATTAAGTCGTGTCCCAAATGATAAAAATGATGAAAAACCTTTTAAATCATAGAAGATGGTAGATTTTATTATCTACTTGACTCTTCTAATGGATTGTTTGTTCTACCATGCAGCTTAAACTTGATGTTTGATATAATTTATCGCTTTAACAACATTGAAGGCTAACGATAAATTATTCGGATTATCTTAGTCATAATATTTCTTCTTTGGGCTAGTTGAGCTCACCTTTCTTTCACCGTTTTCTTCAGGAAATGAGAACGTAGCCGGGACTAGTCGGGGAACGGAGTGACGGTCCAGATGATAACATTAGTAGTCATCACTATTCTGTTAAATAGTGTGACAATAAATGTAATGAGGACTCCATTGAGTTTGGATATTGTCTAGATGACAATATTCTTATTAAAACTCTCAGTTATGTCTTGTCGTATTCTACACGATAGTTGTATTATTAAGTTGTATTTGAATTTTGTACCATCACTACAAAAAAATGGGGCTTCAGCAACAACCAATTTTCGTTGCTAAAGGTGCCAAATTTCGTTGCAAAAGGGTTTTGGCAACGACTTTCTTGTCGTTGTCATTAATGAGCGCGTTATAATTATTCCGCAATGAACGTTTTTTTGTTGTTGCCAAAAGTAATACATTTTGCAACGAATTTTGGCTTTCGTTCAGAGACATCGATCATTTAGCAACAAAATGTATTGTTGCAGAATAATTAAAATTTTGTTGCTAAAAACCCCATTTCGTTGCAAAAGCCTGCTAATTGGCAACGAAATGAACTCTTTTTTTTTGCAACGCCCATTTTTTTGCAGCAATTGACACCATTTTGCAAACGACATTTTTTTGCAATAAATTATGAAAATTGTTGCCTAAGCTTGCTTTCGTTGCGGAATATAAACTTTTTAGCAACGATTTTCGTTGCTGATTATATTATTTGGCAACGACATTATGCTGAATTAGCATCGAAAATGTTTGTTGCTGCTTATTTTTCAATAGCAACGAAAGTCGTCGATTAGCAACGACATTATATGTTGCTGTTTCTTTATATGTGCAACGAAAGTTGATATGATTTGCAACGATAAAAAATATTGCCTTTTATGTTGGTATTAGCAACAATATCCTCTCCGTTGTTATTAGGTTAATTTTTCGTTGCCAAATATTATATTTTTAATGCCATTAACAACGAAAATTTGTTGCTAAATGTATAAAAAATTGTTGCTATATTAAAACTTGTTCAATGCTTTGGTAACGAATTATATAGTTGCCAAATCAAAATTTGACATTCTTTTTGTGTACCTGACTGGCTCAATGTCCCCATAGTAAATAATGGCAAAAATACAAAAAATTAAAATATTATTAACTTAATAAAATCATCCACTACATAATCATTTATTATCTTTACAATTAACCAACCATCTAAAGCTACCACAGTTCTTCAATCAAAGTATATATCTACATATATAGAGAAAGTACACTTCATAATTTCGTCCCTTGTCTTCCGTAAACGTAGCACAGAAATTTGATACCCAATATTGTAAGGCAGGTCGTAGAAGCAGTCTTACTGCACATATTTAAAAATAATAGCAAAGTCATAAAAATGAAGCAAATAGGTCACCAGAGGCACTTAGTGCCAAAATCAATACACAAAGACAATAGAGTTGCTACGTGGTACTAATGTACACCGTATTACTCATAAGTAGAAAAAGACAATAGAGTTGCTACGTGGTACTAATGTACACTGTAAATTAGGATACTTGTGTATATAAACCAATGTAATTGAGAAGAATGATACATTCCCCGCCTATCAAATCTACATAAATAATGACCTATGGAGGAAGTTGGACACAACCACCACAATAGAAATTAGGTTGATCATACTTGCTCAGTAGGAAGGTTGAAAATTTTGCCACTAATAGTGAAGGTAACGCTAGGCATGGAAGAAATCTTGGCGCAGTCAACACCTGATTGTCCCATTGGGCTAAGACCATCACAAAGCTGCAATTTTTTCAGAACTCTCGTCAACATGAACCATAAAAAATTACTAACAAATAATAATCAATAAAGACTATTAAGCTCATTTACTCATTTTTCCTCATATGTTTTGGTTGAAATAGAAGTATAATTGTATTAGGAGTATATAACAAGACTTAAACAAGAAGGTTTATATATATAGTATACCTCATTGACATAGTTTAGAATAAGATATTGCGTCTGGTTTTGCCTAAGCTGATTTTGCATCCACACCACTGCCATTTCACAAGAAGAGCGCATAGCATCACCAAATCCGGATGACCTGCCATTGCTTTCATCTACGACACTCTCAATGCCCATGTTGTATAAAAATTCATAGCATCAGTAGGTCAAATAAGGAAGAAAAGATTCATAATAATATCAGTATAGGGAGTCTTCTGTGTTAACGTTAATATAACGATGTCAAGAATGTTGAGAAAGCAACTACACAACCAAATGTAATCTGATGTAGCTAAGAGCCTGACCTAACACCACGAGCTCCATCGAAGGTGCACAATCTAATTTGGGAGCATATCTTCTTTGGTTGTGCCTGTTTTTATTGAGTTCATTAGGAGAAATCAATACAGGCTTTTACCAAAATGCAGTACAAGTGATCTAGCTTAGAGTCCAAAATTGACATATATGTACTTATCATCTAAAAACCTAAAATTATAATCAGTAATAAATCAATAGTTCGTGTACCTCTGTTAAAAGAAAATCTATAATTATTTGTCCATATCTTTCGTCCCACGACCTTGCATTCTTGGCTAACACCACCGATGCTCTCCAATGGCATGATTAATCATAGTGATCACATCTGCAAAAATTGGTAAGAGAAAAGAGGGAGAACAATTAAAAAGTTAGGAGCTTTATGAAAATAGCACCACTGTCAGGACATTAAGCCATAGTTTTCTTCATTTGGTAACATGAAGACTATCAGCCCACACTAGTGACTTCAAATTCAGACATAGAAAACATTACCGAAATAGGGAATGATATTCAAAAGTCTACATTTCCTCTCACAAGATAAACGAGGTCCAATTGCAGAAAGTGCATATACTTTAAAAATATAAAGGAAGAAGATGTAAAATTTAACAAAACCTGATGCACAAACGTACTGTTGGACCTGCTAGCAAAGAAGTTCCAGAATCTGCAATTGCATAGCAGCCTTTATCACAGTAACCTGCATGACAAATTGACAACATATGCTGATATTAGACCAAAGGATAACAGAAGCAACTAACTTCACCATAAAATTTACTCTTCCTTAATTTACCAGAAATGGTACACAGCAAAAAGTAGTTGTAAACAAGTGATACTCAAGCAACTGATAATTACCAGAACCCCAAGGATTTTAGGAAGCAAGTAGAACTTCGAATCAACGGTTACGAATTCATTAGAAAATTGCAGTACTCTTGTCAACCTCAAATATCGGCATCATCTTCAGCATATTTAAAACAGAGAGAAAAAGTGTACTTTGTTAGCTACAACATACATGATCAAAACAAACAAGGAAAACAAAAGATATAAAGTAAGGAGGTAAATGATAATGAGATGGTAAAAATGAAACAATAAACTAAAACTAAAACTAAAACTAAATACAAGGAACTCCTTGATCTCAGCATAGTTTAATTGATAATGATTATAAACATCAACTTTGACAATAAAATCATGTACTTACATATAACATGGCGCAGTAAGGAGATAGTTTCAGCTTATTATCTTTCTTATGGTAAATTTTGGTAGTTTGTTTCAGCTTTTTTGGGTATAAAAACAATGTAAGAATATCGAATAAGCAATAATCTTGTCAGGGCAACCTTTTGGAATATTTAAAAGCTACTTATCTGAGTTCGTATATTTTGGATTGTTCTATTCTCATAATACTATAATAAAGCCAAAAGTAACCATAAATATTATTAATATGATAATCATTTTCCACATACCATAAGAATCAACACTATAATCACATACCATAAGAATCAGTATCAACACTAATCACATACCATACTATTTGTATTAATTCTCATACATAGATATTATAGCTAGCTAGCTAATATGTACAAAGTTCATTCAAGAGGGGCACATAACCAACCCTCTATATTAGTATTGACACATTGGATATCCTGCTTTAGTTTAAAATTAGTAGTATCTAGTGGTTTATTTCATATAATAGGATTGCTTAATTTTTTAGAGTGACAGAGGGAAGACAACAGGCAGGTCAGTGGGTCTATGAACATGTAATGTATAGAGAATCCAACTCTAAAATAGGCCAATATCCTTTACCTTCTGATACATTTTTCCTTTCTCGTCTGAACCTTGCAACGCCTTTTCAGCTTCAAGCGCAAACCTCAACACTTCCATCTCGCCTTCAACTTCATCAAATAGGTAGATCTTCTAAAGATGGCTCTAGCTTCATCTATCTTGTCCTGATCAAACATGTGCAACAATTTTGTCAGCAAAAAATGTAGTACAAACTGAGAAAAACAACAATATATAGGAGGAGGATACACATAAAATAAGTATCATTTAGAAAAAACACACATTTCTATACAACCATCTAGGAGACTCAGGGAGACCCATCATCAATACAAATTAGACAAGGGCGTAGTCCTGCGCAACGCCAAGCATCCAACGCCAGTTCCTTTGGTCTCAATCATATGAAAAATTGTGCGTTATTATTTTCACACTACATAAAAAACAAAGATGCATAAATGAAAGAAACAAAGGCTCGAGGAGTCCATACATGAGTGAAAGCTAGATTGATAAGATATGACAAAAAATGGCCTCCAGTAATTAGCAAACCATTTGTGCTAACAAGGGCACCTCTAATTCTGTGAGGAGAAGTTTCTGAAATGTAAAGAGGTGCAGTCATGGACGCCATTCCAACTCCCAAACCCACAAATACTCTTCCAAGAATTATCATCCAAGGGAATGGAGAAATCGCCATAACCATAGCACCAATGAAAAATAGGGCATCAACCAACAAAATTGATATTTTCCTACCAAACCTATCATTAATCCAACCATCAAATGCAGCACCAATGATGGCTCCTGCTACATCCATGCTCACAATTGTTTCCTATACATCAACCCAAACATGTAATTAATCTTAACATAATATAAAACTAGAACAAAGACACACACACACACACACACACACATATTTCCTACCAAAACAAAATTTTGTTATATATATAAAAAAGAAGAAGGAAGTAAAAATAGAAAGGCACCTGTAACCATGTGTTCTTGTCAACAGATTTGAAATCTTCACGAATGTAAAGGAGTGCACCAGAAATAACTCCTACACTCCCATTAACAGATCCATCAAGTTACAAACAGTTGATTGACAAAAGTAGTTATTCTTGAGACAACGTTTGAAGTATTTTGAGTATAACTAGTAAAAAATTTTGCAATCAAAGTGATCAAAAGGTAACATGGTAGATGTGAGATGTCATTCCTCAATATTTTGGATACATTTGGCTAGGAAATAAGGCTTGAACGTCAAAATACAAAAACCTTGACCATAAAATTTCTGAGCAAAGTTGTTGACATACCCAGATTATAGCCAAAAAAGGAGGCCACCAATGCCACCGATAAGGCTAGCTTCTTCATGATATATGGTGTTTTCCATGTTGTCTCGCCAAAGATTCAATGAATTCTGCTTTATCTCCTTTAGTTAGTCCTGCTTCCACCATTTCACTTCAACCTCTTAAAGGACTTTAGCGGCCGAAAATCTTGATAATTTATGTGTCTAGCTATACAATCTGCAACAAACAATGATGTAAGTATTAGAACTACAAAGGCTGAACTGTTGATAGGTTGTAATAAGAAAACCAGCCTTTACAATCATGAGCATACCATAGAGGAAAATGAATGGCAAACAATTCACTTATTTAGTGTGCCATGATAAGTTGATAGAAAGACTTTCTGGCAATCGACAAATCATAACCAACTAACTACTACCTCAGCATACATAGTAAGAAAACCAATATGCAATAAAACATGGACCAAATTTTTTTAAGCTAAACCCAAAACTTACAGTGAACATTTGATAGCAATGACACAATAAATTGGTAGTAGTAAGTAAGACTAGTATAAAATTTAAGAATTCAACATTTTCCTTCAATTTGCAAGTAATCATTTCTCACTAATTCTCTGATTTATTGATCCTTTTATAGTTGTAGTTAATAGTTATGCTAGACATGGGATATCCACATGAGCCATATTTTTTTTTGTTTCTTCACCAAAATAATAAATAAATGAGACATCATCATCTTAGCTTGATTCAAAAATGGGAATGCTATATCAACTCTATAACCAAATTGAGTCAAAAAACAAACAATCATTGATAAATTAAAAGGAGAAAAATGAAGGGTAAAATGGTAATACTCATGTATGTAGAGTAGAGAGAATTAGGGTTTTTCTTACCGTATCTTGCGCATAGCTAAGACTCGATACCGGGGAACTCACTAGGATCAATGATTTGGGCTTAATAATTTGGGAGACATCGGATCAGGCCACAGTAATGAAAATTGATTTTTTTGTAGGTATTTGAAATGTAAATGGATGAAAAAGAATAAATTGAACAAGTATATGATGGGAAAAGAAATAGGACACAATTACACAAAACAAGAGAAACTAAATGCATACCAGATATGTACTGGTCTGAATGGCATACAAATTTTGCATTTCACACAAAGTGATTCAAGGTGGTGCCGACTTCTCCAATGGATGTGAAGAAGAAGGAATTAGAGGAAAAGCCCCGATGCGCGATTGATTTGGGGGAGAAGAGCTTGAGCGATTTTTGATTCGAGAATTAGAGGAAAAGCCCTTATGCGCGATCGATTTGGGAGGGGAGAGCTTCGATCTGCGATCTGGGAGGGGAGAGCTTCGATCTGTGTTTTGGGAGGAGAGTAGAGAGGAGCCGTGTTTTTCTTTTTAAAATAAATGGGCCAAACGACGTTATTTTGATATACTGTGTAAAAAAAAGGAGTTTACAAAGCTGTGCACAACCATTTTCTATATATATATTGAGTCCGTATTATTTTTTAACAAATATTATGTTTTTACTACAACATTTAATTAGTATAGTATTTGCACATGCATATATATACTATAGAATTTATTATAGTATACAATATATTATTTTATAAAAAAATTATATACCTTTTGCTATTTAAAAATATTCGTAGTAAACTAATGTGTATATCAATATATTAACTATGATTATGTAAAAAATAATAATTTTACAAAAAATATTTCAATTAATAATATATATTATTATAAATAGGGTCCGTAAGAGAAATTTTTATTTTAAGTAAATAATTTAATAGATAAATTGATCGCTTATTTTAATTTATGACTTATGAGTGGTTTTAGTTTTATGTCTTGTATTTGTTTTATAAAACTAATTTAAAAAATTTATCTTAATTTTTTTAAAATGATTTTATTTTTTTAAGAAATTTGAAAAAAATAAAATGTGATCTAATGCCAAACTAATCGGCATTGTAACTTTTCTTAAATTTTTTTTATAAAGTAAATTTGTAAAAAAAAAGAGTAAGATGTAACATCACTTTAACTGACGTTGGAATCTCTTTTCTTTTTTTAATTTCTTTGATCTCTTGTACTTGTTTACAAACATCAATATTTTTTATGTTTATTCTCTCATCATTAGCGTTGGAAATGAAGGAGTATATAAGACTTCAAATATAAAAAATAAAAATAAAAATTCTAATACGTTGCATCTTACTCTTCTTTTTTTACAAATACGTTTTTTTTTAAAAAAAAAAATAAAATAGGGATAAAATTGATATTATATTAATATGGGTCAAACTAACTTATTAGGAATGACTTATAAGTCATTCTTAAATAAATTTATTCTGCTTTTAGTTCAGTAAAACATAATAAATTTTTCTTCATCTTTATGTTTTCTCTTAGAATCGATAGTATTATAATTTAATTTTATAATATATTTGGAAAAAAGATAAAAGGAGAACTAGGAATAACTAGGGGTATACCATTACTATTCTTCTTTTTATGTTTTATTTTTGGACATAAAGATATGTTCATGATTTAAGTTACTCCATCCGCCTAAGAATAAAAGTTCTTATTATTTTATGTAATCTCAAGTTAAATATTTACTTATATTAAATAATCTATTTTTTTACAATAATTTGTGTGTAATATTCTTAGTATTAAATGTCATATTTTTATTATTTATAAATATTTATATAATAGCACTAGTCATGTATAGAAAAATATGCAATTAGATGAGAATTTAAATATGAATAATTTTATCATTTGACATTTTTTTTAAATTCACATAAAATCAATCATCACTTTCATTCTCGGAGTGAGGGAGTACTTGTAAGTATATCCTACTTCTATCTAGAAATAGGAAACGTTAGGAAGCATAGATATAATAGTCAGGTTTGATGAGGTTGAGTTTATTTGGGTCGGAGGCCCATAACTAATATGATTGACAATCGGTTGTCATGTGTACTATTTCAACAACCATAATCTATACCGTTGATCGCAAAATTGGATGGCACATATTAAAATGGATTTTTCCCTGCCACTACAAGCTGTAACGACATGAGAAATTACTCATTCGCCCATCATTTGCTCATGTGCAACAGTGTCTACCGCTACAAGTTATGGCGGTAGTTTATTTAACTAATAAATTAGATTGGCTTAGTGGTAGCTTAATGACCTAATAACCCATAGGTCTTAGGTTTAAAACCTAGTTGTAATATTTTTGTTTCTTATGTTATATTTTTTGTGTATTAAATAATTCTATATAAAGTAACTATGAATATTTTAATATAGATATATATATTTATCTCTAATAATAACAATAATAATAATAATAATAATAATAATAATAATAATAATAATAATAATAATAATAATAATAATAATAATAATAATAATAATAATAATAATAATAATAATAATAATAATAATAATAATAATAATAATAATAATAATAATAATAATAATAATAATAATAATAATAATAATAATAATAATAATAATAATAATAATGGTGGCGGTGGTGGGTGGTGGTGGTGGTGGTGGTGGTGGGTGGTGTGGTGGTAGTGGTGGTGGTGGTGGTGGTGGTGGTGGTGGTGGTGGTGGTAGTAGTGGTGGTGGTGGTGGTGGTGAGTAGTAGTAGTGGTAGTGGTGGTAGTAGTGGTAGTGGTTGTGGTAGTGGTGGTGGTGGTGGTGGTAGTAGTAGTAGTAGTAGTAGTAGTAGTAGTAGAAATGGTGGTGGTGGTAGTTTAATTTTTTTATTTAATTCATTTTTTAAATATCTTAATTATAGTAGTAGTAGTAGTAGTAGTAGTAGTAGTAGTAGTAGTAGTAGTAGTAGTAGTAGTAGTAGAACTGTCGCTATAGGTGTTCTTTGTGTTCATTATGAAAACCCAGAACATTCATGCAAGTTTGAGGGACTTAGTTTGACCAAACTTAAATCGATTATATATCAGGTTTTCGGGAGATCTATTACCTTGATCTTGTAGTACTAGTGTAATACTACAAGAACCAACAACAAACATGAACAAATCATATTATTTTTTTTGAACACGCTTGCAGATATCGACGACTTTTATCGGATAATTATCGAGTCCAAGACTCTATTCTCAGTAGCTCAATATATGTAATTATCACTATATATTATTTTTAAATGACTTATAATAATTTTTAAACATTTATTATAATTTATCATGAATTTTCAAACACCTAATCCTTATTAAATGATTTAAATATTAAATAATTCTATTATCATTAATATTTAATTAATATTAAACTATTAATGAAACTGTTTCCAAAATATTAAAGTTATATATAATAGCTTCAAATATTTTTAAAGTATTAATATTACCCTTAAATGATTTTTAAATAATTAACATTAATATTAAAGTATTAATGTATTATTTATCAAAATATTAAAAGTTATTATTTATAACTTAAAATATTTTTAATTCATTTATATCCTTTTAAATGATTTTTAAATTAATAAAACCATTTTAAAACTATTTATTTAATATTATTATTAAATAAATTTAATATCATTAATAATAAATTAATAATCATTAAAGTATTAATGAAATTATCCCTTAAATATTAAAAGTTATATTTTATAACTTAAAATATCTTTAAACACTTTATTTTTATTTAAAATGATTTTTATAATATTAAAATCATTTTTAAACTAAATTATTTAATATAATTATAAAATAAATTTAATATCATTAATAAATAAATAATTAATAAAATTTACCTTTAAATTTTGAAAGTTATATTTTATAACTTAAAATATTTTTAAATACCTTATTATTATTTAAAATATTTTTAATATAATAAAATCAATTTTAATTTATTTATTTAATTCATTTATTAAATAACTTAATTATCATTAATAATAATTTATTAATGAAATTTATTTCAAAATATCAAAATTTATAAAATAAACTTAAAATATTTTCTTATACCATAATATAATTTTAAATGATTTTTAAAGTATTAAAATCAATTTTAAATAATTTATTTAATATAATAATTAAATAAATTAAATATCTTTAAAATATATTAAAAATTATTAAAAACTAATTTTCAGACTTTAAAATAATTTTTAATAATTTATTTTGTTTTTTTAATAATTAAAAACTAATTTTCTATAATTATTTAATAATAATACAAATTTTTTTTATAATAAAAATGTCGCTAAAGACCACCTATAGCGACATAACTGTCGCTATAGGTGTTCTTCGTGTTCATCATGAAAACCTAGAACATTCATGCCAGTTTGAGGGACTAGTTTGACCAAACTTAAATCAGTGTCTATTGTGTTTCTGGGAGATCTATTACCTTGATCTTGTAGTACTAGTGTAATTTTACAAGAACCAACAACAAACATGAACAAATCACATAACAAGAAAGAGATCTGATCGCCCAAAATAGTCATCGAAAGCGCTTATTCATTTTCCGGGTTACCTAGAAATGAAAAAGCTTCGATTCATGATCATATTTGGGCTTCCACAACTTGTGATCTAAGTGTTGTTTTTGTAATATAAAAGTTTCATATAGTACCCAACATGTAACTTAAGAGATCTATTACAAAACATCAACAAAATAAAACTAGAAAAATAAGATCTTGTCCGGTCAAACCATGTCAAAAGCCACGCTCATGAACTTTCTGGGTTACCCAGAAAGCTCATCTGTGAACCTTCTGCTTAGTTTGACCATCCCCCAAATCTCGTATTCTGTGATAAAAGCGATCTAAGAGCATTAACCTATAGTATAAATACCATACTATAACTTTAAAGCAACAACAAACATAAATCAACAACAGTTTACAAGATCAGAGGCGTCAAAAGTCTTGTCAGACCGATTCTGGGCAGTTTCTAGGTTACCCAAAAATGCCCAGTCATAGCCGGTCAACGACTTTTGACCTCGATTATCTTCTTGTAACTGCTTATGATATGAACTTGATTCTTGATCCGCATCAAAGAGCTCATAACATACTATAAGAATAAAGCTTCAAACAACAAAAATACAAAACAAATCGACATCTACAAGGTCCGATATTCATCAGTGAGACAACAAAAAATTATTTTTCCAGATTTTGAAGAACATCAAATCCGAGCCTATAGATGTTATGGATCTAACATCTATCAACCCAGATCATCATTATACACCATAAACAACTTATTAAAACATAGAATCATAACATCTAACAACAGATCAATGGTCAGATTTTCAAGTTAGGGTTTATACCTTTACTTTGATCAATCTTAATCTTAGGGTTATGATATGATATAGATGTTAGTGGGGCTGGTGTTGGGGACTGATATGCCTTATCATTTCGTTGGTTTTGAGGGAGAGAGGATTAGTGGAGATCAAGTGCACAAATGAGCTAAAATGGGACCTTCTCTCTCTCTTGATCTATTTATATAATGTTGTAATGAACATGGCTGAGATATGTTGGCTGATTTGTGTTGTATTTCAGTCACATTGAGAAGTAAAGGGTTGGCCAACAACTCCAACAGCTCCAACACTTGGCAAAATCCAATAATGCACAAAAGGGTAAAAAGGGTCATTTGGCTTTTAATGTTAATAGCGAAATTGTAATCTTGACAAACCCTTAGGGTTTGACCCTTAGGGTTTAACCTAAGGTTTAGCACAAAATAAATTTCTAGGTTTTTATTTAGGGTTTAAATTAAAATTAAAATAAAATTAGTTTCTAAAAATAGAAATTTAGGGTTTATTAATTAGTTAGGTTTTCTAATTACATTTTATAGGAACATTAGGGTTTAAAATTCATTAATTATAATTAACCTTGCTAATTTAGCAATTAGGGTTTACAATTTTGATAATTAGAATCACCAAATTATAATTAGGGTTTCCAATTATTAAATTAGGGTTCTAGATATTAGGGTTTTAAGTTACTAATTAGATTTTCTCATAATTAGCAATAAACTCTACTATACATGATATTAATCACATTAACACAATTTTTTGACCGATCACAAACCCCAGCTTTTAGGTTTCAAGTTAGGGTTTCTAATTTTAGAAATTAGTATTTTATAATTAGGGTTTTCTAAAGATTAATTAGGGTTTCTAGATTTTAATTAGGGTTTACCTAATTAATCATTTAATACACAACATAAATCATATAACACGCTTATATAATGCCTTGAATTTCCCATTTGGATTTAAAAATAAGGTTAAACAAATTAATGCTAGGGTTTTGATATTATACACCATAATTGATCAACCATTATCAATACGTATATACTATACATATTTATAGCATTGAAAAATCAAAATATAATTTATATTATGTTATTATTCTTATTCCTTGATCAAAATCTAAAATTAGGGTTTGATTCCATATCCGATTTACCTTGCTTATTTAACATTATTAATTAAGTTAAAATAATTAACTTAATTAATCTAACATAAATTCATATAATAAAATAAAATAATAATTCTAATACGCTACTTACAATACGCAACTTAGTTTTTATCTTTCGTATAATAACATATCAGTAATAAGATTATTTTACTGATTAGAATAACATATCACAACACATAAGATCGCTTATCATAGCTTAGCACATAACCTAATCACATTGCCACTTATGTTCAACAGTCATTGGATCGCAAACAAACATTAATACAGTCAAAATATCTAAGTCCAGATTAATCTTCAAATACGCTTGCATTGTAATCGAATTTTACTTTATCGGTTAATTATCGATTCCAAGACTCTATTCTGTAGCTCAATATATGTAATTATCAGTCATATTATTTTTAAATGACTTATAATAATTTTTAAATATTTATTATAATTTATCATGAATTTTCAAACACCGGAATCCTTATTAAATGATTTAAATATTAAATAATTCTATTATCATTAATATTTAATTAATATTAAACTATTAATGAAACTATTTCCAAAATATTAAAGTTATATATAATAACTTCAAATATTTTTAAAGTATTAATATTACCCTTAAATGATTTTTAAATAATTAACATTAATATTAAAGTATTAATGTATTATTTATCAAAATATTAAAAGTTATTATTTATAACTTAAAATATTTTTAATTCATTTATATCCTTTTAAATGATTTTTAAATTAATAAAACCATTTTAAAACTATTTATTTAATATTATTATTAAATAAATTTAATATCATTAATAATAAATTAATAATCATTAAAGTATTAATGAAATTATCCTTTAAATATTAAAAGTTATATTTTATAACTTAAAATATCTTTAAACACTTTATTTTTATTTAAAATGATTTTTATAATATTAAAATCATTTTTAAACTAAATTATTTAATATAATTATAAAATAAATTTAATATCATTAATAAATAAATAATTAATAAAATTTACCTTTAAATTTTGAAAGTTATATTTTATAACTTAAAATATTTTTAAATACCTTATTATTATTTAAAATATTTTTAATATAATAAAATCAATTTTAATTTATTTATTTAATTCATTTATTAAATAACTTAATTATCATTAATAATAATTTATTAATGAAATTTATTTCAAAATATCAAAATTTATAAAAAAACTTAAAATATTTTCTTATACCATAATATAATTTTAAATGATTTTTAAAGTATTAAAATCAATTTTAAATAATTTATTTAATATAATAATTAAATAAATTAAATATCTTTAAAAAAATATTAATTATTTAAAATATATTAAAAATTATTAAAAACTAATTTTCAGACTTTAAAATAATTTTTAATAATTTATTTTGTTTTTTTAATAATTAAAAACTAATTTTCTATAATTATTTAATAATAATACAAATTTTTTTATAATAAAAATGTCGCTAAAGACCACCTATAGCGACATAACTGTCGCTATAGGTGTTCTTCGTGTTCATCATGAAAACCTAGAACATTCATGCCAGTTTGAGGGACTAGTTTGACCAAACTTAAATCAGTGTCTATTGTGTTTCTGGGAGATCTATTACCTTGATCTTGTAGTACTAGTGTAATACTACAAGAACCAACAACAAACATGAACAAATCACATAACAAGAAAGAGATCTGATCACCCAAAATAGCTGTCAGAGCAGTTATTCATTTTCTGGGTTACCCAGAAATGAAAAACAGTTCGACTGCGATCATATTTGGGCTTCCACAACTTGTGATCTAAGTGTTGTTTTTGTAATATAAAAGTTTCATATAGTACCCAACATGTAACTTAAGAGATCTATTACAAAACATCAACAAAATAAAACTAGAAAAATAAGATCTTGTCCGGTCAAACCATGTCAAAAGCCACGCTCATGAACTTTCTGGGTTACCCAGAAAGCTCATCTGTGAACCTTCTGCTTAGTTTGACCATCCCCCAAATCTCGTATTCTGTGATAAAAGCGATCTAAGAGCATTAACCTATAGTATAACTACCATACTATAACTTTAAAGCAACAACAAACATAAATCAACAAAAGTTTACAAGATCAGAGGCGTCAAAAGTCTTGTCAGACCGATTCGCGCGCTTTAGGTTACCCAAAATGCCCGGTATAAACCGGCCAACGACTTTTGACCTCGATTATCTTGCAATCTGTTTATGATATGAACTTGATTCTTGATCCAGATCAAAGAGCTCATAACATACTATAAGAATAAAGCTTCAAACAACAAAAATACAAAACAAACTGACATCTACAAGGTCTGACATTCATTGTGAGACAACAAAAAATTATTTTTCCAGATTTTGAAGAACATCAAATCCGAACCTATAGATGTTATGGATCTAACATCTATCAACCCAGATCATCATTATACACCATAAACAACTTATTAAAACACGTACAAGCCAATCATGTTTGATGATAAAGCATATACTTTGTAATAATCTTATTCATTTATTAATAAAAAGTATTAATTTATTAAAGGCTTTTAATTATCTACATGATGTCGCTTTTATAATATGTGATAAACCCATAGTTTTAAGCAATGCTTTTAGAATAATGATGATGATCATTCTAATGAGATCTAAATTCTTAGAAAGCTTAAAACTAAAATAGTTCCCAATCATCGATTACTAAATCGGGGATTAGTGAATCCGATAGATCGGGTACATACGCTGCTTGCTTCATCGATGAGGATGATTGATCTCACGATCATTTGTGTGGAGACACTAAAGCAAGTACGTAGGTGCTTATTAGAGAATAAGTTCACCGAACGTGGCTCGCTAAGGAATACCTAATGGAGTTTTATTTGCCCACAATAGGAATTCCTCAGTGATAGTAGTAGTAGACAAGTAATCCTTGACTCTGAGATCATCATAGATTCTTCGTGTATGATGAGTTATACTTTTACTTATTCCTTAAGACCCTTAGGGTATATCAAAGGGTATGCTTGGGTATAATAAGTCAGTATACGGAGATAATGTATGATCAATAAAGAATCTACCACTTCTAATAAAAGAAGAGAAATGTCCTATGTGATTCGATAAATGACAACCCAAAGAGTCCTCGGTTAAGGCAAATAATGAAATTAGAAAGGAGTTTCTAATTTGCATTATTTGAGTCAGGCATTTAAGATCGAAATACATATAATTAAATAAAATAAGACTTTCAACAAAATTCCATGCCTTATATTTAATCGGGACATCAGATGGTGGAAGGATCAATCAGACGCAAGAACTATTTACTCAAAGGTTCTTTAATGATTAATGTTGAAATCTATATTATCCGGAAAGTCGCTGATCGCTAGGAGGGCTTATCCCTATCAGAGAATAAATATTATTTTTAAATAAATTAATTGTTTAATTTATTTATTTAAATAAGATTAGAATTGTTCTAATTGATTTATTCACAACCTATTAATACGGAGAACCTAAAGGGTCACACCATAAAAGGAAGAATAATTATTTAAGAAGTTAATGGCATAATCGTAATAATATAAAGTTATATATATTTAATTTAATCTATGGTGATAGAATAAATTAAATAGCTTAATATTTATTATTTAATATTTTAGAAATATTAAATATAAATTAATAAGAGGAGTCTTATTAATATTATTACAATTATTATTATTTTAATTTCTAAAAGAGTTTAGGAATTAATTTAATATAAGTACTTCATTTATTCCTAATCGATTAGAAGGAAAATTAGTTAAAGGAGTTTAATTAATTATCCCTAATAAGATTAGGGAGCTTAATTAATTAAAAGAATTTAATTAATTAAATAAAACCCAATTCCTTAATTGTTAAGGTGGGTTGCCACATCATAAATAAGAGGAGTCTTATTACGGGTGGTGGGGTTGTTGATTTTTTTTTTTAACGTAATAATTCCAATTTGTTGAGAGAGTACACCTTTTCTATAGTAGATAGAAAAACTAGGTTTAGCCAACCACCCCATCTTCTCTTCATTTTCTTCTTCCTCGTGGATCACCTCTGAGGCCAAACATTCGGGGTGGCTAACGCCGATCAAAGGAAGGAACCAAACCCGTGGATTCAAGATCGAACGCGAAAAGGATTTGAGGTGAACTTGCACTCGAGGAAGCTCGATCTTCAAGGGTATGATTTTTTTCTTTATCTTTTCGCTTAATTAATAATTATGCATAAAGGGTGATCCGTATATATGGTTTGTAAATTTTTTTTTAACTCGATTTTACACGCGCTCGCATTTTTTTGCAATTTGATCATGGCATATAATATTACAAACCAATAAAGGGCATCGTCAGCCAAACCTTTATGCTAATTATTAATTGTTTGTTTTAATTTGATATGTATATCGATATGTGTTTAGAACAATTTAATTGGGCATAATTTTATCATATAAAAAAAAAAAAAAAAAAAAAAAAAAAAAAAAAAAAAAAAAAAAAAAAAAAAATTTTTTTTTTTTTAATTTAAAAAAATTTTTTTTTTAAAATAAATTTATATTAATTTAAAAAAAATTCAAAAAAAAATATTATTAATTTAATTAAATATAAAAATAAAAAAAATAATTATATATAATAAATTAAAAAATATATATAATAAATATATAATAATATATATATAAAATATAATTAAATAAATATATATATATATATATTTATATATATATATATATATATATATATATATATATATATATATATATATATATATATATATATATATATATATATATATATATATATATATATATATATATATATATATATATATATATATATATATATATATATATATATATATATATATATATATATATATATTCTAATAATTTTATAATTAAAATAAAAAAATTTATTTTAATTTTAAAATAAAAGGTTTATTTTAATATTAAAATAAAAAGTTTATTTTAATTTTAAAATTAAATTTCATGCTAATTAATTAAGTTGGAATTTTCCATGATAACTAATTGGAATTGAAATTGATTTTATTTTTCTAAAAGTTTAAAATTTGAATTTTTTATTTATTCAAATAAAGGAGTTTATTTTTGAAAAAGTTTCCATCTTTTCTTAAAAAGGAGGAGTTTATTTAGATATGAAATAAGATTTCATATTATTCAAAATAAAAGAGTTTATTTTTGAATAGAAAGAGAATCCATGTTTCCTTAAATAAAGGAGTTTATTTAAATATGAAATAAGATTTCATATTATTCAAAATAAAAGAGTTTATTTGTGAATAGAAAGAATATCCGTTTTTTTTAATAAAAGAGATTTTTTTTATGGAATTGATTCTATATAATTAATTAAAATAAAAGAGTTTATTTTAATTAAAGATTTTTTTTATTTTTTTATGGAATTGATTCCATAATTAATTAAAATAAAAGAGTTTATTTTAATTAAAGATTTTTTTATTATATGGAATTGATTCCATAATTAATTAAAATAAAGGAGTTTATTTTGATTAAAATTTTGATTAAAATAAAATAGTTTATTTTATTCAAAATTGATAAATTAAAATAAAATAGTTTTATTTTGATTTAAATTTGATTAAAATAAAGGAGTTTATTTTGATTCAAAATAGATTTTATACTAACTAAATTTGCCCATTAAATGATATCAATATATATATTAAATGTTTATTATTCATGAGATGAATGTTATTTATCGATGCATATGGTGATGTGTATGATAATAAATGGGATTGATTATGGACTATCGACCAATGCGATTGATTTTATTTTAGTCGATGCATGAATGTATGGGTTTTATTAAATGGGGTCTCACAGACTTCGCCTTCTCTAATTTTTTCTTAATGTAAATTCTATCTCCCTCCTATGTATTTCCCTCGATCACGATCAAGGTTTCTATTTATTTTAAATAGTTTTGTAATAGGAATAGTTAGAATTAATTTTGAAAATTTGAGATCAAGGAGCAAGGAGCGCTTTGAAGACCCGCTTGTGTAATGGAGCCCGTTTTAAATGTAATAGTTATATTTAAATATTATTTCGCACCCCTGGGGAGCTCGACCTTTTGGTTCACTCTGTGGCTCTAGTGAACCAAACTAGAATAAAAGTCCATAATCAATCCGTAGAATATAGATTCTATATGTGCATGCTTATACTATATATATATATATATATATGCAAACATGCTTCGTGATGTTCATTAATACGACGCGATTTTATATATATATATATATATATATGCACTAAAAAAAAGATGAGACAAATTAATAACAAACCCCTCAATTTTTTTTATATTAAGTCCTAAGCGCTCAAAGATATTTGAATATCGAACGTCGCTTTCTTTCAGCAAGCATGATAAAATTAATAGAGTATTAAATATTTAATATGAGTTTGTTGTGTCACCACAAGGCAAGTATTAAGTATTTAAGATGTTAATTTATCACATTTGATGCTTATAAAGAAAATTGAACAATATTGTTTTGTCAGGTCACCACAAGGATGATATTTTTCTTTTTGAATATACGGAGTGCTAGGTTGACTTTAACTTGGATAATTTTGATTCTGATGTGCCACCACTGATCAAAATAATCTAAGAGGCAAAATACAAGGAGTCAGATAGTTGATGTAATCGACAAAAGTTGTTCTACCTATTTATTTATATATAGTTTGTCAGGTCACCACAAGGCTATATACATTTGAAAATGGATCCTTATTCTCACTAGCAAATCTTTTAATTAGATTTTGCCGAACTATATAAGTGAGGGTAATATAGTTTGAAGAAAATAGTGGAGAGATACCAATTTAAAACAAGACCTAAATTATTTTGGTAATTAATAAAAGAATGTATGTTAAAATGTTGTTAATTATAAAAATTCATTTACGTAATTTTACAATGTCTAAAATTACTATCATCACAAAAGCATATTAGATGCTAAATTAACCGCATCAAATTAAACGGATTGGTTAAGGAATTTGAGAATAGTTCTCATAGTCAAAAGCTATCTTATGTCCTTAATACGCCTATCCCCGCAATGGTTGCGCATAATGCCTCCGAGGAAGAGATTGCTACTTTTTTTAAAGTGGCAAGATGATGCACAATTGGCTCAACGCATCATGCTCATCCACGAGTAACGAAGCTTCAAAGCAAGATGAAACTATGGATGCTCCTACTATATTCCCCGCACATCAAGTAGTCGATGGTGAGGAAAGTAGGACCGATAGATATCGACATCTAAGGAGCTCTTCCGATCTAGAACGGCCAATGGCACTATAAGATGCATAAAAAAAGTTCTTAACATAATCAATTTGATTGATCAATTAGACAACCGGTTTTGTCATGGATGGAGAGTTGAGCCAAGATTTGATCTTGCACTCACTCCCTGACTCTTTTTCATTGTTTGTTGTGAATTTTTCATATGAACAAGCTAGATATCGCCTTCACCGATTTGCTTAACATGTTGAAAAATGTCGAGAGTCACTTTCCAACCAAGAAAGACCAAGTCTTACCGGTAGGGGCCAAAGGATCTTCCTAAAAGAAGAACGATTCAAAGAAGGTAAATAAAGGCAAAAAAAAGGATAATAAGAAGAACAAAACCGACATACGGATAAAGAAAGGAGTTTGCTTCCACCGCAATAAGCCCGACACCGGAAAGAAATCATGAAGAAGCATCTCGCAGAGGCTAACCAAAGAAGCTTAGTGAAGTTTCTACATAAATACAAATTTGTTTCATGATTGAAATAAATTTTTTTTTAAGTCAAGGTTCTACTTGGGTATTGATACCGACTTTCGTTATCATAAATATAGATTTATGAAGGACCAAGCAGTAAGTAGAAAGCTAAACAAATATAAGTAATCCTATGTGTGGAAAATGAAGCAAAGGTTGCCGCATTAGCCATAGAAACTTATAGTTTAGCAATGCCTACGGCAAATCTATTAAGTCAATAAGTTGTTATCAGATTCCAGCTTTGTTAAAAAATTATTTCCATTTTATCATTGACAATGAAATCTTTGGTATTATAATTAAGAACAATTGTTGTTCTATTTATAATAATAATGTTTTGTATAGAACCGAATATTACTTAATAAATTTTGTATACTGACTTACATGAAAAAATTTTGCATATCAAACAAACTAGTATAAGAAAAGGAGATGATCATTCAAAGAGTCGAATGTGTGTATTTGTTGAATACAAGTGTGAATTATTCAAAGGTTCAAAGAATTCGTAAGTGAAACAAATTGGCAAAGTATTAAGATTCTTTCTTTGATTAGATCAAGGAATAAATACTTGTGCAATAAGTTTCTAGATCATCTCAAATGGTTTTCTCATAATGGACACATCCCGATACGCAATAATCGATTGATGTATCCGAAAGGAAAATCGCACTCTTGTTGGACATGGTGCTATCCATAAATGATTTTACCGACATTCCAAAGATCCTTCTCAGGGATAATGTCCTAGAAATGGTCGACATTCACGAAAAAAAGGTAACCTCAAAATCCTACCAAGACTCCATAAAAGTTATGGATGTGGAGGATTCCTAATCTTAAGTATGTTAAGATAAGGGTTGTCCAACTTATGTGAAAAGGTTTCAAAGGATAAGCTTGGGACAAAGATTTGACAAGTGTCATTTGTGGGACATCCTAAAGTAAGTTTAGGTATATGTTCTATAATCCTACTTAGCAAAAAAAGTGTTTGTTATGAAACACGCCGCCTTCTAAGATAAAGGTGTTTATCATCAAGGGGCTAGTGGAGGATAATAGATCTTGAAGAGTTCAAGAACCACAAAACACTATAAGTCAAATAAGAGGAACCTCAGATAGTACCTATTGTACCACAACCGAATCGTAAATCTGAATAGTACCAAGAAGATACCAGGAGGTATGGATTCATCATGGATGATGATGATGAGGTACACATCATAGAAGATGATGATCCATCCATGAGTTACATACGAGAAATGATCAAGAAGTTTCTAGTTCTGTTTGATGAGGCAAAAAAGGTTTGATTTTATCAAAATAAGAATGAACGTGTGTGTAAAAAGGTCAAGGGGAGCATCGTGACATTCCTAATATTATATGTTGATATACTACTGATAAGGAATGACATACCAATGCTACAATCAAGAAAGATAAAGTTGTCTAAACATTCCTCCATGAATGATTTGGGAAGAGTATCTTAATTGGGATATAAATCTATATAGATAGATTTAAGAGGATGCTCGACTTAACCCAAGGAACGATATTCATTTGATGCTAAAGTCGCTTAGCATGGCAAACTCCAAGAGATGTCTCATGTCGATGAGCTATGGAGTGTATCTCTCTTAATCCCCCCATAGACTCCAAAAAGAGAGATCGCATGAGTGACAATCATGTATGCAATGAAATGTACGAGACCCGATGTCGATCACCATATTCTCGAGAAGTTCACTATGAGATCGCTGAAAAAAAATCTTAAAGTTCTTAACCCAAGACTAAAGATGTGATCATATTCATGGTGGGTCTAAATTAAAACTAGAGGGCTTAATGCACTCAAGTTTTTCGTATGCACTCAAGATGATGTAAAAATCCACTTTAAGGTAAAGTGTTACCTCAAATAAAGGTGCAAAGAATCGAAAGGTTCCAAACAAAGAAAGAGTTGTCGGTTTAGTGATAAAGACAAAGTATATAGCTATAAATGAAGTCGCAAGTTGATTGATTTGGATTAAAAGTTCATTACGTAACTAGAATAGTTCCTAAGTCTCATCTTGATCTAAACATGTGTCAGGGCACTTTCATTTGATTATTAGAATCATCGAAAAAGATGGGAAATCACTATAGAGATAGTGGACTCTCAAGAACAACATTACATATCCATTAACTAAAGCTTATCCAACAAAGCAGGATAATCGCCACTTAGAGAAGAAGAGTATAAGATACCACGACGATCGGGTTTTAGTGCAAGTGGGAGATCGAAAGTAGTATGCACACAAGCCAATCATGTTTGATGATAAAGCATATACTTTGTAAATAATCTTATTCATTTATTAATAAAAAAAAGTATTAATTTATTAAAGGCTTTTAATTATCTACATGATGTCGCTTTTATAATATGTGATAAACCCATAGTTTTAAGCAATGCTTTTAGAATAATGATGATGATCATTCTAATGAGATCTAAATTCTTAGAAAGCTTAAAAAACAAAATAGTTCCCAATCATCGATTACTAAATCGGGGATTAGTGAATCCGATAGATCGGTACATACGCTGCTTGCTCATCGATGAGGATGATTGATCTCATGATCATTTGTGTGGAGACACTAAAGCAAGTACGTAGGTGCTTATTAGAGAATAAGTTCAATTTAACGGCTCGCTCGCTAAGGAATACCTAATGGAGTTTTATTTGCCTCACAATAGGAATTCTCAGAGATAGTAGTACAAGTAATCCTTGACTCGAGATCATCATAGTATCTCGTGTATGATGAGTTATACTTTGACTTATTCCTTAAGACCCTTAGGTATATCAAAGGGTATGCTTGGGTATAATAAGTCAGTATATGGAGATAATGTATGATCAATAAAGAATCTACCACTTCTAATAAAAAAAGAGAAATGTCCTATGTGATTCGATAAATGACAACCCAAAGAGTCCTCGGGTTAAGGCGTAATGAAATTAGAAAGGAGTTTCTAATTTGCATTATTTGAGTCAGTGCATTTAAGATCGAAATACATATAATTAAATAAAATAAGACTTTGACAAAGAATTCCATGCCTTATATTTAATCGGGACATCAGATGGTGGAAGGATCAATCAGACGCAGAATTATTTACTTAAAGGTTCTTTAATGATTAATGTTGAAATCTATATTATCCGGAAAGTCGCTGATCGCTAGGAGGCTTATCCCTATCAGAGAATAAATATTATTATTTAAAAAATTAATTGTTTAATTTATTTATTTAAATAAGATTAGAATTGTTCTAATTGATTTATTCACAACCTATTTAATACGGAGAACCTAAAGGGTCACACCATAAAAGGAAGAATAATTATTTAAGAAGTTAATGGCATAATCGTAATAATATAAAGTATATTTAATTTAATCTATGGTGATAGAATAAATTAAATAGCTTAATATTTATTATTTAATATTTTAGAAATATTAAATATAAATTAATAAGAGGAGTCTTATTAATATTATTACAATTATTATTATTTTAATTTCTAAAAGAGTTTAGGAATTAATTTAATATAAGTACTCTCATTTATTCCTAATTGATTAGGAAGGAAAATTAATTAAAGGAGTTTAATTAATTATCCCTAATAAGATTAGGGAGCTTAATTAATTAAAAGAATTTAATTAATTAAATAAAACCCAATTCCTTAATTGTTAAGGTGGGTTGCCCATCATATAAATAAATAAGAGGAGTCTTATTATGGGTGGTATGGGTTGTCGATTTTTTTTAATAACGTAATAATTCCAATTTGTTGGAGAGTACACCTTTCTATAGAGATAGAAAAACTAGGGTTTAGCCAAAACCCCATCTTCTTGAATTTTCTTCTTCCTCGTGGATCACCTCAGAGGCCAAACATTCGGGTGGCTAACGCCGATCAAAGGAAGGAACCAAACCCGGTGGATTCAAGATCGAACGCGAAAAGGATTTGAGGTGAACTTGTACCGAGGAAGCTCGATCTTCAAGGGTATGATTTATTCTTTATCTTTTCGCTTAATTAATAATTATGCATAAAGGGTGATCCGTATATGGTTTGTAAATTTTTTAAACTCGATTTTACACGCTCCGCATTTTTTTTTTTATGCATTTGATCACAAGCTATGAATATTACATTTCGTAGGAGAGAGGATTAAGGAGATCAAGTGCACAAATGAGCTAAAATGGACCTTCTCTCTCTTGATTATTTAATAATGTTGTAATGAACATGGTAAAGATATGTTGGTTGATTTGTGTTGTATTTCAACACATTGAGAAGTAAAGGGTCACAACAACTCAACACTCCAACACATCAAAATCCAATAATGCACAAAAAAGGTAAAAAGGGTCATTTGGCTTTTAATGTTAATAGCGAAATTGTAATCTTGACAAACCCTTAAGGTTTTGACCCTTAGGGTTTTAACCTAAGGTTTAGCACAAAATAAATTTCTAGGTTTTTATTTAGGGTTTAAATTAAAATTAAAATAAAATTAGTTTCTAAAAATAGAAATTTAGGGTTTATTAATTAGTTAGGTTTTCTAATTACATTTTATAGGAACATTAGGGTTTAAAATTCATTAATTATAATTAACCTTGCTAATTTAGCAATTAGGGTTTACAATTTTAATAATTAGAATCACCAAATTATAATTAGGGTTTCCAATTATTAAATTAGGGTTCTAGATATTAGGGTTTTAAGTTACTAATTAGATTTTCTCATAATTAGCAATAAACTCTACTATACATGATATTAATCACATTAACACAATTTTTGACTGATCACAAACCCCAGTTTAGGTTTCAAGTTAGGGTTTCTAATTTTAGAAATTAGGATTTTATAATTGGGGTTTTCTAAAGATTAATTAGGGTTTCTAGATTTTAATTAGGGTTTACCTAATTAATCATTTAATACACAACATAAATCATATAACACGCTTATATAATGATCTTGAATTTCCCATTTGGATTTAAATATAGGGTTAAACAAATTAATGCTAGGTTTTGATATTATACACCATAATTGATCAACCATTATCAATAATGTATATACTATATACATATTTATAGCATTGAAAAATCAAAATATAATTTATATTATGTTATTATTCTTATTCCTTGATCAAAATCTAAAATTAGGGTTTGGATTCCATATCTGATTTACCTTGCCTATTTAACATTATTAATTAAGTTAAAATAATTAACTTAATTAATCTAACATAAATTCATATAATAAAATAAAATAATAATTCTAATAATTCTAATACGCTGCTTACAATACGCAACTTAGTTTTTATCTTTCGTATAATAACATATCAGTAATAAGATTATTTTACTGATTAGAATAACATATCACAACACATAGTACTGCTTATTGCAGTCAGCACATAACCTAATCACATTGCCACTTATGTTCAACAGTCATTGGATCACAAACAAACATTAATACAGTCAAAATATCTAAGTCCAGATTAATCTTCAAACATTTTGATTATTAAGCGACTTTATCGGGTAATTATCGATTCCAAGACTCTATTCTGTAGCTCAATATATGTAATTATCAGTCATATTATTTTTAAATGACTTATAATAATTTTTAAACATTTATTATAATTTATCATGAATTTTCAAACACCGGAATCCTTATTAAATGATTTAAATATTAAATAATTCTATTACCATAATATAATTTTAAATGATTTTTAAAGTATTAAAATCAATTTTAAATAATTTATTTAATATAATAATTAAATAAATTAAATATCTTTAAAATATATTAAAAACTAATTTTCAGACTTTAAAATAATTTTTAATAATTTATTTTGTTTTTTTAATAATTAAAAACTAATTTTCTATAATTATTTAATAATAATACAATTTTTTTATAATAAAAATGTCGCTAAAGACCACCTATAGCGACATAACTGTCGCTATAGGTGTTCTTCGTGTTCATCATGAAAACCTAGAACATTCATGCCAGTTTGAGGGACTAGTTTGACCAAACTTAAATCAGTGTCTATTGTGTTTCTGGGAGATCTATTACCTTGATCTTGTAGTACTAGTGTAATACTACAAGAACCAACAACAAACATGAACAAATCACATAACAAGAAAGAGATCTGATCACCCAAAATAGCTGTCAGAGCAGTTATTCATTTTCTGGGTTACCCAGAAATGAAAAACAGTTCGACTGCGATCATATTTGGGCTTCCACAACTTGTGATCTAAGTGTTGTTTTTGTGATATAAAAGTTTCATATAGTACCCAACATGTAACTTAAGAGATCTATTACAAAACATCAACAAAACAAAACTAGAAAAATAAGATCTTGTCCTAATTGAAAACATGTCAAAGTTACGCTCATGAACTTTCTGGGTTACCCAGAAAGCTCATCTGTGAACCTTCTGCTTAGTTTGATCATCCCCAAAATCTCGTATTCTGTGATAAAAGCGATCTAAGAGCATTAACCTGTAGTATAACTACCATACTATAACTTTAAAGCAACAACAAACATAAATCAACAATAGTTTACAAGATCAGAGGCGTCAAAAGTCTTGTCAGACCGATTCTGGGCAGTTTCTAGGTTACCCAAAAATGCCTAGTCATGGCCGGTCAACGACTTTTGACCTCGATTATCTTGCAATCTGTTTATGATATGAACTTGATTCTTGATCCAGATCAAAGAGCTCATAACATACTATAAGAATAAAGCTTCAAACAACAAAAATACAAAACAAACTGACATCTACAAGGTCTGACATTCATTGTGAGACAACAAAAAATTATTTTTCCAGATTTTGAAGAACATCAAATCCGAGCCTATAGATGTTATGGATCTAACATCTATCAACCCAGATCATCATTATACACCATAAACAACTTATTAAAACACACAATCATAACATCTAACAACAGATCAATGGTCAGATTTTCAAGTTAGGGTTTATACCTTTACTTTGATCAATCTTAATCTTAGGGTTATGATATGATATAGATGTTAGTGGGGGTGTGGTGTTGGGGACCGATATGCCTTATCATTTCGTTGGTTTTGAGGAGAGAGATTAGTGGAGATCAAGTGCACAAATGAGCTAAAATGGGACCTTCTCTCTCTCTTGATCTATTTATATAATGTTGTAATGAACATGGTATTTGAGATATGTTGGTGATTTGTGTTGTATTTCACCACATTGAGAAGTAAAGGGTTGGCCAACAACTACAACAGCTCCAACACTTGGCAAAATCCAATAATGCACAAAAGGGTAAAAAGGGTCATTTGGCTTTTAATGTTAATAGCGAAATTATAATCTTGACAAACCCTTAGGGTTTGACCCTTAGGGTTTAACCTAAGGTTTAGCAAAAAATAAATTTCTAGGTTTTCATTTAGGGTTTAAATTAAAATTAAAATAAAATTAGTTTCTAAAAATAGAAATTTAGGGTTTATTAATTAGTTAGGTTTTCTAATTACATTTTATAGGAACATTAGGGTTTAAAATTCATTAATTATAATTAACCTTGCTAATTTAGCAATTAGGGTTTACAATTTTGATAATTAGAATCACCAAATTACAATTAGGGTTTCCAATTATTAAATTAGGGTTCTAGATATTAGGGTTTTAAGTTACTAATTAGATTTTCTCATAATTAGCAATAAACTCTACTATACATGATATTAATCACATTAACACAATTTTTGATTGATCAAAACCCCAGCTTTAGGTTTCAAGTTAGGGTTTCTAATTTTAGAAATTAGGATTTTATAATTAGGGTTTCTAAAGATTAATTAGGGTTTCTAGATTTTAATTAGGGTTTACCTAATTAATCATTTAATACTGAACATAAATCATATAACACTTATATAATTTCCCATTTGGATTTAAATATAGGGTTAAACAAATTAATGCTAGGGTTTTGATATTATACACCATAATTGATCAACCATTATCAATACGTATATACTATACATATTTATAGCATTGAAAAATCAAAATATAATTTATATTATGTTATTATTCTTATTCCTTGATCAAAATCTAAAATTAGGGGTTTGGATTCCATATCCGATTTACCTTGCTTATTTAACATTATTAATTAAGTTAAAATAATTAACTTAATTAATCTAACATAAATTCATATAATAAAATAAAATAATAATTCTAATAATTCTAATACGCTACTTACAATACGCAACTTAGTTTTTATCTTTCGTATAATAACATATTAGTAATAAGATTATTTTACTGATTAGAATAACATATCACAACACATAGTACTGCTTATTGCAGTTAGCACATAACCTAATCACATTGCCACTTATGTTCAACAGTCATTGGATCACAAACAAACATTAATACAATCAAAATATCTAAGTCCATATTAATCTCTGAAATATGTCGGTGTACCGACGACTTTATCGGGTAATTATCGATTCCAAGACTCTATTCTGTAGCTCAATATATGTAATTATCAATCGTATTATTTTTAAATGACTTATAATAATTTTTAAACATTTATTATAATTTATCATGAATTTTCAAACACCGGAATCCTTATTAAATGATTTAAATATTAAATAATTCTATTATCATTAATATTTAATTAATATTAAACTATTAATGAAACTATTTCCAAAATATTAAAGTTATATATAATAACTTCAAATATTTTTAAAGTATTAATATTACCCTTAAATGGTTTTTAAATAATCAACATTAATATTAAAGTATTAATGTATTATATATCAAAATATTAAAAGTTATTATTTATAACTTAAAATATTTTTAATTCATTTATATCCTTTTAAATGATTTTAAATTAATAAAACCATTTTAAAACTATTTATTTAATATTATTATTAAATAAATTTAATATCATTAATAATAAATTAATAATCATTAAAGTATTAATGAAATTATCCCTTAAATATTAAAAGTTATATTTTATAACTTAAAATATCTTTAAACACTTTATTTTTATTTAAAATGATTTTTATAATATTAAAATCATTTTTAAACTAAATTATTTAATATAATTATAAAATAAATTTAATATCATTAATAAATAAATAATTAATAAAATTTACCTTTAAATATTGAAAGTTATATTTTATAACTTAAAATATTTTAAATACCTTATTATTATTTAAAATATTTTTAATATAATAAAATCAATTTTAATTTATTTATTTAATTCATTTATTAAATAACTTAATTATCATTAATAATAATTTATTAATGAAATTTATTTCAAAATATCAAAATTTATAAAATAAACTTAAAATATTTTCTTATACCATAATATAATTTTAAATGATTTTTAAAGTATTAAAATCAATTTTAAATAATTTATTTAATATAATAATTAAATAAATTAAATATCTTTAAAATATATTAAAACTAATTTTCAGACTTTAAAATAATTTTTAATAATTTATTTTGATTTTTTAATAATTAAAACTAATTTTCTATAATTATTTAATAATAATACAAATTTTTTATAATAAAATGTGTCGTTAAAGATTCACCTATATAGCGACATAACTGTCGCTATAGGTGTTCTTCGTGGTTCATCATGAAAACCTAGAACATTCACGCCATTGAGGGACTAGTTTGACCAAACTTAAATCGTTGTCTATCAGGTTTCGGGAGATCTATTACTTGATCTTGCAGAAGACTACCGTAATACTACAAGAACCAACAACAAACACGAACAAAACACATAACAAGAAGAGATCTCGATCGCCTAAAATAGTGCCAGAAAGTAGCTTATTCATTTTC